>OX424443.1:17010046-17302510 GCA_949152495.1 Lasius fuliginosus | reverse complement strand
TTTTCGGCCCGCGCTTCGCGCTTCGCGCGGGCCGAAAAGCTTTCTTATATATACATATATCTATCTATTTATATAAGTGCCGTCTGTCTGTCTGTCTATATGACTGCGAACTACTTCCACATTTATGGACCGATTTTCTCGAAATCGGTATCAAAATTTTGCAAATTTTTCGGGGATGGCTATTATATGTGGTTTTTTTTAGTTTTACACTTTGATCCACGCACTCACACATTTATGGACCGATTTTCTCGAAATTGGTACCAAAATTTTGCAAATTTTTGGGGATGGCTACTATGTGACTTTTTTAAATTTTACACTTCCACCCACCCCCTCACTCACGCACCCACACACGCTCGCACACACACGCACACATACGCACACGCACGCACACACACATACACAATTTTTCAGAAATCACCTTTTGGCTTTGGCTAAGATGTAAAACCAGCAACTTATTTATAGTCATTTATGAATGACTCACGTCAAGAAATATAAAATGTTATTACCCATAAGGGGTGATTTTTTAAATTTGACAATAATTAATAAATAAATGTTCTCACCCAAGAACGCCAGAACCAAAAGGTTATTTCTGAAAAATTGTGTATGTGTGTGTGCGTGCGTGTGTGGGTGTGTGGATGGGCGGGTGGGGGAGTAAAACTTAAAAAAACCATATAGTAGCCATCTCCGAAAAATTTGCAAAATTTTGTTACCAATTTCGAGAAAATCGGTCCATAAATGTGTAAGTGCGTGGGTGGGTGGGTGGAGGTGTAAAACTTAAAAAAACCACATAGTAGCCATCCCCGAAAAATTTGCAAAATTTTGGTACTAATTTCGAGAAAATCGGTCCATAAATGCGTGATTGCGTGGGTGGGTGGGTGCTTGGGGGTGTAAAACTTAAAAAAATTACCATCGTCTCCATCCTTGAAAAATTTTGATACCAATTCCGAGAAAATCGATCCATAAATGTGGAAGTAGAGCAATAAATGTGTGATTGCGTGGGTGGAGGTGTAAAACTAAAATAGACCCCGATATCGCCATCTCCGAAAAATTTGCAAAATTTTGATATCAATTTCTAGAAAATCAGTCCATAAATGTGTGATTGCGTGGTCAATAAATGTGTGATTGCGTGGGTGGGTGCGTGGGTGGAGGTGTAAAACCAAAAAAAACACGACGTCGCGATCTCCGAAAAATTTGCAAAATTTTGATATCAATTTCGAGAGAATCGGTCCATAAATGGAGGAATAGTTCTCGATCAGACAGACACGAAACGGTACTTATATATATAGAATAGATAGATTTTGTGATCCTTAAGTTCCATCACCACATATCCATAGGAATCTTTCGATTGCTTTATCGTTTGTTTTTGTTTGTTTTGTTTTTGATTTTTTGTTTGTTTTGTTTATTTTTGTTTGTTTTGTTTTTTGTTTTTCTTGTTTGTTTTTGTTTTTTTAGGTTTTTGGTTTTCCAAAATAACATAAAACAAAAAACTCTATTGAACAAAGCAACTCTATTGAAAGATTCCTATCGTGACGTCGTAATGTTTAACCGCACAAAGAAGACAAATTTAACCGTAAAAAAAAGTATAAACACAACACATACGTAAATATAGACAAGAATATCTCGGTGTTTACAATTTCGGAAGCCTGTCTATTGCATAAATATAGGAATTGGATAAGCAATCAGTGTCCGTCTGCAAATTTAACCCATGTTGCTGTCTTTTAATATATATCATCTCTGACATTAGTTTTCTATCTAAAAATGGCTCATCGTCTAGAATCTCCACACCGTCCCAGTCAAAATCATGTCCGAATTCAACTCTATCAATCTGTAATTACTGAAAGATTTCCCGAATTTCTTCTAATATGATTCCGACGTTCCCCCATTCTCGTGTGTAATTGTCTCCCTGTTTGCCCGACATAAGAAGCGTTGCAGTTATTACAATTAATCTTGTATACGACATTCCTACGTGCGGATTTTGGTAGGATGTCTTTGTGCGTTTTGATGTAATTACGCATCTTTTATTCAGACTGTAATCAGAGAGCTGAACACTTAGGTTCTTCGTGATATTCTTAAATTGTTCTGAGATTGAGGGAACATATGCAATCATGAAGAAACAGTTTAAGAACATATGCAATCATGAAGAAACAATTTAAAAACATATGCAATCATGAAGAAACAATTTATCACCTAAGTGAACACTTAGGAAAGCCGAACGGCTCTCTGATTACAGCCTGAATAAGATGCGTAATTACATCAAAACGCACAAAGACATCATACCAAAATCCGTATGTAGGAATGTCATACACAAGATTAACTGTAATAACTGCAACGCTTCCTATGTCGGGCAAACAGGGAGACAATTACACATGAGAATGGGGGAACATCGAAATCATATTAGAAGAAATTCGGGAAATCTTTCAGTAATTACAGAGAGTAATCATAGAGTTGAATTCAGACATGATTTTGACTGGGACGGTGTGGAGATTCTAGACGATGAGCCATTTTTAGATAGAAGACTAATATCAGAGATAATATGTATGTATATTAAAAGACAACAATATGGATTAAATATGCAGACGGACACTGATTGGTTATCCGATTCCTATATTTATGCAATAGACAGGCTTCCGAAATTGTAAACACCGAGATATTCTTGTCTATATTTACGTATGTGTTGTTTTTATACTTTTTTTTTAACGGTTAAATTTGTCTTCTTTGTGCGGTTAAATTTGTCTTCATTGTCGCATGACAGCTGACGAGACACACTGCCTTTTATACGTCTGCGATATTCTAAGATGTACAATAAGACGCATATAACGTGCATTCCCTCCAACAGATTGCATCGAATCGTAAGTTTTTGACTCGATTAATCGCCCAAACGCTCGGGCCTCTCATATCGTTCTTGCTGTCTTGTTACCTTGTAGTCTTATTATAGGTATCGGTGAAATTTGATTTTCATTTACGACCTTCGTCTGACATATGCATTCCGGCCGTCTAACCGGGACGCTATGCGTAATCACGATACCTTTGCTAGTTCGACGCGTTGACAGCTTTAAGTCACAGTACTAACATGGACGAGCGTTATAGAATTTGCGTTTACTTAATGTTCACGAACCGTTTTTAATGAACTTTTATATATTTTACCCGTTGACTTTATGTAATTTCTTTAATTTTATTTATATTTGCGGAGTTGCGCTGAAGATGATCCGAAAATGGACCGAAATGTACGCTAAGTAACACTAATGTATAATAAAGTTTTCTTTTTGCCCCAATTACTGTGCTCGGCTCTTATGGCCATTTATTTACCCTACTTGATTATTAATTATTGTTTTTAATGATATAAGAAATTTTATTTCAGAAAAAAATTGTTTTAGACTTAAAGAAATAAGAAGAAAATTAATTATATTTACCTTTACTCCATATGCTCCGAAAAGAGTGGCATGATAATCATTGGGTTCAGAATTTACTATTATAGTCATACCAGTCTCGAACCCGCAGGCAGCAGATCGCTCCAAACTTTAACAAAAAAATTATATTAATCGAGAAATATGCGGTATTATGCGATGATTATGCTAAATACATTAAACGCAGGACTGGATTTTAATGTTCGTGAGTTTTACACATTTTTGATTTTACATATTCTGATTTATTCAGTTTTACATATTCTGATATATGTATATTAAAAAATGAATAAAAACGTGTTTCTTTTTTACTTGATACTTTCATTGCAAATTAAATTGTAAAAAAATCTTTTTGTCTGTTTTGTATTTTAACACACACACACACACACACACACACACAAATGTTGTATCACGATCCTACTATACACACATTCTTTTTTTTTATATTTTTAATTTTTTTATCTTTTGCTTTAAGTCTTATTGGAAATATAAATATTGGAAATATAAATATTAGAAATATAAATATTGCAATAGTGATGCATCTATTTACACAAATAAAACATTTAAATTAGAGTTTTTTATAGCAAAAATTATGTTAAGTTGGCACAACTAAAGCGTATGTTTTTCTAAATTATGCAAGAGCATTCGAACCGATTATAATCACAGTTATATCACAGTCGTTTATTAGTCGTTCCGCTTGACACATGTGTAAAATCGATCAACACAATATAATTATAACAAAGTAATTGTGGATTTTTTTGTTGAAATCAGTAGGAAGCCAATAAGATTTCCTTTGTAAGTCTTAAGCATTATGCCTACAATGTAAAATTCTAAAAATTATGTTTATACTTCTCCGGTATCGTATCTGGAAAAGTGTAATAATTAAAACTGCAGCACAAGCCATCCCGCGATAAACTTTGCTTGAAGTATTTGTCACATTGCTCGACTCTGCCCTTCCACTTGCACATAGCCAATAGAGTACTGCAATTTTGCGTAATCTGGAAAAAAGTAGCAACGATTAATTTTTTTTTTCAGAACAGCCGTGCTGAAAAGTAAAATGTAATGTAAGAATTAAAGTGTCTTAATTTATAATAATTTTATAAAATCTATGATTTTATAAAATTATTATAAATTAAGACACTTTATGTATGTATAAGATTTATTACACTTTTAATTTAGTAAATTAATAAATAATTAGAAATAATTTTGATACATACCAATCTCGCTACATCAAGAATCGACATACTGTTATCATCTATAATATCTTGTAGGCGAGTGAGATTCTTTTGAACGTCATATCCAAATATTCCCGGTATTAACAATTCGTTCATCAATCGCATTTCTTGAATAAAAAATTCCTTCGAGACATTGGATGGTGTCCTCCTGTAAAAAAATGCAATTAACATAGCAAAAGAGAAATAAATTTTGTACCAATATTGTAGATAGTAGCAAAAATGTCTAAATAATTTTTGTTTCACCAAACATTTTTGATACTTTATAGATAACAGATGCTAAGTACTCACAAATTTTTTACAAATTCTTTAGTCAAGTTGTAAGACACGCGATTAATATCGCATACTGTTATTGCAGGAAACGGATAATTCCATATTCCATGATGCGTCGATTCGATGACTGTCATGGTGGGATGAGTAGCATAATAAGTCCAAGACATTTTTATTAAAACGAGAGCACAGCATAATGATGCAAATACCGTTATTGTCCAAATAATTCTATAAATAGTTGTCGATTATATAATATATATATAAAGAACGTTTAATTTATTTCATAATTTCCTACATTTTATGACAATTTCACGTTGAGACATTATCAATGAGATTGCACGCTTGACATTTAATTTTATTAACACATTCTTATTAATACTTTTTATTAGCATATCTTATTAGCATTATTACTATTTAAATTTTATGATACATTTGCAAGCTTCTTTGACTATAAAATGTATAACTTGTGTATTGTGTGTGTTATGTATTTGTGTGAATACAGATATTATTTTTATTTACTTTAATAAGGACTTAACAAAGCTATTAAAAAAGTTTTCCATTAAAGTTAAAGCATATTTAATGCTTTGAATTCGCATTCAAAATGCGAATTATTAAATCGACTAACAATAAAATATTTTCTGGTATTGAATGTATTAGAGGATTTTCTCTTAGATAGATTAGTCCGTGTTTATGATAAAAAGTTAAAATTGAGAAATCTCTACATACCGCTCTGTTTTGGGACGTTGAGTTTGACTGATATATTTGTAACCGTGTAATCCGGTGTTGGAGCAAAATTCAGCGGCCTGTTTTTTCAGGATATTCCAACATCCTGCTTTCGAATACGATGCATTGTGCCGAATTTGTATCCTGATCTTCTCCATATCTAACTGATTGATTATAAAGTTTGTCAATTTATGGATGAAGTTTGAACGAGTTACAATTGTTAAATCGTGATGAGTAGTATATGGTCAAACAAAATGGAAAAGTATAACGAAATCTTCTCACGGATACGTTGGCGCGTTAACTGCTGCGTTATCGAGTAAATAGCAAAAGCACACACAATGCAATAGTACATGCGCGCGCGCGCGCGACATGGCATAAAAAATTCATTCGACCTTCCATCGATTGGTGCACGATAATTTCAGCTTTCCTGGTCGCGATTTTATCCGTGTGTAATTAATTATTAATCTATGAGAATATTAAAGTAGAAAACTAATGCGAACATTTATACATTTTCGTGCCATTTGTGATTATACTTTTTCATA
Source organism: Lasius fuliginosus (assembly GCA_949152495.1). Lineage (NCBI taxonomy): Eukaryota > Metazoa > Arthropoda > Insecta > Hymenoptera > Formicidae > Lasius > Lasius fuliginosus. The sequence goes on along the minus strand of OX424443.1, from coordinate 17,296,342 downwards.
TCGTAACGTTTCGTTTACATTTCGTGCCAACAAAATATTTATCTATGAATATCAGTGATAACGCAATCTGCTCAGAAAGGATAAAATGTTGTTAAATGCTGTTTTTTCTCTCATTATATACAAATATAAATTTTTTACGTGATATTCATATGACATTTAGCTTATACATAGACTTTTTATATAGCTTATTTCTCTAGGAAGTTAAGTTTCTTTATTATATACAGAATGATCTAGTTTAATCTTTCTCGTAATTACTTTCAAAACTAAAAAAAGTATCTTTCGGATTAAAGTTATTCTTCTCTAAAGGAAATATTGTATAGTCAGTGTAACTTTGTTCTGAATAAAAAAACATCATTTTCGAGATTTGAAGATTATTTGTATTTGTTTTAATATAATTGTATGACTTTTTCTAAACTTATGGTCATATGAAGATCAAATTTCAATAAATAGCTAAGATACTTATCGAAGCTTGTTTAATATTGAAAATCGAAAAATCGATTCTTTGAAAGTATCTTTAAATCATGATATATTATTTGCGATAAATATTTAACGATATATATAATACGCGATAAATATTTGACGAAGTTTACAAATAATAAGCAGACATTTAAAAGAGCCTCATACATTTTCCATATGTTTCAGAGAAAAATATTTTTTATATTTTACTTAAAAATTTCAGATTGGAGATTTTTCGCTCTTCTGGTATAGCATTTTACTATACATACAATCATTCAAAACAACTCATCATGGGCGATACATCAGGATCTTTATCGAATCTTTGGTTAGCCAAGGTAATGACGTGCTCGCACACGGCATGCCCATGGTGTTTAGCAGCACTTTATCTGTTCCCTCGAAGTTATTAAGTAGTGAGTGATAGTAGCTGAGTCAGACACCGTGAGACGCGGGCGATATGGCGACGAGTGACATCTTCAAAGTTTAATATCCACGCGACTGAAGAGTCGCCTTTAGCCGCGAAGTTCTACTACTCGTAGCCTCTTGTCGAGTGTACATTTGTATCAGTATCAGTATCATTGGGCCTCTTTGTTCTCAATATCTCTCGGCTAGCGAATCGAGTATCTTTGCGAGTGCGACTTTATTTTAAATGAATTCCATAGATAAGTGGTTGAATCATGAAAGAAATTCGAAATTACTTACCGCGGTTTCCCAAGCTGTTAATTGTAGCTTGTTAAGTTGCATAACAGTCAGTATTATTTTTTTTGCATCTGTATTATTTTTTGCTTTACCAAATCAATAGTAGAATATGGCGTATTACGAGTAAACATAAAAATTTTTATATATCGCTATTCTGATGTAATACCTAATTTAATATTAGAGATATATTTAAATAACGAGATTCTTAAAAATAATGCAAATTTATATTTTATTTATTTAATAAAAATTTGTGTTATTTCAAAAATAATCAAGTTGATATTCTCTCTTTATTTAATATTAATGCTTCTTAATTTTATCATTGTTAATGCTTTGAATTATTTAATCATTGTAAAATATGCGCAAATTATCAAATATCTAATAATCCTTTATTTAAAGATATTCTGATACTGCATTTTTAGCGATATAAAAATGCAGCAATATACAAATGTTAATTTAATATAAAAAATTGTAAAAATTATTTTGTGTGTAAAAATTAAAATTAAAAATTAAGGTCAAGAATGAGAACTCGCATTAATCAGTATTTTTTTTACTATAATTATTATTTATAATTTATATTATTTTAATCAGAATTACGAATAATGTGAATAGATTTACTACTTTTTTATATTCTTAACAGAGGAAATATACTCTTTAAACAGCAACATGATAAGTTTGTTTAAAAATTATTTATTTTGATTTTATATATAAAGAGCTCTTATTAAAAAAAAAAGATAAAATAAACAAATAAACGATACAAAAAGATAGATTCAAGTGCATTTAGATTGAGTTGGTCACCAGTAGGGTAATTTTAATTATGAGATAGTTCATTCCAATATCGGGGTTTCGAGAGACAATTACTGCTCATGGAAGGGATGAATCTAGGGTAGATGGGGTAACAACGTATTATGCATTTCCCTGTCAACCCTCTCGCATTAACCGCAAACCCTCCCTATTCACCCTTCTCTTGCCAACAATTTGTTAACTGCTATTGAATTGACTTCAACTAGTGACTTCGGACTATGCGCTCATTAAAACGTGACGTCCTTGTCACACGGACACACATACACACACACATACGCACACAACACATACGCACACAACATTGTTGCTTAAATAACGATTCTGATGTTTCCTGCAAATGATGTGTTTTTATACATATCATGTGTGCTTAGGCATTAGCATCAATTTATAACGAAAAGTTGAGACATTTTTTGTATTATAAATAAATTTCCATTTTATTTATGAGTTTATTTTTATTTAAAAAGTGATAATAAAATACGAGAACAATTCTGCAATTATATGGATTGATATAACACTGCTAAATATAAAAAAAATCAACAAACTGACACTAGTATTATGAACCTCCAATACTACTGTATATTTATGCATGTACATTGTTATATTATCAACAGTTATTTGAGGTGCTGTATATGCAATAGTATCTGAAGAGTACTCATTTTTTTCGCTATATACTGAGATGTTTCTTTTCTTAAAATGTTTCTATTACTTAAAAACAGCTATGGTCTAAAATTTATTATTTATAGCATTTTTTTGAATTAAAGTGAATGTTTCTTCATCATCTTTTTCCAATTTTACGCAAAATTTTCTGACAATTTGAGAAATGTTACGGAGGCATCATAATTATACAGGTCTCAATAAAAAATAATTTATTTTTAAATCCAAGAAATAGAATAACTATTTCCCGTTATATTTTGTATATTAGATACAATTTTGATCTTTAAAATGCTTTATCATTTCATAATTTTGAGAACTTTGTTTAAACTTTGAAAATGATTCTTTTTGAACGTATCATGCTATAATGGCAGTACAGTGATATATTAAACAAATTTTATTCAATTCAAATAAAATATATTGTTAGAACTTTTAATCTTTAAAAAGAGTTTGTTTTAAAATTAAAATTAAGAATTTTGTGATTAAATATTAAATCTATTTAAAAAGCTATAAATTAAGTTATGAAAAATTATAGATAATCCGCCGAACATTTTTTAAATGTTTACTCGGATTTTAGAGTTTTACAAATCACTGAAAACAAAAATCTAATGTTAAAAATAGAGTTCAGAATTGAACGAATTATGTGATTAAACAGTTTAAATATTTCGTAATAGAAAGTTCGAGTTTCATATCCAGACCGTTCGAACGAAACCAATGATTAATTTGTTCGAAGATTTGACTATTAAAATAGTTTGAATATTTGGGCATTAAGAAAAATTTTCGAACAAAACTAGTATTTATTATAAAAAATAAATAGCTTTTTTATTTCTTATCAAGGAACACGACATTCTTGCTGCTTCTGAAGGAACAATCTATTCTGTAAACACATCTCGTGTATACAGTCCTTACTTTTTTCAAAAGAACAATTTAGTTCGTAGCATCATTAAATTTTGCATATATTGTACGAGTTATTTTGCATCTAAAAGCAGATACTCCATTTAAGAATATAACAATTTGATTATCTTAAATTTATTTTTTATCGATTTCTGCAGTTAATATAAATATTATAATAATAAAATGTTTTCTTGCTGTTTTTGAAAGAACAATCTATTCTGTAAGTTTATTTTATAAACAAATCCTGCACATATATAGTTTTTTTGTTGCTTTAAAGGGAATAATCTATTTAGTGAACGAATCCAGATGCAAAAATGTTTCTGAGAAGTGTAGTCTGATTTAATTTCTATTACGTAAGTTATCTTGCATATAAAAGTAGATTCATGTAAGAATATAATCATTTGATTGACTTTTCATGTTTTACAGAAATATATTTCCGCTTTCAACATACTCCATTTCGTAAATAAATCTTGCGTATGGTCTTTGTTGTTTATAAAGAAACAATTTTTCTTTTGTAAACGAATCCTGCTTACAATCATTGCTGATAATAAAAAAACGTTGAAGGAATAATTTATTTCATGAACAAACTGGGCACAAATCAACAAGAACGTTTCTGAGACGTGATTTAATTTCTATTGCACAAATTATCTTGCATTTAAGAATAAATTCTACTTATAAAGATATAACAATTTGATTAACTTAATATGATCGTGAATTTATAATTATATATATGCAATAAAAGAAAAACTACATCAAACTTAACATAATATTTTTAATAAATACAATATTTTCTAATTCAAGATTATTTCAATATTATTTCTAATTCAATATTATTTCTAATGTTCTTTGTGATCGCGCGCATGTTGTTCTTTATCGATCCAATGTAGTATATTTCAGCGATCGAGTCGATCAGTGAATCAGTGTTGATAAGTCCGCGCTAGTAGACCGCTGCCGACTGGTGGCGCCAGATATACTTTTACGTTCTCCCAGGAATGTTACCTCAGGAAACAAATCACTGTCCGCCAGTGTACAGGATGACCATTAGGAATGTGTTGGGAAATTATTATGCTTTGTATTTAAAGTTCACTTAATATTAAACTCTATTTCTTAGATATCCTTAAAAAAAGTAGTCTAGAGTATAGAGATCAGGTAATTGTGGTGGTCATGCTATTGCTCTTCTTCTTCCTATCTATCTATTATAGGAAATTTCTCATTTAAGTACTCGCAAACCTTTTGACTATAATGAGCAGGTGCTCCATCCTGTTAAAACTAGATTTCATTGATGTTCTGCCCGATATCGCGCTCTATTGATGGTATAAAAAATGCTTGATTTTAATGATGCTTTTATAAGCATTGAAGATTATTGGTTTACGGAAACTGTCGAAATGTGATAGACATCTAGCGGCGGTCGTTTAAACTCAGCTTTACTTGAATTGTCTAAGGCCGGATCTACAATAGGTGTAGTAAGCCTTAAGCCGGAAGAAATTAACCAATCATATTCGATTATTCTTCTCACATTCAACTGTGATTGATTAATTCCTTAAGGCTTAATGCTTACTACACTTATTGTAGATCTGACCTAAAAGGTTGGCAGGAGACACGGTGGAGACCTCTATCGGTCGACCATGAATTACGAATTTGCTCATCCCGGTCAAAAAATTGAAAGAATCATATTAAAATCATGATATTCGTAATCAGCAGAATCGTCCGCAAGTCGCTACAGAGCAATTTTCTAAAAAAGGTCAAAATAAAACTTCTAATAAACATGTAGTAGCACATTCTTTACGTTTATTAGAAGTTTTATTATCAGAAAATCCCTCTGTAGCGACCTGGACGATCCTACTGATTACGAATATCACGATTTTAATAGGATTCACTCAGTTTTTTTGGCCATAATAAGGGATGAGCGAATCCGTAATTCACGGCCGATAGAGGTCTTCACCGTGTCTGCTGCCGACCCCTAAGTTAGTCTTAGCCAGTTTATCTGGTTCTTAAAATAAAATATCTCAAAAATCATGCGTTTTAAGTAAAAATGTTAAGAAACAAAAAGTATTCATTTTGACCTAATGAACAAAAAAAGTAATAAAAAAGGAGATTTCCATTTGAGAAAATAAAATTGATTTTGAAATAATCAATTTGTCTCTGACAAATTAAGGTCAGAGACAAGTTCATGATAGATAAAATCAAGGTCACCATCTCTTTCTTTTCCCTGTTGAAATTGAATTATTATCATTATTATGCATTATTATCTGAACAATTACATACATACACACACACACAGAGACAAAGACAGTCCAGTGTTACATGGTTACTAGGCGAAAAGAGATAGCCTAATGTTTACGCGGTTGCTAGCCGCGCGACGAAGTGGGGAGGAACGCTCTACAAAGGACTATCACCCGTATTCATAGTTCTTCCTTGAGGAATAAGGATTCCTTGTTCCTCATTCCCTGTATTCATAGTCCTTCCTTGACAGAATAAGGAGCCTTATTGGCTTCCTTATCTCAAGGGAGGTCTCGAGCTTTCTTGAGGAAGGGATTGCAACCTTCTTTGGTAGTGTTGCGCTGTTTGATACAAGTAGCGGCCTATACGGGGACTTCTAGAATGAAGCGACGGTTCAAATCTGCGTAGAATATATCAAAGCCAAACATAACCTGCGAAAGTTCGTTTTGTAGTTTGTTACGTGTGAGTCTTTTTCGGAGTACAATGGATAATGAATTTTTAAATGATTCTGACGATGAGTATCCAGAGGATATACATGTGTGGCGACTTGCTAAAAGGTACATTCGCGATTGGGAAAATCCTATCGAATTTTTCGAGGATGTTCCTATTCAAAAAAGGTACAGATTTAGCAAAGGAGCTGTGGTCGACATCTTATTACCTTTGGTGAATGCTCGATTAAGAAAATTAAATAATCGTGGATTGCCTGTTTCTCCATTGATACAACTTTTAATAACACTGCGCTTTTATGCAACTAGCAGCTTTCAGGTTTGTATACTTCGTTCTAATACTATGCTGAATAAACATATATGTTTAATTTTGATTTCATTTGTGTACTGTATTCATTAAAGGTTGTCAATGGAGACTTGCGAGGATACAGCCAAGCATCGGTATCGCGAATTGTGACTCGAGTTTCCAAAATTTTGGCATCATGCTTGGGTACATATATCAATTTTTCCACTGAACATGTACGCTCAAGTAATAAAAACAAATTTTATGCGGTGGCTAACTTTCCATCTGTAATTGGGTGTATTGATTGTACCCATGTACGGATTGCAAATCCTGGAGGGAATAATGGAGAGGTATTTCGTAATCGAAAAGAATGGTTCTCTCTGAATGTACAGGTATATTTTTAGCTGCTCCATTTTGCAAGACAAATTTGATATATTGAATAATTTGATGATAAGTAAATAATTTATTACTTTTATAGGTGGTGGCTGGGCCTGAACGGGAAATTCTTGACATAGTCGTCAGGCATCCACGTTCAACTCACGATTCAGTGATATTTGGTTGAAGTGGTCGTTTTGAGCTAGGACACCTGGATGGAATTCTGCTTGGTGATAGTGGATACGCATGTCGCAGCTATTTATTAACGCCTGTTTTAAGACCCGAGACAGTTCCAGAAGTTCGATATAATACTGCACACAAAAGAACACGAGTTATAGTTGAACAGTTATTTGGAGTTTGGAAACGTCGATTTCCATGCCTGCATTACGGCTTACGCACAAAGTTAAACACGATGGTAGCAATTATTTGTGCCACTGCTGTTTTGCACAATCTGTGCATTCGACATAATCTGACCGAAGGGTTTGAAGAGGAGTTGGATGCAAATATATTTGAAAATGGTGTGAATCCTGAGCAAGATGGCATAGGGCTTGCGCACAGAAATGCCTTTATTTTAAGACATTTTTCCTAAATAAAATGTAATTATAACTACAAACCGTTTTGTAACTGCGAACCGATAAAAAATTGTATATTTATTTTATGCCAGTAATAAATGGCATCTTGTATTCTGTAAAACAAAAGAAATTCATACAATTGCACACTTATGTATGTACGTATATAATAAAACGTAATTTTTATTAAAGATTATTTATTTTTATTCATAAAATTTAATCTAAAATAATCCTTATTTAAAATTATGGTTCAAAATTGAAAGAGCCAAGGTCACATTATTTGTAGTAAGTATATTTTTTATTAAATATAACAAATGTATATAAATATAATTTTGTTTTTCACTTGCTTACAAGAACTAAATATTTTAAAACATAACACGTATTTGTTGGTTTTCATATACTACTCTATTGATTTATTAGCTTGAGGGCCTCCTCTTCCTTCAAAAGTTTTAACAGTACGATCTTTTCCTCCACTTCAGCAATTTTCATTTTTTCAGCGTGAAGCTCCTGCTGCTGCTTAATTGCTTCTCGCATTTTTATTAATCGTAGTTCCTTTTCATCAGTGATGTTCTGAAAATAAATTCGGTGCAATTTCATTAATTTCATCTAAAAACCGTGAATCTGTAAAACAGCTATCTTTCTCACACTCATGGCGGTTCGGGCGGTGTGACACTGTCATTACACCAAATATAAATAGTATTCTACAAAGCTCATTCATAAGATTCTCATTACCTCTATGCTTTTATTTCTCGAAGAGGTTCTTTTTTTCGGTGGTGAAAGATGGTCAGAAGTAGATGGAATATGATCAGAGTGATGTTGAGAATGATCCGGTATGTGACTTTCAATAATGTTATTATCATTCTCATCGTCATCACTGATTAACACTCTCTTTTTTATTGTCGACGTACCAACGGTCTCTACATTATCTGAAAAAGAAACAAATTACCGTGGCCCCATAGAACAATAATAAGAGTTGTATATGTGTATAATGCTTACTCTCTTTCTCAAATACCGCAGTGCTGTCGTATGGGCAATCAATTTCAACGTCAATGTTTGAATTTGTTGCATCCATGAATTCCATCACTGGGTCATTCTGTTGCACTGGCGTAGGACCTCCACCAGTCATGAGCCGTTCGTGCCGGTACACGGTGGTTAATTTTCGTTTTCTGAAATAAGACACGCATTTCTAACAAGGAGAAAGTACACTTACGACAATCTATCCCAATACTTCAATAATGAAAGAAGTACAAATCATAATTTGCAGCTGTTTCTCTAGCACTCATGTCAAATTCTGTTACTAACCTGTTACTCTAAACGGCTCGTTGAAAGAAGTATACAATAAACCGATTAATTATCAACGAGATAATTATTACTTACCTTTGTTTCATATTATCCCAGCATTTCTTGAGTGGTGGTTGGATCGAGGTGTACACCCTTGGCTTCTGTATTTTTGGGTTATTCTCTCCCAAGCGTCGGCCTTATCTTTCAAGTTGGTGGCACCGGTTTTTTATTTTCTATCGCTGGTTCTTCGGAGACCAGCTGAGCTAAAAGTAGTCTTTCCAGTTCCGAATAATGTACACTTTTTTCTTTCTCCATTATCAAATATTTGTGGCGAATTTATAATTTAAAAATTCCGAGAAATGTTTTTACGAGAAAGTTACGAAATCGCCGCACGAGAAAACCGTGTATAATTCGCCGCGCGCGAGAATTCAGTGTTGCCATCGCAGATCACTAAAAACCCCTGAAATATAACTTCCTTCGGGAAGGGAGGCTCGAGGTCCGTCTATGAAACAAGGCAGCCTTGGAGATTCAAGGAACCCTCCATGGAGGCGTCCTCGGTCCTTGAGATAAGGACAGACTATGAATACGGGTGTATGACTACTACGTTTACACGTCACATCCTTAATCGGGTTTAATTAAATCGATAGTTATAAAACTAGCCAATCACAGCTATTCCTCTGAAGAATGGAATAACTATGATTGGCCAGCCCTAGAACTATTATGTTATTAAACCCGATTAAGGGTGACGCGCGCGCGCGCGCGCGTGTAAGAGTAGTCTATGGCTATGTACGAGCGGCGCATAACGCTTAATCCCCGAGTGGGCTGTCTATTCTCACCAAGCGCTTCTACTCGCACGGATTGGCTGACCTTTTTTAATTAATTTTTAATTAATTATTGCGAAGATCGCAAAATGGTAGAGGACTTTCCTACTCGATTTAATCTGCTCTACCTGCACACGACGGATGGTACGATTGATTCTGGATACCCTGTACATACATATTGTTACGCTGCGGGTCACTTCGATATATTGAAGCGCGAACGTAACAGCTGCTCATACACACACACACAATACACAAACACTCGCGCCGGAAATAAAACTATTTATTAAAGAAACTCAAGAACTTTAATATTAACTCGTGAAACGTAACAAGAATCTGAACAAAGGAATTTTTATAATAATATAAGTCGTCCGTAAACACGTCCGCACGTTAGGACGACCGTCGCAAGATTCTGACAAAATGGCTCGTCGTTGGCTGTAAGACTTAGGGAAAGACCACGAGGTTAGCTCGTGAGAATCCAACAGGTCTGTCGGTCAGGATAGAAGAGAAAATGTGGTAAATGGTGTACAGTTACGGGAAGCGTAATAATCACACGTCGGTCAGCGAATCAAAGTAGAAAATATATTACTCGAGCTTCTTTACAAGTCTCCATTAAACTACGACTAGAATCGCGAGAAACACGCCATTAATACGGCACCGCCGCGTAACACGTCCGTTCACCTCGACGTCTCGGAATAAGATGTCCGCCCTTGTTGATAAACAATCCTTGAGAACCCTCTAAGAGATGATCCTCCTCTTTCAATCTCATACCGATTTTCATCCTTGTACAGCGGAACACAAATATGCACGCAGGAACACAGCAGATTGCAAAAACGTAACAATATATTGCTTCCTTTAATATTTACTTCATAAATTAAATCCTTAAAATTTATTTTTTTCAACTAAGAGAAGTTTGTCTCGTTCTCTTTTATAACATAAGCAACAATTGTTTGTTCATAAGCTCTCATGATTCAAATCTGCTAGGAAACCTGATATTGGCTGGGAATGAATATTTGTTCTAATGTATTAGTTTTTGAAAAGATAAAAGTTGAATATTAAACTCATTTTTTACTACTTTACTAACTGTCCATTTTTAAATATTTTATCCGTTGCCAAAACAGAATTAAAATGATACCTATTTCAATGATGTAATATAAAATTGTAATTAATTTCCGTAATGTAACATTGCTATGTATAAATTTTCATTATTTAAATATATATTGCAAAGATGTTATGGAATGGAATTAAACTTTCAATAATTGGAGGATTTAACATTTTATTCATCTTTTCTTTGAAATCTCATTTTTACATATCATTATGATTTATTCTTTTCATTATCTGTTCAGATAAAACTACCATTCCGCAAAACTCTTCAAACTCTGCTATGTTAGTATTGCTCGTATTAGCCAATAGATAAGTCAGTATAGCATTACTTCTCTGCACCAAGTCGAATTTATTTTCAGCTTTGTAATTAGTAACAAACAGTAGTTTATTTACAATTTAATTTTTAATCTTGAAAGTTAGTGGTGCAGCAAAATGCCAAAAAAATCGGCAATATATTACATTTATGAGTGAGAAATTAAAATTAACCGGTAGCTTACCGATAACATTCATGCAATATTGTGTAATATTCAGTCCTATTATATAATCTATTATATACTTATATAACATTAATATAACGGTGTTTATTGGTAACAGATTTGATTTTAGTAGATATGAAGCAAATGAATTTTGTATCGAATTGAAGAATATAGACAAAATGAGACAAAAAATAATGTTTAATGTGAATAAAAAGATATAGGACAATTTCCTACACAAGTTTAAAAAGATGCAAAAAACAAACGGATTCTTAATAAATATATAAAATATGTAATTGTAATTACAGTTTCTTCATTCCAAAAATTTTATTTCAAAAATTGAGGTTGTTGGTAAATAAATTTAATGCAGTATCATATCGTTTGTAAATAATAAAAATTTTATTATATATGTGAAAGTTCCTAGCTTAAGTGAAATAAAAAAGCTATCATAATATCGTATCATAACACCATATCCTCGAATAGCAATATACATATTTAATGACAATATATTGAATCGTAGCAGGAGTTGAGCAGCGAATTGTTTAAAACTACCCCAAGATACGAGATGTACATCGCGGGGACAGTTTCAGATAGGTAGTTTGAAAAGAAAGACGGTTATAGATATGAAGAGTTTCCCCGGGGATTTGTATCCATCTATATGGCATCGGTATTATGATGAAGGTGGAGAAGGGTAACGTATATTTCGCGGCACATTGAGTCCACAGACTTTAAAATAGCTCCGAAACTAAATCTCCGAATAGTATATCTGAAAAAAATCCGTTTCACAAAATGCACGGGGCATGACCCTTCCATCATATGCTCTTTCCATATAATAGGTGCATTAACATTGTAAATTTAATACTCAATATATTCAACATGTTGAAAATATATATCAGATATTACGTTAGTATGGTCCATAAATTGAAAGTGTGAAGTTAACTATTACTGATATATGCTCAATAAATTAATTTTTAGAATCATAGTTTCTCAATAAATAGAGAGAAAGAGAGGAGATATTAATTTAATTTTTTAATTACTGAATAGTTTGACAAATGTGATGTATACACTAGATTATTAATGTTTTAATTTAATACATGAAGTTATTTATATATTTTCGTAAATTAAAGCATTAATAACTCCATATATATATTAAGCGTCAGAAATGCTTTCAACATGTAGTTAAGCACATTTAGAGCGTGTTTGAACTGTGCACATTTATATATTAAGTTTTTTAAATAAATATGTGTATTGTTTCAAAAATAATCAAGTTGCTATTTTTATTTTATTTAGTATTCTTGTTTGTTAATTTCATTATTATCAATATTTTAAATTATGTTATCTTCGTTAGTTTATAGGCTTCGTTAGTTTATAGGCTAGGTTAGTTTATATTAAAATATCTTAAAATCCTTCTACATATATAGATCCAAATAGGCAAATCTGCGATGATTACGTATTGCAAATTGTGCATTACATATTATGCTGGCAGACATCCGACAGCAGCCGAGTATGGTTTGCCATTTCAGTAATGTCGGCAAAAATGCAGCAGAAAACGAGCAAACTTGCGTCATAATATACTACAAAATATGCTGCAAAAATTAAGCAGAAATTCTTGACATAAAAACAATAGAATTTGAGTATTGTGTGTTGGCACAATATGTCAACAGAAACTAAATCAAAACTGAACATAACATGACGTCATGCTATATTGGCAGAATATTGTCAGAAATCGAGCTCATCAGCAAGTACGACGTGATGGCAAAAACGTGGTGAAAATCGAGCATGCGCTATCGTCTCAAGAAATAACAGCAAGAACAGCAGAAACATAGCATAGTCTGTTGTCATGAAGTAATGGTAGAAACACACCGATATCATACATATAAGATATGTATAGTAATATCGGTTACAGTTCTTTCATTTACCGCTATATGATTAATTTCTCTGATGCAATTCCAACAGAGGATACAAAAAATTAAACTGATTGTTTAGAAATTGGGGGAATCAATGGAAAATTGTTCATTTAATGACTGCTTGAATCGCAAAATAAGAGTTCAATTCCCATATAAATAAATTTTAGGAATTATTAATAAGTTAATTATGTATTTAAACTTAATTATTTTATTAATATTTTAACTATGTCAACTATTTATATTATATATTAGAATATAATGATATAACATGCAATATTACATATTATATTTATAACTGGAAAATTGCAGGCGATTTACTATTAACATTTATGCAATAATACTTATAATATTCAGTTTTGTTGCAGCTATATTAATATAATTGTGTTTATTAGGCGTGTTCTATCTAGTGATGGGATTAAGAATCTTACAAAAAGATTTGAATTTGTTTGCATGGTTTCGAACTCTATGATTACATCGAACTCTATGATTACTGCTGTCACACTTGACATATACATAACTAGAACAAGAGTAGTTATACGTCATCATTTGACGTATAACTACTCTTTCTGACATATATCACGCGTCGAACAATTAAATATTGAACATTTCCTCCAATTGCTTTGAAACAGCGTCGCTGGATAATCAGTCATGAATAGCGCGAATATGTAAAGTCGGGTTCTTGTATACGTATCATATATAAATATCTATAAACTCAGTTTTACTACATAAAAACAAAATTTAATACATAAAGTTATGCACGTTTTGAGGCTTACTTGCGACATATGCATCTAGTTTAAATATTCGCGCATTATGAAAGTTATTAGTTGTTGTGTATTATTCCAATTTGATCATTATATATTTTTGTAATTAAGACTGAAATCAAATCTGTTAAAGTAAAAGACATTTGAAATTGATTGGAAAATACTGTTATATTTTTGTTATATTTTAATCGCGTTTTTCTGCAGCTTAGTTACAAAAAAGTCCTGCATTTTTAGTATGCCATAACTTACTCAACGAATTAATCTTGATATTTTTATTAAAAAATTTCGACTATTCTTCAGTGAGCATATCATTAAAATCTTGATCATGGATATAGTAAAATACTTTATTTTATAATGAAAAATAATCTGCAAAAAAGATTCATGAAAATAATGTCATCATGTTTGTCATTCTAATTTTCAGTATTGCAAGATTTATATGTGTGAGAGAGATATAAGTTAAATTATTTTAACTCTTTTAGTCATTAATAAATTCTTTTCTTAAGTTTGAGTTTAACATATTTTTAACATATAAAAATTGGACATTATATATATACATATATATGTATATGTATATTATGTATGTATGTATGTATATATATAACAACTATATATCATATATTATTGAAATAATTATCATAAACTATATATGATATATTATATCTGAAAAAATTTATTGCAATTTTGTGTTTCTAGAAATAAACACTGATATCCGCATAAGTAAATCAATATCATGCATATGTCGATGTTCTTGAATAAGTCTTGAAAGAAACGCGCTCCATCGACATGGATTGCTCCGTCTTAATCGAACGTTCTCACTCGATGTGACATTCGCGCAGACGAGGCCCCTTCGATTGCGTATACCTCGACGATAAAACCTCCTTTGCGTGGATTAGTTCGCTCAATCAGGAAATATACTCAGGGACCCCCATAAAGTCTCCCAGTGCGTGCAAGCCCCTATATATAGCTGCTATATACCACTCTGTCCTTCTTTCTATGTACCTCTCTTTTTTCGTTTATCGAACTACGTAACTAGAACACATGCCGATAAATAACATTTGATGATACTTACATAGCGAAAATATTAGTGAGTCGTATATTCGTAGCCATTTCTCCCAGAATAAAAAAATTTTTTATTTCAACATGTATATAAGTATATTATTATCTATACATATACATATACAATATACATATAAGATGTGATTATACATATGTATAAATAAGGAGTTCTTATTTTCCAATAAACAGCAATGTGCTAAAAGGATTAAATAACTGAATATTTAATAACTAAATATGCTATTCAGTAAATCGTGATATAACAAAGAGATAAATTCACATAAAAAGAAATTCTCTTTACGGAAATTAACTCTTGGCATGATATATGGAATCTTTTAAATAGCATATTGTATAAAATGTAATTATAATTATATTGTTAAATAGGATTATATAATTTCCACATGATATTCAAAATTTTGAAAAATTTAACAAAATTTATAGTATTTACAAGTTACGAATTTTGACTCTTTATTCGTAGTAATATTCATACATGCGATATGAGTTTTCGAATGCAAATAACTTGTAATTGTTTTATTATATCAAAAGATTTCACTTTTTATTTTTTTATTTTTACGATTTAAAACAAAATTAGTGTCAAACAATGGAGACTGTAAATCATTACCGCAAAGCTAATAATCTATCCATTAACTATATGTATAATATTTATATGAAGTCTACCTCTCCTCTGTCGTGTTCTATTCAGGATCACATAATACGAGAAGAACATTTCATTCCAGAGTTAGTTTGCAGAAAGTTCGTTTGTGGCGATGTTTACGATAAACATAAATTCGGAGAAGATTTTCGAGGCATCGCATTTCGCTCGGTATTGAGGCGTATCCTGATGGTTACTTCTTTTAAGTGTGGCTAGATCCGCCGGATCTCTCTAGAGTTCCCGTAATACCTTACGAAAGCCTTGCCAAGAACTGAGAATTCGGGACATGGCCTGGGCGGATCCCTGGTGCCGATCTTTTAATCGTAACTTTCAGCTGGAGATACACTAAGCAGATAAATTTATTTTATTGTTTTCACAATGATATGACGGCATCGAATCTTTGCGATGAATATAAAAAATTTCGAAAATGTTCGATATTGCATAATATCCGATATAAATAGTTTTATCGAAACTTTGATTTCTGTTGAAATTAGTACAGTGAATCTCTTTATATTGTATATAATATATAGTGATCGCGTATATATGCATGTGTGTGCGTGCATAAACGGAAATCAAAATAAGTCTGTGAAATTGACACCATAAAACATCATACAAATTTTTATAAAATTTATGCGATATTCGATTATCCACAATTTGTCCATATTTGTTCATAAGTAATTGTTTTTTATCCATCTTTCGAAAAAATTATATACAAACAAAAAAATTAGGCAAATTTTGTCATAAACATTCCGGAATACGAGTTTTTTTAACTGTGTTCAGAACACATTTAATACAAAACACGAGGTTCAGAAACAAAAATACTTCCATGCAAAAATAATATTCTATATTAATTTTCATTTTTTATATTTATAATTGTAAGAAAAATGTATTATTAAAATAATGTTTAACAATTAAATGATGTGTTACGCTCATATGTAATAAATAAAAAATTCTAATACAAGAACAATACATATATTAATATATAATTAAATGCAAATAACTTTAATTTAATTATGAGAAGCATTATTAAAAGATTTTTGAGCAGACAAATATACGCAATCAGTAGGCAAACGTTGGCTCTCCTGAAAAGTCGAATTTGATCCTAAAATCCAAGATAAGTTTTAATTTTATGTTATACAAGAGATTTGCATTGATAAATGAATGAAAATTTCGCTTGGACAATTGATTACCGAGAGTAGAAAAAGGTGTGCGATTGATAAACAAACGTTGGATAGTATGGAATACTATTTGATCCAAAATTTAGGCTAATTAATCTTACGCTAATAGCTACTGTTTTCTAGATTTTCATTTCCAAAATCAAGAATTTAACATTTTATTTTCAATATTTTCTGAGATATTATTTTATTCAATATTTATTTACATGATGTTTTAATATATTTTGCAATTTGATATTTAATATTAATAAAAATGCAATTTCATAGAGAAAATTTTTTTTTTATTTTTTGAAGAGATGAACAAATTTAATTAAAGCAATAATATGATCAAATTATGGACAATCGAACACATTTAAAAAACTCGTACTTCGTAATGTTTATGATAAAATTTGCTCAATTTTTGTTTGTTTATAATTTCTTTTTACAAAATGAATAAAAAACATTTATATCTGAATAAACCGCGCATGAGTTTAATAAAAATTTTAGATATATAAATCATAAAGTATAATATATTTAGAAATTTTGACCACCAGTAGTAAAAATTAAAAAATAATGAACACAATTCTCTCGACCGTACTGGCAAATTCAATTTATTGTTAAGTGCACATCACAACGTTTCGACCTTAGTTTTAGGTCCTTATCAAGTGATCTATAAATCATATGAAAAAGAACGAAGAACAATTAATATTGCAAATAGTAGTAACAAATGATAAAGATAAGATAATGAAAAATAGATATGTACTTGCGATATATAATTAAACTTTATAGATGTCAAAGGATAGAAAATTCATTGTGTCAGATAGACAAACACGTCAAACACATTAGACGAACTGAGAGGACTAAACAACCTTTATTATGAAGTCATATATGTTATTTAAATTGTCTGTGTCCTTTTGTAAATTTAAAGTGTTATTGTTTTTCTTGATGAAGAACATTTCAGCAATCTCTCTTTTTCTGACATGTTTTTCATTATGTAAGATCTTGGGATTTACCCAGTCAAAGTCATGGTTAAATTCAATTTTATGTTTACTGATGACCGAAAGATTGCTGGAATGCATTTTAATATTCTTAAAGTGTTCTTTAACCCGAGTCGTCAAATGTCTCTTCGTTTGTCCAATGTATGAACACTTACAATTTTTACAGTTAATTTGGTAAACTTTCTCGGTCTTGTTATCGGTGGGCAATCTGTCCTTCCCAAGTGTAATTACATTATTTAGTTTTTTTGGTATGTTATGTACAACGTTAAACCCAATGTTTTTAAAAATTCTATCAATATTGCCTAGGTTTTCTACATATGGTAATGAGATGAAGGAGGTGTTATTAATCATATCATTATCTATGTTCAGGTTATTGACGGAGCGGTTCTTTAAAAAATGAAGTCTCTTATTAACAAAACGATCAATAATATGTTCTGGGAAACAATTATTAAACAATATTTGTTTCACTATTTTAATGTTGCTATCATGGAATTGATCATCAGATAATAAAACCGCATGGTCAACGAGATTAAAAATAGTGTTCATTTTATATTTAAATGGATGATTAGAATAAAAATTAATATATCTATTAGAGCAAGTGTTTTTTCTATACCAATTAGTTGAAAGTTTCCCATTAGAACGTATGATCGTTGTGTCTAAAAAATTTATACATCCATTTACTTCGACCTCATAGGTGAAACTTAAACGCTGGTGATTAAATGTCTCCGTAATTTCCTGAATTTTCGTACTCGGGATTATGGCAAAAATATCGTCCACATATCTATAGTAAGTCCGAACATTAAAACTTAATTGAGATAAGCAATGAGTCTCCAAGTCATCCATCACAATATCAGCTAAGATAGGTGAAAGAGGAGAACCCATTGGGCTGCCGAAAATCTGCTCATAGAACTGTCCATTAAACGAAAAACTGGTCGAATCCAAGATAAATTCAACTGCGTATAAAAATTGAGGCAGACTAAAATCGGTGTTAGGGGAGATGTCATTCCACCGTTTATCAATAGCGCTCAACACCAATTCTTTAGGGATATTGGTAAATAATGCAGTGACATCGAGTGAAATTAAAATTTCATCGTCATAAATAATTTTGTCTTTTAAATTGGACGTGAATGACCAGCCATCTTTAACATAAGATTTAGGTTGTGAAATGGACTGATGTAAGATACCATAAACATATTTAGCGACATTGTATACCGGACTACCTAGTGACGACACAATGATGCGTAAAGGAAAACCATTTTTTATGGACCTTCGGCAATCCATAACAACGTGGTAAATTGCCATTAGTGGTATTTAACAGTTTATATGTAGAGTCATTAATCAAATCATTACTGAGCCAAGATTTAATAAGCGAATTTGTTTTATTAGTTAGTTGTCTAATAGGATTCTTATTTAATTTTTTATAAGTAGATTCATCACTCAGCAAACTTTCCATTTTTTCCAGATAATCATTTCTATCCATTATTACAGTAACCTGACCCTTATCAGCTCTAGTGACAAAAATATCATCGTTATCACGTAAAAATTTTTTACAAAGAGAGAATTCTTGTAAAATGTATCTATCTAAAAAGCTCATGTGTTTATTTTCACATAAGAATTTTTTGAGAGAATCAGCGATTGAAATTCTAGTTGTTTCAATTATTTCAGTCGGGATCTTCGAGTGATTGATTTCTAAGTTCTTTATCGTCTCAAGTACTATATTAATCCTGTCATTTTTATTAGATTGGTCAATAGGTAATCCGAATTTGTCACCCAAGCTCAAAAAATCAGATATTCTTTCCGGGATAGTCTTACCACTAATGTTAACCAACCACTCAGTTTTGTCAATATTCTTAAACGGGTTAACGATTACATTATGCTTAGAAATTAAATTATTAAATTTTTTGATTGACTTATTTTCCGCTACGTGTTTAAAGGTAAAAAACTTTCGTTTGTTATATTCAAAAAAATTGAGTACTAAGTCGCGAGGTAAACCTTCGAAAAGTCTTTTTTCTATCTTCTTAGTTACGAACCGCAAGTAATTAAGATTCACATTAAGATCTTTAATCTCTAATCTTAATAGTTTGTAACGATACTTCAAATTAATCATCTCCATTTTTCTTTTGATGCTACTACTAAAAAATTGGATATTAGTTTTTAAATTGGTGATATGTGACGGAAAAACATCATGTCTTCTGCACCGCAATAAGAAAATTAATTGTTGATTGGCGGAAAAAATTTTTTTCTTGTTGTTGATCCATAATTTAAGTAGAGTTGTATAGTCGTTGCCAAACCTTCTTGAGATCATTCGAAACATTTGACGACTCGGGTTAAAGAACACTTTAAGAATATTAAAATGCATTCCAGCAATCTTTCGGTCATCAGTAAACATAAAATTGAATTTAACCATGACTTTGACTGGGTAAATCCCAAGATCTTACATAATGAAAAACATGTCAGAAAAAGAGAGATTGCTGAAATGTTCTTCATCAAGAAAAACAATAACACTTTAAATTTACAAAAGGACACAGACAATTTAAATAACATATATGACTTCATAATAAAGGTTGTTTAGTCCTTTCAGTTCGTCTAATGTGTTTGACGTGTTTGTCTATCTGACACAATGAGTTTTCTATCCTTTGACATCTATAAAGTTTAATTATATATCGCAAGTACATATCTATTTTTCATTATCTTATCTTTATCATTTGTTACTACTATTTGCAATATTAATTGTTCTTCGTTCTTTTTCATATGATTTATAGATCACTTGATAAGGACCTAAAACTAAGGTCGAAACGTTGTGATGTGCACTTAACAATAAATTGAATTTGCCAGTACGGCCGAGAGAATTGTGTTCATTATTTTATAATATATTTAGAACACACACAAAAAAAGTGCAAAACTACGCGAAAAACCGATGCACGTGATACGTACTAGTTCCAATTAAAAATAAAAAAACTTTAAGCGTATCTTAAAGCTATAAACATTCATATATGTATATACAGAGTGTTTCGTTTTAAATGATACAGTCGATTATCTCGCGAACCGATAATTTTATTGAAAAATTTTTCCAACGAAAGTTGTATGGTTTGAAGGGGGACACATGATGAAAATATGGACTTGACTTGGAGTGATCTTTTCAAAGTCAGGTCAATATCATTAATGTTTTCTTATATAGAACCCTGATATTTTTATTACATATTCTTGTAGCTTATCTCGAGAGCTTTTCAAAACACTATAATAAAGTTATTTTTTGTTAAGTACTTTTCGAGTTATATATAAGGCTTGAAGTTTATATTATTTTGACATAAAATACAAAATATCTTGTAAAACATTCAGATTTCGGTAATCTTACCTTAATACTTTTATGCATAGAATAAAGAAACCAATCAATTGGTGTAAAAAAAACACATAGTTGCTTTAAAAAAAAAGTGTAATTTGCAACATGTAGCTGCATACTTTTTTTTGAAAGCAATTATGTGTTTTCTTTACACCAATTGGTTGGTCTCATTATTCTGTGCATAAAAGTATTAAGGTAAGATTACCGAAAACTGAATGTTTTACAAGATATTTTGTATTTTATGTCAAAATACTGTAAACTTCAAGCCTTATAACTCGAAAAGTACTTAACAAAAAATAACTTTATTATAGTGTTTCAAAAAGCTATCGAGGTAAACTGCAAGAATATGTAATAAAAAATGGGGGTTCTATTTAAGGAAACATTAATGACCTTGACCTGACTTTGAAAAGGTCTCTCAAGGTCAAGTCCATATTTCCATCATGTGTCCCCCTTCAAACCATGCAACTTTCGTCTGAAAAATTTTTCAATAAAATTATTGGTTTGCGAGATAATCGACTGTATCGTTTAAAACGAAACATCCTGTATATGTATCTGTATAAAAACTAAACAAATAAACCTTACTTATCTTATAACCTTACTTATATTTTAAACAAATAAACCTTACTTATCTTATTATATCTGACCTAACCTTAAACCTAACCTTATATCTGTTATATTATATTACATCACTGATCCATTGCAAGCTTATCTGTGACATAAGGCGCGCTAGCCGTTCATGCGTGGATTATCGCGTATGGCTGGATAATTCGCAATGTAAAACGAGAGATTACGGTAAGTGTATGGTCAGCCCCGGTATAAGATCGGATAATATGTGGATACTTCGTGTTCTCTGCTCACGCGGCGGCAGCGAACACGGGCTGCCGCGAGCGCGCGCGACTGAAGAATGAATATTCAACAGTAAACACTGGTAACGCTTGTAAAGGGTCCAGGCAAAAGGGTTGCTGTTGAACACCCGTTGGCCGATCCGGCAGCGAGTCGGCGAGGTACCATGACTTCGTGCGGACATAAACGCGGTCTCTCGCGCGCAGGAGCTGAGAGGGACGTTGTTTACGATATTACATCTATAATACCTAGTCAAGTGGCCAGTGTCCGGCCATCGCCGTAATCTCCTCTGCGCCAGGACCCGCAACCCTTACCCAGATACAGCACGTCGCACCGTACTGAAATTATAATAATGTTCGGTACGGCCGCGCGCGTGTACCACTGCTTTAACGCCTTTCCTCAAGTGCTACACGAGCACAATATCGCGCACATTAAAGCTGTTGCGAGTCATCAAGGATCGTATACATCGCACTGTACAGCAGAAAATTTGCCTAATATGTAGAAAAATAAAAATATTTCATATAATTGCCTATATTGATGTAATATTTACTCATACGTATTAACTACATGATTATTGCAGCTTTTATACATTTTCGAGTTCTTAAAAGAATGTTAAAGTTTCAAGTATAATATGTAGTATACATATATTCTGTATTATATTTAATTTACATATATAAACAGCCAGATTCTAATTTTGGAATTTATTTATTTAATATTATCAGTCTTTTTTTTGATATTATAAGTGATTAAAAACATGGATAATAATTTAAATTTTATATTTTTTGAACATTTTAAATGTATTATATTATTTCGAGAAAATTCTATTTCTAGACAACATTTTTTTCATTTAATAAAAACAAAACGAAAAAGTTCTAATATGTTAAGTATAACAATTCTAATAGGAAGTAGGCTAATAAGACCCGAGCGCAGAAAGTAGGCGTAATTAAATTATGTAGAAATCTTTAAATATAATGAATGAGAACATTTCCTTTCTTTGGATCATCTTCAGCAATCCGAATGACAAAAAAAATAAATTTATTTGTCTTCAGTTCCCATCATCATTAGCTTTTGTCTTTGGTAAGCTTTCTATCAGTTCCAACTGTTAAAAGATAAGAAGATCCGAAAAAAATCCGAGATCAGTTATTGTAAAAATTAGAGGTAATACACCACATTCTTACGTGACAGATTTGGAAGTATGTCTTTATGCATTTTGATAAAAGCACGTAATTTATTCATGCGGGTGTAAGACAAAATTACATTTTGATCACGTGTCCAAATTACTCGGAAAAAGCCGAAACATACGAAATGTTGAAAAATGTTGGACGATCCGAATTATTGTCATTGTTGATGTTTTATTTTTCTTTTTTTTTGCATTATTAATAAATAACGTTTTAAGTCTCGAATGAGAACTTAAAACGTTAAAAATAAGATGTAGCGGATTATCATTCTCAAGTAAAATTTTTGTCACAAATTTGAGATTTTTATTTGAAAAATTGATATAAGTTATAAATCTTACAAAGACAAGTAATTCAAAAGCAATTAACTCCACTTCGTTAAATTCTATTATCGATTTAGAAGAAAACAAATCGAGATTATTTTTATATTAAGAAATTATAGTCTAATTATAGTCATAGAAATTAAGTCTAGTTTTAAAAATAAGAAATAAAATTTTTCTTATTTTCTATTTTTAAAATTTTTCATGTAAGTATGTCTATTTTCTTCAAATCCTTGCAAACCTAAATTTTAGATAAATATTTGACTAATAATAAATAGAATATTTTTGTTCTTCTAGTAAAGTTATTGTTTTTCTCCAAAATTATATTTTTTAATTTATTTTTTAAATATTTTATAAAATTATTTAATAATTTTAGATATTTAATAACAAAAATATTTCATAATTTCAGTTATTTAATAATCTTAATTAATAAAAATATTATTGTTTTGATATTTGATGTTGCAATCTTCTTCTTCTTCAAAATCGATAAATATCGATAAACAATTGATAAATATTTATTGAAAACACCAGATTTATTAGAGGGATTTATTTTTTTTAGAAAAACATTACAGACAAAATTTTGTTTTGATTGACAGCTAAACTAGATTTATATTACTATATATATAAAACTATAATTGTATTATTTATATCAAAAGCAATAATTAAGTTGCGATTCTTTTTAGTAAATAAGATGCTAATTTAATATTTTCTATATAGTTTCAGATATATTTTGCAAAAAATATAGAATAAAAAATGTAAAAACAATTGATAACAATTGATTTTAAAAAACTTTGTCCAGTTTGATGCTGATTGACGTGATTGACACGGTAACTTATTCGTAATTAATATAATGATATTACTGATGCTGTCTGCTGCAGAAGTTGGTGTCCGGAAGGACAAACATTGCCATGGAGGGAGATCGGTGTTTTGATTCTGGCTGTTATAGGGAAGACATATATCACTGATTCACCCCCGTTGCCTATAGAAGGTAGTAGTTAGGGTGGTGATGCTGGGAGGGCTGAATGGACGTACAGAATTTATTGCCTTTCTTGATATATATGATTATTTAAATCTTCTTCTTAAAGTTCTTGTCGCATTATTCAATATTAGCACTTTGAATGTCCAAAATTATCACTTAGCAGTGTTCAGGTAATTTTTGTTATTTTTATGTGGAACTTTTTATCTCTCTCAAAACGTTTCAAGGTGATCTTTATGTGATCTTGACAACGCTATCCAAGATCATACTAACATTGCGATGTAACGCATCATTTAAAATTTTTTACAACTTTTATATTAAACATTTCTTTTCGAAAATGCTTATTTCTTAAGATATTTAAAGGTTCGGGGACTTTTTACACCCTGTATATACTGAGAAATAAAGAATAGAACCTCTTTGTGAATACTAAACCCTCTATCGACGAATCATCCCGTTCACGGATTGACACATCTTTATGTGACCTTGACAACGCTAGCCAAGATCATACTAACATTGCGATGTAACGCATCATTTAAAATTTTACAACTTTTATATTAAACATTTTTTTCGAAAATGCTTATTTTTTAAGATATTTAAAGGTTCGGGGACTTTTATACACCCTGTATATACTGAGAGATAAAGAATAGAAACTCTTTGTGAATACTAAACCTTATCGACGAATCATCCCGTTCACGGATTGACACAAGAGGTTGGATTCTGTTCGTGGTAAGAATATTCGAAGCACATGGTTACATTTCACGCCTAATTTCTCGCGAATTCTATGCTGAATATTCTTCGCTCTCAATCTCATGCGGGCCACGTGTCATTTATCTCATAGAAGTTGAGAATTCTCACCGCCTGCAGATTCTCATTTCAGCATTGACTTATATTGATACTCTTATGAGATTTCTTTTATTATGTTGCACTTTTGAAAAAAATAGATTACTATTATTGTAAGATCATTCAATAAAACATTAAAAGCTATTAATTTGAAATATAATATACGTTCAATATATTATTATTATTATTGTCATTTTATAATTAATATTATTGCACATATATTATATTTACAACAATTTTTTCCATGTAGTTTTATAGTTACATGACGAAAAGACTAATTATAAATAAAAAATATGTAGTAGCTATTTGCAAATTACATATTTTTTCTTAAAAACATAAAAACAACTATGTGTTTTCTTTACACCAATTGATTCTTCTCATTATTTTGTGCATAAAAATATTGAGGTAAGGTCATCAAAAAATGAGAATATTTGATGAGATCTTTCATAGTTTATGTAAAATTATGCCAAATTAAAGTATAAAATATATCGTAAACTAATCACTTTTTGGCCATCCTATCCTTATAACTTTTTATGTCAATAATTGCGAGGAATCTATTTATATAAAAAAATTAGGGTAATTCCATTTAAAAAAAACAAAGATCACCTTGAAATCTCGGAGGCACCTCCACCTAGATAGGACTTGTTTCCATAATAAGATGTCTCCCTTGAAACAAAGTAAGTTCTATTTGAAACATTTTTTTCAAACAACGCATAGTTCGGGAGACATTTGCCTGGGGCATTTAAAATGGCACACCCGTTATAACGTTTATATACTGTTGCACCTCTCCGGTCAAATCAATATCTAGGTGGTTTTATTATAAGTAGTTTAGTATAAAATAAATGCCAATCTGTACAAAGATGGCATCAAAAAGGAAAAATATAATCTTTAAGATAATATATCTTTAAGATAATAAACATTAGATAAAGAAAAAATTTGATTTAATGCTGTGAATTGTGCGCGCGCGTGCAGACGTTACAGTTGGCTACATAATTTACATTCGTTGTTCACATTAGTGTGATTACAAAGAATTTAATATTAAACCCTTTATTTTTTAATTCTTTAAATAAATGTTGTTTTTCATTCATCTACAAGTGCCGCGAATGCGATTATAGATTATGTAATAAAATAGGCGCTATATTGAATTATATTTTAATATCTCATTTGAACATGAAAAATGTGATTTTTGCAAACATGAAGATAGTCTATCCAAACATGTTAAAAATTATACAAATCGAACAGTCTAAAATCTAAATTATATATAGAAAACGTATTATAAAAACGCATAATTTTTTCGACAATTATTATCTATAGAATGATGATTATATTTATGTGTATATTGTGTGTACACACAGAATATTTTAAATCTATATACAAAAATTTTGTCATTTTTTAGATGCAAAGTCTTTGACTGATTTGAAATAGATTTTCCTTAACAAAAACACATCAGGAGAAAGAGAATGAAAGAAAAAAGAATTAATAATTTTTAAGTTATAAGCAGTTGAAAAAGAAAATATCTTCACACACACAAAAAAAATGAACTTCAAAGATGTAGAAAAATAAACTTTATTGTCCATTTAATTTTGTAAATAAATTTTAATTTTTAATTTCAAAATTATTCGGAACAAACATTTAATATTAAAAATTGGAAAATAGCGATAATACGAGATAAGCTCTCTTCAGTATTTCTAATAAAAAATTTTCATACCAAATTAATTGCAAAACCTGTTATTAAAATTAAGGTTGCGTGTATTGTGGAACAACTTTATATATTTTAATTGCAGAAATACAAACAAAATACATACAAACAAGTAAATACAAAGAATATTTTAGTGTGTATGTAAAAGAAAATGGATAGAGAGAGAGAGAGAGAGTTTCAAATCTATAAATAAAGTTTCAAATCTAGACTTATATAGTCTTTGTGAATTACATATAATTTTACGGAAATCAAAGGAAAAATTCCATAGAAAATTTACTTTGTTTTTATCTAGATTAGTATTTACTACAAAAGCGAAAATAATAATTAATAGATATATGTATTTGCACAGATTATACGTTGAAAAGGAACAAACAACAACAAAATGTAAAGATTACAAGCACGAGTAGAATAAAGATACTCTCTCTAAATTGTTACTCTCATTAACATAACATAATAATACATAATTTAACTCTCTCTGTAGCTACTATATTTATTTGTTGTATATAAAAAGAATATTTTCACTGCGCTATGTACTGTAAAGTGGATCTAACGATAAATATAATTAAAAACTTTTTCGGAATACATTCTGCGAGACAAAAAAAAATACGCAAGTAATATAATTACGTATAAATTAATGTAATTTGTTATTAGCATAAATTCGGAGAAAAAAACAAAACCGCTCGGGGAAAAAAACATTTTGGTCAGGTCGTTTGCCATGCCCTACTGTGTCTATATATTTTCTTTTTCCTTGGTGCTCGCATACATGCATATGTACACACACACACACACACACACACATACACACGTCGACCTAGAAATTCATTAGGGGTATCTGATATTTCTGGTGGGTGCTTCGCGCCGGAATAAATCATACGTGCGGGCGGTGGAAAGCGTTTTGCCGGTACGCCGAGCTTCTTTCTTGATGCACGCGCGATCTATCCGTTTTATCTCGATCGTAGCGCGATAGAATAGGGTGGTGGTATACGCATATACGAGGGCGAGTGCGAGGATAGTAAAAAATAAGGGAGGAAGGCGAAGCATTGAGCGCAAAGAGAGGGTGGAAGAGAGAGAGGGGGGGGAGAATGTCCTTTAGTAGCGCACGAGAACGAGAAAGAGGGTTAAACGTTCGAACGTGATCCCAGCTTAAATCGTTCGTGGACATCGAGAAAATCTCGTTACCGAACTCGACCATCCCTCCCTTGTCCTTCCCCACTCCTTTTACGCGGACATCTCGAGGGGGTGGTTTATATATACTCGACTTGAGGCAGGAGAACCGTCTAAGGAGCTTCTCATTCCGATCGGCTCAATCTTACCAGTATTCGTGATCAACGAGGCGTAGCGCGTCTTGGCCGTATATCTACCTATACGTACATAGATTCGAAATTAATTTTCATGTATATTGCGCGATTGAAAACTCGCTCGTTCCGCGTTTAATCATGATCAGCTACAAGGACCGATGGGCAGATCTTCTTCGGGGATTATGACAGTGGATAAAAAATTTAGCTAGATATGTGTATGCAAACCCGTAAAGACCAATCTCAATTACAATAAAGGTGAGAGAAGAATATAACATTATACTTGCGTAAGGTTAATTTCGAATAAAGAAACTCGTTTAAATGAAAATGCTCAAAATTATCCCTTTATTCCAAGTTTTTATAATTCCATAAAGAATAATAATGTAATTGTCACTTAGAGGTGGCAAGGAAATTCACTTTTAATACAATAAAAGTTTAAAAGCTGCAAATTTTAAATAAATAAATATGCATAAATATACGTAAGATGATATGCATACATATATATATATATATATACATATATTCTTTTTTAATTTTAATTTTTTGTTTGTTTATATAATAAAAGATTAATTTCGATTAAAAAATCTCGGTCAAAAAATTGAAACATTTCTAAAGTCAATTATTTTAATTCTTTATTCTTTCTAAAATTTTGTTTAGCAAATGATAATAATGATAAAAACTTATTGATTATATATATTATAACTTATATCGATTAGAATTCATCAATGATTTTTCAAAGCCGTTGTTTAATAATGTTGACTAATACAATCCATGCAATGCTAATAACGCAATTTACAGTAATAATATAGCAAAAATAAAATATTTTTAAAAAGTACAAAACGATAAATGTTGATTAATATAATATATAAGATTATATGACGTATCATTAAGTGTTTATTGCGCCACACACAGCCTAAACCGTATAATATTTTATTAGATTAAGTACGAAAATACCACTTGATATTTCTCAAACGATGTTTATGAATGTCTATTTAAATACTTCTTTATAGGTCGTTACGGTTATGGCCAGCATGAGAATTATTCGTATATCGTATTCAAATTAATTTCAGCATGCAGCATCGTAAATCAAAGACGCTTGACTCTATAACGGGTGAGTCCTAAATCACGGCGTGGTAATTGCGGCACCGCTTGGCCGAATCTGCGTGCGGTTATACATGTACTAGAACTGTTTAACAGATGAGAGTATTGAACCAGACATTTTGTTCTGTATTAAGGGGGAAAGTGCAGTTGCGAAATCACGTATGGCAAAACTATCTATCTTTAAGTTTCTTTTTCTCAACACTGGGTCAACATATCCGAATAATTTTTTTTTTAATTTTCTTTTTCATATGTTTGACCACATTTTGATCGATGCCCTTATTGCTAAGTAGCTCTTTCTGAATTTTCATTATGGTTTGAATAAAGTTAACCTTATTGACGACTTTAATCGTTCGCAACTTTTGATAATATTACAATTTCTTTAAACAATTAAATTATATTTATTCATTTTTGTTCATTCATTTCTGAATAGATTAAAAATATTGATAACAATTGGACTAGTGGTTTCCAAGAAAAATGTATATAAAGATCGAAAAACATAATTTTACACTACAGTGTTTCAAAGATTTTGATACTATTTCTATATGTTTAACATTTTTTAGTCATTTAAACATTATAAAAACCGTTTTATGCAACTCAAAATATTCAAGAAATTATTTATTTTTTCTTAAAAAATACACCGAATTTTGATATTTAGTCATTTCAGTCTTTTTCAAGAATGCACTTTCTCCCTTAAAATACAAAACATGAATCCAGACAATCTTATCTTTGTCGTAATAATGCATCATGCTGAATAACATTTGTTTAAAGAGTAGTTGTAAATAGTATTCTAATTATATCCCTTCTCTTTTTCTTTTCTAATCCACGCACGTGTTACACAGAGAGTCAATATCGGAATAATTTTAATAGCGATTCTGTATATTGTGTGTGTGATAAGTTTATTTGTATATAATCACTATATATATATATTTTTTGCAAATTATAGTGCGATTATACACTGTAATATAAAAGAATGAATTAGAATAATTGTGAGGTAATAGAAATGAGAGTTGAATTATGAAAATATAGAAATAAATATGTGTAGTAACAAATATAAATATTGTTTTTTATTATATAATTATTCTATATGTATATATATATATATATATTTTTCTGCTATTTCCTTCAGATCTGTATTCATTTATATAAGGGCAATAAATCTGTATTATATAAATCAATATTATTTCTAACATTTTTATAAACTTTATATTTTTTGAAATATTTTATTCTTAAATAAATGTATTGTAATAAAGAGTATATATTAAATATGATTAAAGTCATATTAAAATATAAAATTCTTATTTAAACTCGAATATATATTAATATATATATATATATATATATTTAGTATATATATATTTAGTATATATATATTTGATATATATTAAATGGGATATATTATAAAGATATAAAACATTAATGCGTTGTATATTTATAGCGATATATAATTTAACACATCATAGAACTATTTGCGACATTCAATTTATATTTTAGGTATGTACATATGTTCGATTAATATTTTAGGTATACATATTCGATTATATTTTAGATATTAGGTAAACGGTACTCTTTATATTTGTTTTAATCTGCATTATTTATTACGTATTATTTATTTTGTTCGTCAATTTTTTTTAATCACGCCTTTGAATTTCATAACAATATATATTTTGAATATTTTAATAATATTCTACGATTTATCTTTTATAATGTGCTTATTGATATATGTAGATTATCTAAAATTAAATTCAAATTTTTCCAGCGGTAAGCCATGATAGGAGATGCACGTGAGAAAGGAAAAAATGCGGAGCGCGCGCGTGGCGCGAACCACCCTCGGCTGAGAGGAATACATTTTTCTTCTGTTTCTCGCGATCGGAATAAAGGAGGAAAAGATATTCGCATGTTAACGGGAAAGAAATAAAATTCTGCGCGAAAGGCACGTCAAGCCACGTTCCGTCGTACATTGGAGCGGGGTCGGTCAGTTTAAAGGCTGAGAAAAGAAAGGTGCACGTGAGGCGGTAGCATAAAGGGCCGCGTCTCACAACAAGGCTAATTCGTAGCACAGCCCTTTTACAGATCGACATCACGTATGGCGTTCGCCTGCAGGCACGATCCTGAAAATTCGCGTCCTTACTACATCTTCATATATAGTTCAGTGACGGAAAAATAAAGTGAGACTCTCATATATGTATATACATACAGGATGATTCATAAATAGATGGCCAAACTTTAACAGCATATTTTTATTTAAATATATATATTATCTACTCACTGTAAGGATGAAAAAAAGTCATATAAACGTGGATTTGGAAACACTTTCTTTCTAAATTATGAACACATTTTATTTACATTTTATTTACAACAGACAATATGCCTAGCATCGACATCTCATGGATTGTTCTTCTATTCACCTTCTATTAGAAGTAAACAATAATCTTTCAATTTAAACCCCTTGAATTTTTATTTAAAATAACTCGGGAAAAAAGATACTCCGGGAATTTTTGAACGTCTTCAACAATGAGACATCGATGCGAGGCATGCATTGATGCGGAAGAAAATTACTTTCAGCAATTTTTTTAATGAAGCGTTCTTACCAAAGTCTGTTGCAAATAAAAAGTTTATAATTTGGAAAAAAGTGTTTCTGGACTTACGTTTATATGACTTTTTTATCCTTACAGTGAGTTGAATATATTCTTAAAGTTTAGCCGCCTATTTCTGAAACAACCTATATGTATATACAGAGTGTCCCATTTTAATTGCACACCAATATTTCAAAAACAAGGCATTGTAGGAAAAAATGTCAAACAAAATTTACATGGTTTTGAAGGGGGAAAAAAATTGATAATCTTGAATTTTAATTAAAGTCATTTTTCAAGGTCATTTGAAGGTCAACCTAGTTTTTTTAAATGAAACCATTCTAATTTTTTTATATAAATCGATTCCTCATAATATTTGGCATAAAAAGTCATAATAATAGGATAGCCAAAAAGTGAATAGTTTGAGATATTTTGTACTTTAATATGACAATTTTACATAAACTATAAAATTTTTTCATAAAATATTAATTTTTCGATGATCTTACCTCAATACTTTTATACACAAAATAATGAGAGGAATCAATTGATATAAAGAAAACACATAGTTGTTTTTAAGAAAAAATATGTAATTTGCAACTAGCAGCTACATAATTTTTCTGTAGCAAGACTAGTTATTTCCCATAATTTTTTTAAATGCTGAATACGATTCAGCTTTCCAAATTGCTCCATCATGTCACAATATTGAGAAATTTGTAGAAATTTGCAAGAAAGAGCTATTTGAATATATTTTGTGATATTATAGCTATAATATGTGATTGGAGAAGTTTTTTTTGCACATAAAATATGTATAAGTTTTTTGTATTATTAAAATATAAGGACTTTTAATCCTACAAAGAAATTTATTATGTCGAATATGGTTAATATTGATTAAATATAAGATCAATGACGAAGAAAGTGCGAGTTAGATCATTAAAGATTTACTAAATAGTTTTCAATTATGTTCATACAAACTTAAAAGTATTTTAGGCGACTGAATACGAATCTAACGTCAAAATTGACAAATATAAAATATATACATAAATTTTTACATGTATTATATGTATATATAAATTTTTGCAAAAATCCAAAACATTTCTGCAAATATTTAAACATTTTTAATTCTAACATCTATATTAATTCCATCATTTTAAATTTGCCAATTTTGACATCAAATTCGTATTTAGCGACCTAAAAATTCCTTAAGTTTAACATAATTGAAAACTATTTGATAGATTCTTAATGATCTAGTTCGCAACTTTTCGCAATAGTTCCTATATTTAATCATGAATATCTTATTAACTATAGTCAATAAATTCCTTATAAACCACACAAATTTTTTTTATTTAGGGCTAAAAATCCTAACACATTACCGCCTAATTTTTACTGTCTAATTTTTACTGCAATAAAACTGTTCCAAAACATACCTCATACCGTAAAAAAAATAAACTATGAGAAAAAAAAACTAAAAACTATGAGAGTGACTAGTTTTGTTCTTGTGTTCTATTTTGTTGATCTATATTATTATAATTCTATTATTAGTTTAAGATGTAAAGATGTAATAATATATTATTCAGAAATAATATAATATTATACAATAATATAAAATAATTTGATAATATTTCGAATTAACTTTTCCTTATAGAGCACTAAGAAAAAAACATTATTTTTACTTCTAATTATACATAACACTCTAGATATTTATAAAAAATTTATTTGCTTTTTATTTTTTTAATGTTTAGTTTATTGCGAATAGTTATGTTTCTTGAAAATAAAAAATTCCGTAAATATCAGTAGTACATAAACTTTGTACAGATTATGTTTTGCTAAAAAAAAGCACAAGATATTAAAAATTCAGCATTTTCCGAAGAATATTTTACATTTGTAATACAATAAAAAAAGCACTAATTGAAACGGTACGAAAAGGGGTATTTAAAATAAATCTTAAACTCTCTCGAGATTATTTAAGGACTTGGTGTCACATCAAGTAAAATTTGCGCCCTGTGCATAAACCTACTTAAACAATTTAGGGAAAAATAATTTTCCTTGAAATTTACGCACTACCATCCGCGTGTGGCTTTTAATTGCCTAGGTAATTAAGAAGAAACTAACATTACAGAATATATCCAGATAATATTAAGAAACGTATAAAGATAATAACCTATAGCTTAAAAAGCATATACAAAAAGCACATAAAATATTATAGCGTTAATTTTCTGAAATAAAAGAGAATTATTAACAAACCAACCGTGCAGCAAATAATAAATAGTATAAACATGCAATACATTACAAGCTATCTTAGCACAATTTTATAAAACTCATAGAATTCTATGTCTGATAATTGAAAAGATTATCACTAACTTTTCTTCATCAGCAAAATACACACCTTACTAAATACTAATTACCATGACCGTAATATAGCCAGATATATGTATATAGCCTGTGTGGTTTTCGATTGCACTTGCAGTAGTAGAATCCCTGCACAGTTCGGAGCAGTCGTCACTCGGTCAAGATTGCAGGAGACTCAATGACGACCGAATAGGGGAGTTGTTGGAGCAGGAGGGTGGTGACAAGGATGGATGGAGAAGGGGCAGAAGGAAAGAGCGAGAGGTCGTGAGAGAAGGGTAGAATTGGAAAGAGAAAGAGTGTGGCTAGTGATTGGATTACAGTCAGGGAGTCCCCGTGGACTCGCCAAATGACCGGGACAAATTGCCCCTCGCCTTCGGGAATACTTATATATCCAGCGGCGATCGAGCTTCATGTGTTTTCTGAGGTCCCGTAGGTAACTCTTGCACACAACGTTATACTCGTACGAGTGTCCACCAATGATAGTGATAAGTTACTTCGCATTTAACACATCTATTAACACAGATATCATCTGGATAACTACATATGAGATTTACATTAAATGTTACTTTATAATATTGGAATGTCATTATCTATTTTATATATTCGTGCTATAAACATCATAATAAAAATCACAAATAAAAGTAAGAGAATAATTGAGTGAAAAATATTCAACCAGTATGTGCCGATACAGCAATATCAACTATTCAAATGTTGAAATATCTTTGCGTCAAGTGTTAAATATATATATATATTATAAAAATAAAGGTATTTTATGGTTGAGTAAACTAGAGTGATTTGAGAGAAATATACGTAAATTAAATTTTAAGAGAATAAACAACAAAAATAAATTGTTTTCTACAACATAATTAAATAATAGTTTTACTTAGTTATCTCGCGATATAGTAAACGAGCGTTTTATTGTTTATAAATCAAGGAGTTTATCTCGCGTACAAATCAATTACATCATTGTCATTTGTCATGCGTTCTCTATTCTAAATTCGATACGAGTCGTCTTGAATCGTCGTCATCGGCAATTGCAGCACATGCATTCATAAGAGGGTGCTCATATGTGACAGTAACGACTCTCTCAGGAGTTTGTGAGAGAGACGTTGAAATGTGAGTCGGGATGTTTGATCAACCTATCATTGCTAGGCCTATTTATACGTATACTTTTTCCTGATATAATTTATGTAAAAAAAAAACACTTATAGTTAATGACAATTGCGATGCATAAATAATTCATAATGTACGAATTAGAATGTATCTTTGATGTCGTTAGTTACATTCGTTGTATTGTATTGAGTTTCGCGATATTATAAATGTTTTAACAGGAGATAATGCAGGTAATTAATCGTTTTAAAGCTTCAGTCATTCATTTCGATCATATTGGATTAGAGCGTCAAAAACGAAAAATCGGATAAATTTCTTGCACGAATATAGATTAGTTTCTTTGCATACCATTCATATATTCGGCAGTGTCCTACGGAACTCTGACAGATTATATAATCAAAACGGTTTAAGATGTGGAAAACAGAAAGCAAAATTGAATTGTTTTAGCCACTCCAACTTCGTACGTTACTATTATGCATTTATGCGCATGCATGCAGCTGCAAAATACAGTTACATCTTATTTTTAAATGGAATGTTTTCTAAGATATTATTCGCGTTACAATGTTTTTATAAAAAAATACAATGTAATACAAAAGTATTACAATCTTTTTATAAAAATATTTATATATATAAATAAATTTATATATATATATATATATATAGTTATATATAATATACATATATATATTATAACTATATATTACAATATATATTTATATACAAATAAAAATTGTTTGTAGAAACACTTTAATATTTTAGAAAACATGGAATTCCATTTAAGAAAAAGCCGCAACTGCATTGCAGTTGCATTGCAGCTGCATGCATGCGCATAAATGCATAATAGTGACACATGAGTTAGAGCAGCTAAAACTATTTAATTTTGTATCTTATATTTATATCTTTTTTTTATATCTCAAGCCGGCTATATAACCTAACCCATCAGAGTTCCGTGGGGCACACTGTATATGGCTTGTTAAAATATTTTGAAAAATCTTTATTTGTTTTTTTCTGTTAATATAAATATATATAATTTAATCTACACATGTCTTAATTCGCGTGCATATTTGATTTTATCTAAAGACAAATGAAATATTTAATTCTGTATATTAATAAAGTTATTTATATTGTCTAAAAAAAATTATGTTTCTATTTAATGTCTCTATATTTAATATTTCTATTAAAAAATTAATTTGATAAATATTATAAACCCATGTAGTTTTAAAATTGACGTTAAATTCTATTATCAGTTTAGAACAATAAAAATGTATTTTTCTCATAATGTAGAGAGGATAATTAATTTTTATGTTTATTTTTAAGTTTATTTTTTATGATTTCTTTTATAAATATATACTTTTCTGAAATTATTCTATCTTTAATCTATTTAATTATAAAAATTTTTATTTTTATACTATTTAATAGTCTTATTTTAATGGCAAATGCGCACAATAAAAATATTGTTATATTATTTTGACAGATAGATTTATACCTATGCATAGTATACATATATCTTCTATTTTTCACTTATTTTCTTATTACGTATGGTCATATGGTTATATGGCCATGTGATAAATGTAAAATAGCAAGAAAAAGACGGCATTAAGAATGCTAAATATTAAGAACAGTAATGTTAAGAATGTAAAAATTTAACTGTATTTATTAATCTATGAATCGAAAACATTTTTCAATACATTCTATAAAATGCTAACAAAAACGAACTGCTATGCAAAAATCTAATTTATTTTAATGTGTTATGTATGTCTCTCTCTCTCTCTCTCTCTCTCTCTCTCTCTCTCTCTCTCTCTCTCTCTCTCTCTGTGTGTGTGTGTGTGTGTGTATGTAGAATGCAAAAAATAAATCCATATAATATTATATTTTTGATATTACGATTTAATTTAATTGTAATAATGAATAATTAAAAATTTGTATATTTTTAAGTTGATTATTAATTTGAATAAAATAACCGTAAAATAAAATCCGATTATCGATCAAATAGATTACCAGTCTTTACGAACGAATCCGGTGACAAAGATTCTGAAACAATCGATAACAACACGCGGGTAGAAATGTGGTATGCTTGAGTATAGTTAAGATACCAGCAGCGATTAGCTCGACCATTAAAGAGAGCGGAAACGAGGAAATGCTATTGCCTAGTAGAAATCAATCGCGTTATCTCCGCGCTCAATTAGACTCGTAAAGAATCGTGCATAGTCCATTGGTCTTCTTTGCTCCTGCCATACCACGCGCCATATCATTTCTTCGATTCGTTTTTTTGCAGCGAACACGTGATCATTTCTTCGCGCGATGAATTCTCTGTAAAGATATAGCATCAATCCCAACTTAATCGGAATTTTGTAATGATGCAACGAGAGACGTTTATTGGGATAAACTTCTTCTATATGTATATCAATTAAGGTAAGAAATATTTTAATTTGCAATACTCTATACAAATTATGCAGAATAAGTTTTTAAAATTTTTCAATGTTAGTTTTAAACCTAAGTTTGTGCAGTTTTTGTGAATTCTCTATAGTACCTGTAGTAGTAAAACCGTAAAATATCTGAGCTAATGAGCGCGTGGAAAGCGGTAGTCCGGAATCGGTAGACATGTAAGGTATGGCTTATTTGTTTATATCTTTTAGCAACAAATATCACGCGTCGCTCGTCGCTCGTTGCGTGACTCCACCTCTCGCTCAAATGATGCTTCCGTTGTTAAGAGACGTAAAAAAGTAAGCCATCGTACATGTCTACCGATTCCGGACTACCGCTTTCCACGCGCTCATTAGCTCAGATATTTTAATTAATAACGCAATAACTATTGCGAATTTAGCAAAATAGTAAAGGACTTTTCTTTTCAGTTTACTGCGCTCACGAGCGTTGGTCCGTTTGATACTGGACACCCTGTATATACATATACATATATTACATTATAATAATTAATTATATTGTTCATTAAAGTCATCATTGCAGTCATATTGAAAAATAATGTTAGAAATAAAAACTGTGTAGGAATTTTCCTTCTTACGAAAATCTCATCAAAATAAATTAGCTTTTTTAGATGCCATTCATATTCGATTATATAAAAATATATATAATACATCATCTCTATTTATCTTTATTATCCATATTAAAAAGTCTTTTGCCGTATAATCTCTTCCCTAACGTTGAAATCGAAGGGAGACTTATTACGCTTGTATCCATCATATGGATTGTTGAAGCTCACGGAAGTAGACGAATGCACGGTTTAATCTATTTCATGTATGTAATTTCACATGCGAAGTTTATTTTATATTCATTATATGTATGTATTTGTATGCGAACGCATCATACAAGTATTCCATATGTTTTACTACACACGAATTTACTTCTAATCCATGATTTATCGATTTATATATTATTTGTCAGTTGCCGATGATAGCCCAAATCTGGGGTCGAAATGTTCAATAAATAATATTTGAAAGGAAAGAATAATTTGCGCACCGATTTCCGCGCCTGACTCTCAATTAACTTCCCCTACCTGTGGATATTTTATTATTATGTTTCAATATTGAAATTATTTTATTACATAAAGTGCAGTGTGAGTGTGTATTTTACTTAAGTATTTGTGTATATGTATTTAATTAAAATAATTTTAATATTGAAACATAGTAATAAAAAAATAAAATTCCATAACATGCATAATTCTCTCAACTAGCATAATTTTTTGATATCATTACTTTTGTAGAAGAAGCAATAAAGATTTAATCAAAATATATATAGTAAATATTTTTTTTTATATAAAATTAACATTCCCCTCCTTCTTCCCGCATTAATGCTTAAAAGTGAAAAAATACGCGCTTTTTTCGAAATTTAGTGTAAAAACGTGAAGTACATCTTTCTCGCTATAGCCAGAATTTGTTCGATTTGTCGAATTTCTTTCATCAATCGGTTCGTTTCTATTTTCAGATTAGCAGCTTCACAAAGCATTGTTATCCAATCAATAAAACATAGTATTAAGCTTTTGCAATTAAGTCGTAGTATCTTTTTCCCGTGGGAAAGGGCGCGAGTAGGCGGTATAAGGGAGGAAGGATTTACTGCTGTTTAACCCCCGAAAACTTCTTCGATAAATAAGCCATACAAGCATCGGCATTCACTCGCA
Source organism: Lasius fuliginosus (assembly GCA_949152495.1). Taxonomy (NCBI): domain Eukaryota; kingdom Metazoa; phylum Arthropoda; class Insecta; order Hymenoptera; family Formicidae; genus Lasius; species Lasius fuliginosus. Next base: position 17,257,003 of record OX424443.1, on the reverse strand, counting down.
AGGGCGATGGAGCAGTTTGTTGTCCCAACAGAGGCGATCTGATTGCCCGTTTAGTGGACTCGAGTTAGCGCCAGTTCTGACTTTCACGAGTCCTCACGAGTTAAAAAGGTCTGGAGTGTGGGAAGGTGACGGAGGGGAAACGATGGGGAAGAAGACAAAATCCGCTCGAGCGTTACTGGAAGACCAAAATTCGTTTCGGCGAGAAGGACCAAGTGCAAACTCTTGATTAGCAGCCTTCCTTGGTCCTGGAGAGAGCGGACAATCATCATCTAATTTACCAGCTTCGATCTTTCTTTCTCGGTTAATATTTGAAATACCGATGAATTTCTTTTTGATAAAAAATAAAATGGAAAAGAATTCATGAAACAATTTTTTGATTCAAATTTCTAATCTTTCCTAGACAAGCTTGCTTATAATAAATACATTTATAAAAAATATGTTAATTGAAAGAAATAGAAGCTCCTTTAGCTTCCCTCTATTTTTAGTACATTCTAAAGTACAAGAGCATGTTACATTGTAAAATATGTTCCATAAAAGGTAGATTTAATTCAATTAAATATATTTGTAATTTAAAAAAAAATTATTTATTTTAATAAATCTCCTCTGATTCCTCTAAAGAAGCGTAAGCGAAAAAATATTGGGATAAAGTCACTGAATCTGGAATCATACTGAGTAAATGGTATCATACCAAGAAAAATTTGTGCAACAACAAATCAGTTTCAGTGAGAAATTAATTTTCATCGAAACCGACGCACTATCATCCATGTTTGGCTCTTACTAGCCCATTGAAATTTAAATTTATATATATAAACACTTACTTTTTAGAATTTTACTATTAGTTATAATATAACATACACACATTTTTCTTGTTATAATATATAAAAGAATTTATAAATAATTATATATATATATATATGTATATGTATATACACATATTTTGTAAGATATTCACAATTTTTAATATTTGCAAAAAGTATTTAAAATATTTTTTAATATTAATTTGTGAAGTTCTCTCTTTTATTATTTGATATTTATTAGTAACGTTTGGGCGGAAGAAAAACATTTATGAAATATTGCAATTAAAAAAGTATCATTTATCAGTATCATCAATTATCTATTGTATTTTTCTCAAACATGGCAATATCTAATATTATTTTAACTAATGTGTGATTAATCAGACGAGTTTCCAAGATTTTGTTGATTGTCGTTTATCTTCGAATGTTTTCTATTCTTCTATTCGATCCCAGAGGACCTTACTCCCCTAAAGTGCATTACTTAATTGCTTCCATGATGATCTTATAGAAGAACGAGTATTCGAAGAATGTTGCAGATATGTCCAAATCGCGAAATGCAAAATTTAGGATTACACACAATTATAACAAATATTATTTCAAGTAAGTAAAACCAAATAAGTAAAACATTAAATATTCTCTGCATACTGGTATTCACATGTTGTCATCAGAGAGAGAGAGAAGAGTAGTAAACAAATTATCAATTTATTCTTATTTCTTAAATTATATATCTTTAATTATTTATTATTTAATTATTATTTATGTAACAATATATATATTATAATGCAATTAATTAAAGGAAACTGTCAAAAAAATTGACATATCAGTTTAGGCTCTGATATTAAAAGTTTAAAATAAAAATTTGTGTGCAGATATTTATTACACTATCGCATGTTATCTATATCAAGGAAATGTTTCACATGATTAAAGTCATGTTCAGCAAATAGCGAGGCGGACCGTCTAGTTGAAAATATCGTAAATTATCTCAAATCTCTCTTATAAGGGAGGGAATGGAAGTGTCCCTATCTTCGATTTTGATAAGTATTAGATACATTGTGTAGGTTAAAAAAAGAGACAATTATTTTTTTATTTATTTTTAAATGGCCGTAAAACATCCCTTGAAAAAATTCGGTTTTTATGTTTATAAGCTATTATGTTTATAAGCTATTATATTTGGTAATCTGTATTTACCTCGATATTTTTCCTCGATAATTTTTCATATTTTAAAATAATTTAATAAGACATTCCGAATCAAAACCGAAAAATTTCAAATGACATACATATTAATTTTATTAAAAGTTAATGTCACATGTAATATCTGTCAATGTTAACGCCCTGTCACATTCTGATAGATGTCACTGATTTTGTCAAATTAAAGGACACAAGTTCAAAGCACTACGACAGTTACTATCACATAAAATACCCAAGGAGAACAAAAAGTCAAGATGATGTCATTGTGACGTCAAGATGACGGGAAAATATCAGAATTTGATCACTAAACTATCATGACTCCAAAATAACTGTACAGTGACTCGTCATAAAATCATTATATGACGATATTTTGACTTTCAGGATTTCAATTCGCATATTTTCGAAAACATAATTTTTTCTGCGAGGAGATTGCCTGGCACTTATTGATTGAAAATAGCATATATATATATATATATATATATATATATATATATATATATAATATATTTATTTCACTTTATTCATTGAAAATTTTAGTTTTATGACGTCACAAAACCGTCCTTGCCAGGAACCATAATGACGTCATCATGACTTATAGAACTGACTTTTGAAAGATGTCATTTTGACATCATTTTGACTTATGTGTTCTCCTTGGGTACAAACGTATCTTAACGGACAAAATAACTATGCACGTTGACGTACACTTATTTGCACATATTTTTTTAATGCTAATAGACTCTACTCTTTACTAATGTATTCAATAAAAAATATAATATTATAAAAAAAATTAATCAAATATCTACTCCACTTTATTCGAATTTCATTCTCCTGTTATGACACAAGTATAAAATAGAAAGAGGCAAACATGAGACGCATTAGGAAACGCGCGTGTCCGCCGATGACCGAAATCCTCGGATCGAACCTGAAATATGTCTGCGGCAGTAAATCCTATCGGATGCTGTACCATTCTACCCCTTAGCAGTCCCGAATCGTATAACCGTATAGGGGTTGACATAGTCTGGAAGAGGGGACGAGACGTCGGAACTTCGAATATATGTGAGGTCTTAAAGTTGCACTATAGTCTTGAGATGGATTTAATATGGTAGCAGTCACATCGCTTTTACGAAATCCATAACTAGTATTGTGTTGACCAGGAGGAGAGATAACGTTTCAGATATACGTAGAAAGTTATTTGGAAAGTTATTTTTTATCGCTAACATTTGTTATTTATTAAAATGTTGATCTAATAAAATGTATTTGTATATGTATATACGATACTACAATTTTTAATAAATAATCTACATTCAAATGACATATATAAAATGATTGATCGTTTGGTCGTCCTCAAATATTATGTTCATCCAATTTAAATTTTACATTGTATAATCTATGCTTATACATAATTAAATTCTATATTCATGATGTAACAATATATGAAGCAGCAGAAATACAAACAGCTTTTTTTCTTATTTTTGGATAGAAATAAATGTGATTTTCAATAATAAAAAGAAATTAATTTTCAAAGAAATTTTATATAAACATAGAATAATGTTGCTGTCAAGTTTTTTTTTCATTATATTAATATGAAAATTATATATTCTAATAGAAATATTTTTTGTACAAATATTATTATATTATAATAAATATCATTAAGAAAAACAATAATCTCAATTATTAATTTTATCCTTTGCAATTTTTACGTTGTGTTGCATTTTAACCGGTTTTTAAATATATTTTCACAGCGGTATCTCGATCATCATCACATATGCGACAGGTGCAGTGGAAAATCCGAACAAAAGAGCAATACGCCTCAACGAGCTTGATAGCGTTGTCGCTTGTCAGTCGTGGCGTGTATTGTCCTCACCATGACGGTCCACTTGATCACGATCCAGCGGCACTTCAGTCTCGTGCGCACTAGATAAGACGTCGATTGAAATTCATGCAATTCGTCACTCCGCCACCATTGCCGCTATCTTCGGCGCCGGCTATCGCAAATCGTATCTCTCGTATTGTTTCCGGTCGATCTTTCGAAAATCACAATCAGGAATGTCGGCACAACTTCGCGGCGAACGGAAGGATAAAGAAGGATTTGCGTACATATCTCTCTCTCTCTCTCTCTCTCTCTCTCTCTCTCTCTCTCTCTCTCTCTCTCTCTCTCTCTCTCTCTCTCTCTCTCTCTCTCTCTCTCTCACATCTTATTGTTAGAAAAAACTGATTTCTTTTAAGCAAAAATTGTATTTCGAGAACATTCGGTGACACTTTTATCATAAATGGCGACTTTTATCGTATAGATTCGAAGAATCTCAAAGCAAAATAGAAGAACGCCTATTTTTATTCAATGTTTCTTTTTTCTAATAATATTTGTTACCTATATGGAGACAACAATATAAATCACTTTTGACATATACATTTGTAAGTTTTATGCGCTTTAAATTTCTAAACTTTTATAATGTTACATTAATGGAAGTATATCTGAGAAATGTACCTATGTGCAATTTTGTTATGTTACATATGTATTTATTAAGAATTTTTATTAAACAATATCAATTTTTTTATAAGAGCTTAATCATATTCGTTAGAACACTTGCATTATAAATGATAAAAATATAGGAGATATAAGAACGTAGGAGATTTTTAAGACGCTGTAATTTGCGCGAAATTTATATAAATTACTTATATAGAGAGAGATTATACTTATTAATTAATTTACAATATTAAAAATATGGTATTTTCGAACATGGAGCATCTAAATTTGATTAGAAAAGAGAAATAAAATTTTATTATTAATTAAAAATATTATAATTTTTTGCCAATTATTATCAAATATTTTGCACCATTACAATATATATATATACATATATATATATATATGTATGTATATATATATATATATATACAGGGTGTCCCAAAAGTCTGGAAACGGTTGAATATTTTGTAAACAATGCATTTTAGAAAACAATGTTTCAGACAAAAATTGTAGTGAAAGTAGTAAAAGTTTCAGACAATAGTTGTGTTAAAAAGGTCTATTTACTAGCCTTATCAGTTTGACCTTGGATGGCGTCGCCAAGGTCAAGACAAGATCACCTTGAACTTTTTAAATGAAACTACCCTATTTTTTATATAAATCAATTCCTCGCAATATTCGGCATAAAAAGTTATAAGGCCAAAAAGTGAATAGTTTACGAGATATTTTATACTTTAATTTGACATAATCTTACATAAATTATGAAATATTTCGTAAAATATTCATTTTTCAATGATCTTACCTTAATACTTTTATGCACAAAATAATGAGAGGAATCAATTGGTATAAAGAAAAAACATAATTGTTTAAAAAAAAATATGTAATTTGCAATTAGCAGCATACACCCTGTATATGGAAAGTATTTCTGATATGTCAATTAAAGATATATTTGTGTGTCGATGATAAAAATGATTTTTATAAAGCTAGATTGCACTTCAATTTTACTGTGGAATATGGCAAAACGTCGAACGATAACGATTTATGTTGGGGTGCTATTTCCCGAGCGATCGATCAAAAGGAGTAAAATGGGGGCAAAACCGACAAGAGAAGAAGGCGCAATGGAGGAGAGCCGGCGGGGAAGGCGGCTTCGTCTTCGACGAATGAAGAGAGGTGAATCGGGAGAGATACCGAGAGATTCTCTTTCTCTTTCTTCTGTCCTTTCTTTCACATCCCCGAGGAGTAACTAACTGAACGAGAGCCCGGATAGAGGGTGTTAAGGTAATGCCCCATTAGTATGTGGAGCCCGTAGTAACACCACCACGCGGCGGTCAAACTGTGGTTTGTCCCGACCGTCCCCTTGGCTATGCCTACAAAGACATACCTAGGATACACTCACACCTACGCATTGCGATGGCAGACGAGAACCTGTCAATAGCCGGCTTGTTACTGCGGCAATGATCGGCTTAACCAACGGAAAAGATCCACCCAGATGTACTAGGACTTTCGGGACGTCGAACGCTGGACACGCGTGTCAACAGCGGTTTTCCCTTCGTAAGACTGCCAGAGACATTCGTTCTGATTCAAGCTGCCTCGCGGAATTTATTATCGCCGAATGAGAAGGTCTGTAAAAGAGAAAATTGATATTAATCTCGACTGTGCGAATCCTAGGTGCGTATGATTGGATTTATCTCAATAAATACTTAACTTTTTATAAAATTCTAATGTACGTTTTGTGTGTGTGAGAAACTTATAATTAATCTATAAAACAATTATATATACCAATTGTGTAATTAATCTATAAACAATTTATTTAGTCATAATTTCATGAAAAATATAAATTGGTTCATAATAAATATAAAATGTAATTTGTTGAAAAGTCATTTTGAATAATAAAATGTTATATGAACATGTGTAAGTCTTATTGCAGAAGCGTTTATTTTTATGTTAAAAGATAGATTTTTTGTTTTTTTATTTCTATTATCTTTCACAGCAATTTTATTCTATAAAGATGAATTTTATTTCAAAAAATATTTATAGAAAAATGCTGAGAAAGATAATCATTTATTACAATTTCTTTTTTCAACATTACACATATCTCAAAATAATTATGTCTAGATCAAACTCTTGTTTTACAACAAACCTTCGAATTTCAATCATAAAATATCCGTTATTTTTAACCGCTTATAATTAAAAGTCTAATATGTATGTCTTGATAATCTTTTATAAGAAGTTTCATCTTAAACTTAAATAAGAGATATTTGTTCTTGCTTTTATATACCAATTGCATTAACTGGTTTTTTATGCAATATAATAATGATTGACACATTTTTACCTATTAATATTTTCTTACATCGTAAATTGAAGAAAATAATATATCTTTTATAATAAAAGACACACACACATAAAACATTATTTAGTTCAATATTGCATGATACAATCCGATCGAGGGCGACTAAAGATAAAGATATTGCAAACATTATAAAGGCACTTGTTCTTAATAGTGACAAAAATTAGATTCTAGATTTGTGGGTCATACGAGTATGAGACGTGTGCGTGACGAAAACTTAAGTTGCTTATCGCTCAGCGATATCAAGTATTGCAAACTATTCATGATCGCTATCTCTATCACTTTTCTTCAAAGAATTTTTTGAATAGCTACATCTGCACCTATATCATATTATGACAACAATCTTAACCGATGGAATCCATTTGACTAATATCTTCATGTTTTAATTCAGAAACGTAAAGCCATTCAATCGATATCATATTTTGATTTATTTAAATTAACCTTAGAACTACAGGAAATACAAAATTTTGATAATATAGGAAATTTTGCGATAATCTTTTAATCTTAGCTACTAAATTCCGTGTATCAATAAAATTCGGAAAGTTTCTACAAGATAATGATAAAGGTTTGTAATGAGAAATTATTAATTTCTAAATGTTTCTATTGAAAAAACGAAGAATATCTTTATACATAAAGAGATTTTATAAGTTTGGAACACTTAAGGTATCGTTGTATTTTTGTTTCACGTTTAAAGCGCCGCGAAAGAGACATGTAAAATTACGATGTGCTTTCTTTCGAGTATCCATTCACTTATCTCGGTTCAGCAATAAGGATGCAAGTCACTAGCCCCTAACGCGGTAGAAAGACGTTGATGTGAATTAATGGCAGCTTAAGTTATATAGTGTCGCGCGAGGATATAGGAAGGGGAACGCCAACGGTGCTACGGTATTAATTAACGCGACCCCAAAATCTCTCCTCTTAACCCCTGAACTCCCGTTTAAACGATACTGTATCATGGGTACCGTCTCCCTGAGTAAGAACGAGGGAGCGAGGAACGAAGATAGCCTATAAATATTATCTGCTCCTTCATTCTGATATAAATATGGATGTCTGTTATGCAACGATAGACGATTACAGAGCATTTCCGAAATCATACTCTGTCATGCGAGGTTCATCGACAGATTTATTGACTTAGCATGATTTGTAGAACTTTTGTACTTTGTTTTTTATATTTTTTTATGTTTGTAACTAAAGATGTCTAATATATTAGTCATAAAAAACCGCAATATCCTCTAATTTAGACAATGATTCTCTCTCTCTCTCTCTCTCTCTCTCTCTCTCTCTCTCCTCCCTCCTCCTCTCTCTCTTCCTCCTTTTCTTCTTTACCTCATGATAAAATAATATTTTCATAGCCAAATCAGTATACTATATTCCAATTCAATGTCGAATTTAAATAAAAGGCATTTATAATATTATTCTTTTTTTGATAAAATATTTTATATTTTCTTGTTATATTATAAAAGAACTTAATTTTAAAAGTAAAATTAATTATTCTTATAATCAAAGTTTCTATTTTTTAAATATATTTTTTAAACATATTAATTATAAAATAAATATTTAATAAAAATAAATTATTTATATAAGTATTACAAGAATCTGTCTCATAAATTATATTTCTTTCTCTTGATAAAGCGAATTTTATGGACTTTGTCTATACCTAAACATTTAACGCTAATTATAATTGACAAAGAAAGTTTAAATGCACAAAAACGCTTGTGGGAAATGAATAGGCTGATTAAGAAAAAGCATTTACCTCTTTGGAAGAAGGTTTTGTCGTTGCGAGGATAAAAAAGAAAATTTATAATCCGGAAAAACAATTATGGAGGTCGCGTTGGAACGTCCGAACCGCCGCGCCGGCAAAAAACGAATAATATCTCCCATTTGATTTATATGTTCGTGGCACTTGTGGCTAGAGGATGCTGGAGAAGGAAGTGGGAGAGCACGCGTGAGAAGTGGATATTAAATAGAATATTAAAGATTTAGCGCGCGCAGAGGACACAACACAGCCCCACACACACACAAGTTCGGCCGATCTAGCCGAATGCAGAATATATGTTGCCGGATGCAGAAAAGATTCAGAATATCTCTTATATCTCTACATATGCGCGAAAGCCAAGAAATGATTTTGGCGAGTGCCGTGAGGATAAAGGCAGGGGCTGTCTATTTCAATAAACTGACCGCCATAAATCGTATGTGCTACATATCGTGAGCGCACATATATTTACATGCGCCGACTGTCATTTATGACGTCTACAATCTACAAGTTGTATATGCGCGCATCAGGCTAAAAGAAAAAAATTGCGCATAATAGGCGTGCCTATAAAACAATTAATAGAACAGCTATGTGTTTTCTTTACACCAATTGATCCCTCTCGTTATTTTGTGCATAAAAGTATTGAAGTAAGATAATCGAAAAATGAATATTTTACGAGATATTTCATAGTTTATATAAAATTATGTCAAATTAAAGTATAAAATATCTCGTAAACTATTCACTTTTTGGACATTCTATTCTTATAACTTTTTATGTCAAATATTGCGAAAAATCGATTTATATATAAAAAATTAGGGTGGTTCCACTAAAAAAAATTAGGTTAATCTTCAAATGACTAAAAAATGACCTTAGTTAAAATTCAAGATTATCGACTTCTTTCTCCCTCAAAACCAAACAACTTTTGTTCGAAACATTGTTTTCTAAAACGCGATGTTTTTATATATTTAAGCATATTTTTTTTAAATGGGACACGCTGTATCTATATATATACGTAAGTACCGTTTTCTGTCTGTCTGTCTGTCTGACCGAGAACTACTTCCACATTTATGGACCGATTCTCTCGAAATTGGTACCAAAATTTCGCAAATGTTTCGGAGATGGCGACGTTGAGATCCTTTTTAGCTTTGCACCCCCACCCACGCACCCACCCACGCACCCACCCACGCAATCACGCATTTATTGACCTACTTCCACATTTATGGATCGATTCTCTCGAAATTGGTATCAAAATTTTGCAAATTTTTCGGAGATCGCGACGTCGTGGTCTTTTTTAGTTTTACACCCCCACCCACGCACCCACCCACGCAATCACACATTTATTGACCACGCAATCATACATTTATGGGCCGATTTTCTCGAAATTGGTATCAAAATTATGCAAATTTTTCAGAGATCGCGACGTCGTGGTTTTTTTTTGTTTTACACCTCCACCCACACACCCACCCACGCAATTACACATTTATTGACCACGCAATCACAAATTTATGGACTGATTTTCTAGAAATTAGTATCAAAATTTTGCAAATTTTTCGGAGATGGCGATATCGTGGTCTATTTTAGTTTTACACCCCCACCCACGCACCCACCCACGCAATCACACATTTATTGCCCTACTTCCACATTTATGGATCGATTTTCTCGAAATTGGTATCAAAATTTTGCAAATTTTTCGAGGATGGAGACGATGGTAATTTTTTTAAGTTTTACACCCCCCAGGCACCCATCCACGCAATCACGTATTTATGGACCGATTTTCTCGAAATTAGTACCAAAATTTTGCAAATTTTTTGGGGATGGCTACTATGTGGTTTTTTAAACTTTTACACCTCCACCCACCCACCCACGCACTCACACATTTATGGACCGATTTTCTCGAAATTGGTAACAAAATTTTGCAAATTTTTCAGAGATGGCTACTATATGGTTTTTTTAAGTTTTACATCTCCGCCCACCCGCCCACCCACACACCCACACACGCACGCACACACATATACACAATTTTTCAGAAATCACCTTTTGATTCTGGCGTTCTTGGGTGAGAGCATTTATTTATTAATTGTTGTCAAATTTAAAAAATCCCTTATGGGTAATAACATTTTATATTTCTTGACGTGAGTCATTCATAAATGACCATAAATAAGTTGCTGGTTTTACATCTTAGCCAAAACCAAAAGGTGATTTCTGAAAAATTGTGTATGTGTGTGTGCGTGCGTGTGCGTATGCGTGCGTGTGTGTGCGTGCGTGTGTGTGCGTGCGTGTGTGTGCGTGCGTGTGTGGGTGCGTGGGTGAGTGGGTGAGTGGAGGTGTAAAATTTAAAAAAACCACATAGTAGCCATCCCTGAAAAATTTGCAAAATTTTGGTACCAATTTCGAGAAAATCGGTCCATAAATGTGTGAGTGCGTGGATGGGTGCGTAGGTGGAGATGTAAAACTTAAAAAAAACCACATAGTAACCATCCCCGAAAAATTTGCAAAATATTGGTACCAATTTCGAGAAAATCGGTCGATAAATGTGTGAGTGCGTGGGTGAGGGTGTAAAACTAAAAAAACCACATAGTAGCCATCCCCGAAAAATTTGTAAAATTTTGGTACCAATTTCGAAAAAATCGGTCCATAAATGTGGAAGTAGTTTGCGATCATATAGATAGAAAGACAGACGGTATTTATATAAATAGATATATGTATATATAAGAAAGCTTTATATAAGAAAGCCCGCGAAGCGCGGGCCGAAAAGCTAGTATTAATATATGTCACCTCTTATGTGCAAGTAGAACGAGTTAAATCGAGTAGGAAAATTCTCTATTTTGCAATTTTCGCAATAATTAATGAAAAATTAATTTTAAAAAATCGGCCAATTTGCATAAATATAAGCGCGCAGCGTGTAGAGATAACTCATTGTTACACGATTGCTAGGGGCGCAATACATAATTAAATTTGATTATTAAGCCCAACGCTTTGTCGCATGCTTAATAACCGCGTAATATTGGGATGCCTTTTCTCGCTGTGCGCTTATACTCGCGCGGATTGGCCGATTTTTTAAAATTAATTTCTCATTAATTATTGCGAAGATCGTAAAATGGTAGAGGACTTTCCTATCCGGTTCAACCCGTTTTATCTACACACGAGAAGTAATGCGGTTATTACCGAACATCTTGTATATTGTATATACATACGTATATTCATTGTATGAGTGTAATCGAAAGATAACTTGGGTACGTATTATAGCAAAATAATATCTTTATACAGGTTTACAATGCTCTTTATGAACAGATATATTATTTTTTTCCCGTGTTCTTCTATAAGTGAATATAATATAGAGTACCACTATAGTATAGAGTTCATTATATATAGGGTGTCTCGAAAGATAAGGTCAACTGACTAGGAGGTGAGAGAGGAGCATGAGTAGAATACATAATATAAATAAAATTTTTTCGAATTTGCTATGGTTTAGAAAATACAGCGCTTTATAGGGGTGTATAAAAAGTGTTGACACCCCTTAATATTTCAAAAAATACGCATTTTCGAAAAAAATGTTTTATACAAAAGTTGTAGGGTTTTAAGTGAAGCATTACACAGAGAAATTAGTATGACCTTAAATAGCGTTGTCAAGGTCACGTAAAGATAACCTTGAAATTTTTAAATGGGTATCCCCACTTTTTATTGCATATTATTGTAGTTTACTCCGAGGGCAGAGTTTTTTGTATAAAACACTTTTGTCGAAAATGCGTATTTTTCGAATATTAAGAGGTTTCAACACTTTTTATACATCCCTATATAAAGCGCTGTATTTTCTAATTTTGTGAAAAATTTTTATATGTATTTTTTAATCTGCACAAGTAGTGTTGTTTTAAACCATAAAAAATATTTTACGAATTATTTTAATATCGTGTAAAACATCCTACAAAAATAATGATATAAAAGAATTGCGCCAACTAAAAATAAAAGCATATAAAAATATTTTAACCAAAAAAAGTTGTACAAAATATGTAGTTGTTTTAATTTCTTACAATAATATCAAAAAATTGCGCCAACTAAATAAAAATTTATGTTATAAAATTTATTTATTTTAATATTTACACGCACACACATACACACAGAGTACATTATAATAGCGTTAAAATTTAAACGAAATTATAAAACTTTAGATTTTTATTAACACAATGGGTGCTGGAAGTCCTTTCTGGGATAGTCTACAATAGATTAATAAAAATACAAATGCATTAGTCAAAACATTAAATTAAAAGAATTGTATGTGTATCTTATCATATAAACATACAGAATAATTTTAAATAAAATGTGGTTTTGTTCTTTTATGCATAGTGTAAACTACTTTTAAAATGAGATGTTTTATTTATTTTATAAATAAGAGAATCTATAATATATTTTTGTTGTAAATGAGAGAAAGATATAAATGTGTTCTATATGTTTATAATAAGATGTGTGTATGTATACTATAATAATTTCTTAAGATTTAAACTTTTAACTATGCACTTGTATTTTTATTAACCCGGTGGGGGCTTGTAGTCCTTTTTGGGTTAAATGTTAAAAGTTTAAAACGAAAGAAATTGTTACAGCACACACACGCACACCCACACGCATACGCACACGCACACATCTTATCATAAACATATAGAATATTTTTACAATCTTATCTCTCATTTACAAAATAAATAAACATCTTATTTTAAAAATAGTTTACGCTACGCATAATCATATTTTATTTAAAAATATTCTACAATATATGTTTATGATAATCACATTTTATTTATAATGTACTATTGCATTGCAATTGATTACCTTGTCGCAATCTATACTGGTTAACCATATAAATTGTATTAAATGGCTTACTCTCATACAGCGATGCCTTTCAGCACGTATTCAATTCATAATATTCGTGATTCTATTATTTAAAAAAGTGTCTAATACTAGCAATGTAGCACAATCTGTATCAACTTGAACCACCGAAGGCATGCCAAAGACACTCTGTACTCATTGGGAGGGAAGCACCATACCCAGCCATAAGAACATATGGGTAATATTTTCTATAAATACAATATGTAACAATTATTATATCATCAATCGTCATATCAGCTCCTAATAAATATAAACCTTATAATAAATAAATAAATTGATTTAAAAACAATTAATATAAAGTGGTAATTTTATACATTCCGATAATATTATAAAAATGTATAGATAACTTTTTATTCTCTAATACTGTCAAAATTCGGAAATTCTGTAATCAGTTGTATTGGGCATAAAGTAGTGCTCATAAAAGTCAGTCGCTTTAATACCTGTAGATGTACGTACCCGTATGAAAATACAATTGAAAGTTTTTCTAAACATTGTTTTGCGGCACTGTAAAAAAAATAAAATTGAAATGTAAACCCCTTAATAAACCCTTAAATCTTGATAAACGGCTCACACACACACACACACACACACACACACACATTGTCATTACTAAATACCATGAGCATATATACCTAACACTTAACACTGTTTTTTCTTTATTCGACTCGAAAGTGAGGTTAATCGCGCACGTGCCGCTATAACGCATGCCGCCAATGTCACAGAGCGCTGCTAGCGCGATCTTCCGTCAAACAAGTCAACCGTACAAAATGCATACATTGCTATTTATTGCATGTGTTGTGTACGTGTATATACGTGTAGCGCGATACTACTATATATCTATGCATGTGTTGTGTACGTGTAGTATACGTGTAGCGATGACGGTGACGGTGACGATGACGGTGACGTTTCTTAAATGAAAATTTCCACATTTCGACTTTGCGTTGTAATACCTCTGCTTATAGAATATGCAGAGCGAAAATAAAGACACTTTCCTTATATAATTTAAACTCAAGCTATCGATTAAGCCTAGTAAGAACTCAATCCGTTCAGCGGTTATTGAGGTCTGATAATCTCGAGTACTCTCAACTGGCCGGCTCGCGTAAAGATACCCGGAGTGCCTTGCTGCTGCTGCGTGGTACTTGGCGCGAGACACTACCGTGTCTCTTGAACCATAACAAATTTGAAAAAATTTTATGTACATTATGTATTCTACTCATGCTCCTCTTTCACATCCTAGTTGGTTGACCTTACCTTTCGAGACACCCTGTATATTAGACAATAGTCAGTACAGTCGGTGTATACAATACAATTAATTTGTCGGCTGCGAGCGCCACTAGCGCCATCTTGTGTTACAATTTTTAATCGTAAATTATTTCGTCGACATTTCTTAAGAGAAAATTTCCACATTGGGATTTTGCGTAATAATAGCTCCGTTCATGATACATGTGGAGCAAAAATAAAGACTCTTTCGTTATATAATTGAGACCCAAATTATCAATTAATCCTAGTAAGAACTTAATCCGCCCAATTGTTACTGAAATCCGATAATCTGAGGTATTGAAATAGAAAATGGGTAATAAAACCATTTAAATGGAAATGTAAGATAGTTTTTGAAAAAATGTATTTTAATGCAAAATGCAAAACAGGCATTATACATTTTGTATTTCCATTTTAAATGCATCTATTTCATATTAATGCCCATCTCTGCATATAGTGTCTCACGCTAATTGTAAGCCACGTGCAGCAAAAAGTCACGCGCAGCAAGCAGCAAGGCGGACCGTATACAGGGTGTTCGGTAATAATCGTACTTCTTGCAATTGAGTGGCTCGAGCATATACAAGGTGTCAGGTAATAATCGCCCCTCTGTAAGGTAATAATTGCACCTCTCGTGTGCAGGTAAAGTGGGTTAAACTGAGTAGGAAGGTCCTCTATTGTATTGCGATCTTCGCAATAATTAATGACAAATTAATTAAAAAAGATCGGTCAATCCGTGCGAATATAAAGTGAGGCGAGAAGAAACATCCCACTGTTACATGGTTTCTAGGCGCAATACATAATTAAACTTGATTAATCCCAATGCTTTGCCGCACGCTTAGTAACCGCGTAACATTGGGCTGCCTCTTCTTGCCGCGCGCTTAGTACCGTGTAACATTGGGCTGTTTTTTCTCGCCGCGCGCTTGTGCTTGCGCGAATTGATCGATCTTTTTTAATTAACTTCTCATTAATTATTGCGAAGATTGCAAAACGGTAGACGACTTTCCTACTCGGTTTAACTCGCTTTACCTGTAGACGATAGGTGGGGCGATTAATACCGAACACCCTGTATACGGTCCGCCTTGCTGCTTGCTTCGCGTGACTTTTTGCTGCGCGTGGCTTACAATTAGCGTGAGACACTATATGCAGAGATGTGAATTATTTGAAATAGATGCATTTAAAATGAAAATACAAAATGTATAATGCCTATTTTGCATTTTGCATTAAAATACATTTTTTCAAAAACTATCTTACATTTCCATTTAAATGGTTTTTATTACCCATTTTCTATTTCAAATGCATTTTTCTTACAAACTAAAAATTAATCGAGATGTCAATAATATGTATGTACTACCTATATAGTGATGCCACTGGTATCACTTCCTCATTCTGGCATCACTGGTTCTAAGCGCGCATGTATATAAGTACGCGTTGTTTAGTTGTTGCGTAATACGCCGTTTCTGTAATCTGGTATCTCTGATAGGGAAAACGCAGGCTTTATATTGACTGTTTTGTGTAATTTGGCGCTCTTTTGTAAGAAGTTTTGTGGTATTTTATCTTTTTATAAATGCTGAAAAATGTAAGTATTATGTTTTACTTTTATTGATTGTTAGATTAAGTAATGTCCAAATCCCCGAATATTTATAATTACTTTCTAAATCATATTAATAATTCAAATTAATGTGCCTAATATGTAGTATTTTTATAAATTTAAATATAGGATACATATTTGATGAAGAAAAGGTTATAATTTTTAGCTTGTCTACTGCTATTTTTTCTAATCCTACAAATTGAATAAAAAATATATATCTACTATATGTAAGCCTTTTGTTTTGCTGAAGTTTTTCTCTATTATTATTATTCTATGGATTCACAGTGCCACAGATCAATAATTTAAATAACAGTGAAATTAATAGAAACACTGTTGAATCACTATGTTTAATAAAATGTTAATAGATACTAGATAAGAATCCATTTATTGTCTATATAAATGTGAGATTTATTGGTTTAATATATAAATGTGAGATTTATCTGTGTGGATTGTTTCTTTGGATTTAAAAAATATTATATGAATTGTTGGTCGGATTATAAAATATGATTTATAATTATTCTTTGTTTTTTTTTGTAAATTTATTAATTATAATGTACTTCTTTAGGGATGAAAGTTTGCCACTGATTTTAAAGCATTGCTTCAAAGACGTAAAAAAACAAGATAAAGAAAATGTATCTGCTATCTGCAGAACATGTGCGAAAACATTAAAAGGAAGTCTCGTCGCTACCACAAACTTCTTGAATCATTTAAAAGTAAGGAAACATTTTATCTATTTTTTAAAGAAATTAGAATAGGTTATTTTAAAAAGATCAGAATAAATATTTTTCTTATAAGTTATAGAATTAGTTTGCATACTTATTTAGTTATTTTATTTTGATTGATGTAAGTGTTCACATTTTATTCTTCTTAAGTATGTACATAGACCTAATTTGTTATCTTTGTAATTTTTATGTTTATATATGTTGACATAAGATAAACATGGGATCATAAAGTTAACAATTGAAAATTGTTTGACAATTGTCAGTTCAATGGAACAGTAAGCTATGACATAATCATAAAACAATTGAAGTATTGGTCACTCAAGATATTAATAAAGATATCAATTATTGAGATTAAAATATAATCCAGTATTGTATTTTGCATTGCATTAATGTTATATTCTTTCAAAAGTTCCTATTATTATAGCAGGTTTAAATTTATAACACTTGTAGACTTTTCAGAATTTCAAATCATCTTTTGCAGTTTTTTTATACATTACTCTTAAGTTTCAGATGCTATAATGTTTTGCCTGACATTACGACATTGCGCTGGTCGTGGCGGGTATATACAAAGTGCATCCAATACTATGACTGACAATGAGCGCTAAGCGGATGGATATAATTTGTCTTTTTTGTTTGAAATCTAACAATAAGAATCCACAGTCGTAGTATTGGATGTACTCAATTCAGTGCAGAACATGTTGAAAAGTTATAGATTTTAAACTAAAACGACTTTTTTTAAGCATCTAGAAAAATTTTTTAATGTTTTTTCTTAAATCTATTTTTAGACAAAAGGACATGCAGATGTTTTGAAAGAATATGAACAATTAAAAGCATCTTATATGAATATGAAAAGAAAGTCTGATGAAAGAGGCAGTATTACATACCGTAAAAAAATGAAGCAAACAACCTTGAATGAAGCTAGTGGAATAGCAATAAATTTGGACAACTTAATTGTTGACTTTATAATAGAAACTATGGTACCTTTGTCTATTATAGAATCTAGATCTTTTATGCCCGATTTCTTCATATTTCCCAATAACTATCTTACAGATAAAAATATCTGTCAGATAACTAAAAATTCGTTCTTTTCACCAAAACCTCTGGTTATGTATCTATCGGATAACTATTCTTCATACTATTAACATTCAACACAAAAAATACTAGACTTACTAAATTTTATTAAATGTACATAACCATTCTTTAGGCCCGTTCTACAATACGTCGTATGTCGCTGTCGGGTGTCGGAACGCAGCCGATGGTCCAATGAGAGAATTTCCTTTTCGAGAACGAGCTCTCCTCATTGGATCATCGACTGCTTTCCGACATCCGACAGCGACATACGACGTATTGTAGAACGTGCCTTAGTGAAGCTACTTTATGTTTGACGAGAAAGTAAATATTTTTTTAATCCGTATTTGATTAATGTTTTGAAAAATTTTAACAAAAATAATTATCCGACTTATCAATGGAGAAAGTACAAAGAGGAGCAAATTTTACAAAAACTGAAATCGATTTGTTAATTGACATTGCATTAAAATATAAACATATTATTGAAAATAAGAAAACTGACGCAACAACGTGGAAAGATAAGAACGATGCTTGGGAAAAAATTTGCAATGAATTTAATGCTGCTTCGGGAAATTTTCCTCGCTCCACGAAAACGATCCGTGCCAAATATGATACAATTAAAAAAAATATCCGCAAAAAATGTTTGTTACTCAAAAGCGAACAAACAAAAACCGGTGGTGGTCAGTGCTCAATAACTTTGACTCCATATGAAGAAAAAGTTTCATTAACACCAAACACTATGATAGGTCTCGAATCGAGATTTGATAAAGATTCAGTGTCAGAGTATACAGGTAATTATCATTTTATAATCACACGTAAATAAGATAAGGGAAATATGTCACATTATCAGTATTTAATTTTCTTTCAGAGCCTGGTATAAGCGAATCAAGGCAGTGGGCGACACAACAAAATATAGAAGATGGTTAATCTATAATATTAATAAATGTTTAATTATAAATAATTTTTTCATAACAATCAGATTTTTTTCATAATATATTATATTTTCTTTTAGAGCCAGGGCCTAGTGTTGAACCTGAAGAAAATATTGAATTTATCAACGACGAAAATTATAGTTAGTATTTGAAAGTATTAACATTGATTTGGAAAATATGAATTTTACTTTAACCACTTTATATAGATCTTTTTCAGTTTTTTAAAACAACAGAAAATATGGAAGTACCCAAAGCAAAATTAATAAGTCCAGGTAAAAATTTTAATTTTGCATTATTTCAGTATTAAGAAAAGTATCAAAGTATTAAATATATTTTGTTTTTGCAGAAAAATCAACGAATACTAAAAAAACCTACATGAAAAGGACAATCGATGCTGTGGATTCTGTTCACGAGAAGAAAACACGAAAAGGTATAAAATATCACAAAATATTAAAAGAAATAATGTAAAATCATAATTAATTGTTATAGGAACTGATGCTAACAAGTTTATTTTTAAAAACAAACGAGTCAAATTATCCACTGAAAATTCAAACAATCAGATTATGCAAGAGAACTTTCAATTGAAAAACGAAATCTTGGTATCGCAAAAAGACTTATTATTACAAGAAATAAAGGACAAGTCAGAAATCACCAAACTGACAATCGAAAACTTGAAGTTGGATACGGAGATAAAAAGATTAACACTACAGAAACTACAGAAAGGCGAATGTTCATGATTAGTAAGTATATTTCCATAATAGTTCATACAAAAAAAATGAAATTACCAATTCTTAACATAATTTATAATATAATAGATTTGTTCAATGATACTCTTTATTTTCAGTGATGATTAATGGATATCATGTTGCACTGGATTTCATGTTACGATCTCATGTTACTTGGAGTAATTGTTAGGCAGGTTCTAGGTCCGTAATCTATAAAAAATATGTATAACAAGTTCCTATAAAGTGCCAAAGATATTATATAATATTATATTAAAAAAATAATATATAAAGAAGTTATAATATTTAATTAATAAATATAAAGAAGTTATTACCTTGAAAAATACTCATCGATGAGTGCTTGTCTGACATTATTGTCTCCTATTGGAATTCCGCCTATATAATTCTCATCATCTCCAATTTCTTCATCGGGCAAATCCACATATGCAGGAGGTTCTTCTTCGTTTCGATTTCTGGCTTATTATGTAGAACTGCTGTGGCTACGATGATGTCTTGCACAGTCTCCATTTTAACTCTCATTCCTAAACTTAAAACTGGAAATCGACGCTTCCATACTCCAAATACCCGTTCAACAATGTTCCTCGTTCGTATGTGAGCATTGTTGTAACGATTTTCGGCTTCAGTAATTGGATGCAAAAGAGGAGTGAGAAGATATTTCTTGATTGGATATCCACTGTCACCAAGTAATATTCCCGATTGAAAGTCGCCTTCCTCAAATCTTTGGCGCAGTCGACTATGTTGAAAAATTGTTGCATCATGAACAGAACCCGGCCATCTAGCCACAACGTCTATAATTCTCATATTATGATCACAAACAACTTGGATATTAAGAGAGAAAAATCCTTTTCGATTTCTAAACTCTTCTGCGTGTTCACCTCCTAAAAATATTTGTTATGAATATCATTACTTAAAATGAATAAATTCAAAATTATTTTGTAAAAGTTTATATAACTACTGAAGTATAGTATTCTAAGTTTACATGGTTTATATTTTTTTTTTACAATTCATAATTTATTATATATATTTTACAGTTTTAATTTACCAGGAGATTATTCTAATATGTGTTCCATCGATGCATCCAATTACTCTTGGGAATCTGTACATTTCGTAAAATACCTGTTGCGTTGTACGAATTTCCACATTAGATTGAGGCATATTGATCATTGTTGCTGATAACGAAGCAATAGCCATGGATACTCTTGCGATGACTCGGGAAGCAGTACTAATGCTTACTCCACTAAAATCACCACAGGCACACAGAAAATTGCCCGTGGCATAAAATCTCAATGTTAATAACAACTGGTTCATTGGTGTCAATGATCTTGTTCTAGAATTACATTACAAATTCTCAATTAATAACTACTCATAAAGTAATGGATATTTTCTCATAAATTAACTTCATTACTCGAACAGAATACATACCTGTTCCAAAATATTAACAATCGGTCTTCAATTTCATGCAATAATTCAAGTACTGTATTCTTTTTCAAACGAAATCGTTGGAAAAATTCTACGTCATCCCACACTTGAAAATTGTTCGGTTTATTTTTTATTGTATAAGGTCTTCTTTCCATAAATCCATTGTCATTGTCATCATCATTGCACAATTCAAAAATATTCATATCCGCGAGTATATCCATATTAGATTGTATTTTAAAAACAGTTACAAGAACCTTGTAATTTTTTAGGTTATGTCAAGAAAGTTTCCAAACACTCGTTTGAGGTTATTAAAATCAATATCTGCTAGATATCCGCTACTTCAGGTACGGTATAACTTTATCCGCCGGATATAAATTTTACAGAGGTGAAGCAAACCAATTCTGAGGGATATCTTTTGGATAAAGTTATCGAGAACTTATCTAAAGGTGGAGAAATCGGGCATTAAAAAATTAATAAAAGGCGCAAATAAACTTTCGAAAATACCCAAAATCTTGGGTAGACGTTCACTTATATGTAGAATTGATAAGGAATATCACCAAGTTATGACTAACATAAAACAATCTTTACAAGCTGTAGATTTTGTGTGCACCACAGCGGACATTTGGTCATCATCAAAACATAGCTTTTTAGGCATAACGATTCATTGGATCGACAGTGGCACATTGAACAGAGAAGGAGCTGCTATCGCCTGTAGAAGATTCAAGGGAGCACCTACTTATGATAAAGTAGCCGAAGTAATAAGTGAGGTGCACTCTGAGTTCGATTTAAAATTATGCAAAATTATCACCGAAAACAATCACCGATAATGGTTCAAACATGGTAAAAGCTTTTAAAATGTTTGGAAAGTCCGAATCTATTGTCATATCATCATCAAATTGTCAACAAAGCAATGACTACAATACAGTCAGTTATGATGAAGATAACGAAGATGATGAAATTGATGGAGACAATGATTTGCTTCCACAAACTTTTCCTAAACCTGTCAAAGACTACGTAAGTGATTATAAACTGCCTAGTCACGAAAGATGTGCCACGCACACTTTACATTTAATTGCAGCGGTAGACACTAAACAAGCAATGGCAGAAAGCAACGCTTATAAAAAAGTCCACAATTCTGTTTTTGGGAAGTGTCAAGCACTCTGGAATTTATGCGCGAGATCACTAAAAGCTTGTAAAATTTACTTGGATAAAACAGGAAAATCTTCTACTTCTCCATGCCCGACAAAGTGGAATTCTTATTACGACTCAGTAAACGATCTCTTAATTGTGAAGGAACATTTAAATAAAGCACTGAAAATTTTAAAACTTCCGCTTTTTAAAGAAACAGATTTGCAATTTTTGAGTAAATACATCAAGTGTTTGAAGCCGATAGTCGAAGCTATACAAAGTTTACAGGGAGAAAAAATACATACTATGGAATGCTATTGCCTGAATTAATGAGGATTGTCAAAATTCTTTCGTCTCTGAAAATGGAAAATCTTAAATATTGTGGTCATTTAATTGAAGTAATAGAGAGAAACTTAAAACTGCGATTCAAGCAATTTTTGCTTTTCGAATCAACAGCAAATGATGCCATCTTGGCATCAGTGACTCATCCTTTTTTTTAATGAAAAATGGGTACCGAAAGAAAAAAAGAACATGTAAAAGCATTATTTTTAATGGAAACAAGAAAATTGAAACAGAATGAAAATGATCGAAAGGAAAGTAGTACGGAAAAAAAGAAAAGGGACGAATCATATTTTATGTTGCAAGATGACTCATCAGATTCATCATCCACAAGCGAGGAAACAGGAGATTTGGAGGCTCTCAATACAAGATAGAGACACATCATTTTCAATGTTGAAATCCTATCCAACCGTCAAAAATATATTTCTCAAATATAATACGTGCCTTCCGAGTTCAGCGCCAGTAGAACGTCTTTTCTCGTATGGATTAATTATGAGACCTTGCAGAAGGAAAATGGGGGATTTTCTCTTTGAAAAACTTGTTCTTCTGAAAGCACGTTCCACTTCTAAAGAGTATTGCAACTAAAATGTTGTTTTAAAAAAATAACAATATAAACAACGTCAGTAAACATTTTTTGTAATCTTATATGTATAAATTATTATGTTAAATTTTTCTAATTCAAGTTTATATTAAAAGATATAAGAATTTAAGTAAAAGAAATAATAATAAGAAATATAGATAATAAAAATAAGAATTTGATATAAATAAATATAAAAATGTAAATATTTAAAAAACCATTTTTATTTTAAAAACCATTTTAAAAATGCCTATTTTCCATTTTCTATTTTAAATGGGCGTCTAAAAAGCATTTTGCATTTTGCATTTTTAAATGGAAAGATTTTAATTATTTTGCATTTTATATTTCAAATAGGTTTGGACACCCATTTTGCACATTTTTGACTATATGAAAGTACTATCGTACTCTTGATAAGAGAATAATATATTTTCTACACATTTTCTACATTTTCGGTTAAAATTTTATCGGAACTGAGTTTGATTTACTTACACTTTCAGCGCTTTGTTTATAGAAAATATTTATATGCGCGCGCATACACACGCACACACCCATGCATGCACATATACATCAACACTGCACACAATATGCAATATTTAAAATGAAAAAAAAACATATAATGTTTGATGGAAAATTTTTTACAAAATATTTTAAATAATCTAGACATGTGATTAAAATAATTGAAGAGATTAATTATTCATTATTATTAAGCAATTATTTATAAATGTTTATTCTAAGTTAATGAAATATTTTTTAAATGCTTTAATGTACAATATTTCTTCTTTTAATCTTCTTAATATTTATTTTTTAATTTGTTATCAGTCAAGATTCAGTGACAGTTTTATCTGTGAAGAATTATATGCACCATTGTTAATCAAATAAGTACTCAGAATATAAATCTACAAATACAGAAGTATCTTTCACATTTATGCGAGAGTTTTTTTAACACTTCTAGCTCCTGTCCTGTCGCTTTTCTTCCGCAAGCCTCTTTGCGGTCGAGTAATAAAATCGGACTGTGGGCAGTTTCGACCATCCGGGACAAACGCCTTATTGCATGTAAAACATTTATGTTCTCTGGATATTGGCGAGGTCCTACATTGGCTTGAATTCCTCAGATTATTTCCACAATCTTTCAGATGACAATGATAATAATTATTAATAAATATTGTGCGTATATTTTGCAATTTGTAAAAAAAATTAAAATAACAAAATGATTATAAAATCCGCAATAATCCATCATAAATTCAAAATTTTTATCACATAATGTAGCAAATATATAATGTACTTTAAAATTGACTGCAAAATTATCTAAAAAAAAATTTGTTTAAAAAGACAAAAAATTACATCAAAGAAAATAAATACTACAAGATTTTAAAATTATTTATATATTGTATTTAAGTTAAGACAACTATATTTTTCATTACGGAAAAAAGAGAATCGAACTGGTTATATGTATAAACACATTATACATATTACAAAAATTATATCTTAAAATATAATATTTTCAAAATGGCAAAGAGATTCTACATACATATATTACTCTAAATTATATTTTGTATATGAATCAATCGGTAACAAATAAAACTTTCAAAATATAATAATATTCTTTACAAAAATAAAATTTCTTCAGTAAAAAAGAAATCTTTACAAAAATCTCATTAAAACAAAAATATAAATTAATGACATAAAACAGTACTATTACTGTTATATACTAACTTTCCGGAAAAGTTCCGAAATGGTCAAATACACCTATTGACAAAAAAATTTAAGCATCCAGAAAAACACATTCAATAACAACATTACGTATCAATGATACGGCAGTAGAGACAATAATGCATTTGGTGATCGTTTTTGGAGTGCATGATTATTCAAACTGAAATCATTTATACATCTACCTGCGACGGAATTATATATTAAATTTCGTTGTTATTGAATGTATTTTTCCGGATGTTTAAATTTTTTTTGTCAATGTATATCTCGAAAAATATGCGTTTTAGAAAAAATGTTTTAAACAAATGTTTTACGATTAAAAAAAATGTTAGTAGATGGAGGTTATTTGACTTTTAAATGACTTTGAGAAAAACTGCGTCAAGTTTAAAATTTTAAATGGAAATGCCCATTTTTGACTGCATATTCTTGTAACTATCCTCGAGAACTTTTCAAAGCATATAATAAAATTTTTTTTCATGAAATATTTTTCAAGTTATAAGGCTTAAAAGTTACAATACCTCTGGTATTAGCATTACCTTAAGTGTACCGCGAAGACGTTATTCGATCGAATTTACACCTCTTGTACGTGTATGTTGTGTGTGTGCGCGTGTGCGTGCATGAGCGTGTGCGTGCATGAGCGTGTGCGTACATGAGCGTGTGCATGTCATGTACATTTGCATGTGCATTTGCATGTGCATTTGCATGTGCATTTGCGTGTGCGTGTGCGTGTGCGTATGCATTTATGTGTATGCATGTGTTAATATTAAATGAGATGACTTTAATATAATATATGATATATGTGGATCACACAATAAACTATGATAACTTAGAATTGTGATATAATATAGTATGATGTAAAATTAGTTAATATATTTTGTCTTGTATCCACACTTTTGTCTTGAATTAGTAACTAAAATCTATTCATCTACAATAACATATAATAAAAAAATTAAAGTTTTTCTTTGACATTTATCAATGTGTCACAATTGCGGCATAAATTGCGCGTCGAATTGTATCAGTCCATAATGAGCGGTTTTGTTCTGTATTTAACAATGTTAACGTTCGCCCTCGTCGTATAACGTATCGCGACGTCAATGTGACGTTCAACAGTTGTGTTGCGCGTCACGAAGCTCGACGTTAATAACGCGTCAGAAGTCAGAACGTCATGTCTGGTAGCGTCGCTTGGGTCGTGACAAGAGTATTACCTTCGTTAAGACTGACTTTGGTGTATTACTATGTTTCTTATTTTTTCAAAACGCGTCATAGAGACTATCTATCATTCTTTTTTATGAATGTTTTTTTATACTTATTGTTCCAATATGTTTTTCCATTTCTGATAATGCAAAATTTGATTTAAAAGTTTGTGCTCGATTATTCAAAGCAATAAATTTAAGTATCTGAATTTAAGATACAATGACCCTTTTAACTTTGTATGAACTATATATGTATATACTCTTCAGTCTTGCAGGCGTTTGAATATTTCTCCTTAACCTCGAACAATCATATTTGATAAGATCCAATTTCTCTAACATAAGTCGATGATGGACGGAAGCGAATGTATTTTTATGTAGGACATTGTCTTCGAAGATAGGTTTTTGGATAGAGACGCTGAGAGAGCTTCCCTACAGTTTTTATTAGCTCGCTCATATATGTATATAATGGATATTTATCAATTCAATCTTAAAATATAAGTTACCATCTTAATAAACGCTCTATCTCAACTTTCAAACATTTAGGTAAAGACTGATACTTTTCGAAAGAAAGAAAAAGAGAAAGAGAGACAAACAAAGAGAAACAGATAGAAAGAGAAAAAAATATTTAGAATATTTTGTATAAAGATATATAAAAGTGAATATCCGATACGTTTGGTTGCGATATAGATATATTCTAAATTCTAGAAACAAGAAAATTATCATCAAAACTATCAAAAAAGTTCTATCTTACTCTAATAAAATTAACTGATTAACATTATGACCTGTGTTGATTAAGATTTTGTAATTAAGTGAGTACTCTCTAAGTTCTGAAATCCTTTTTTGACAAATTATATAGTTTTATTTATATAATAATTTTGATTATTGTGTATTGGTTATTAAAATAATTTAGATATTAATTTTATGAATGCCATTAAAGAAGTGGCTTGTATAGAAGGTTCCGATGAAAAGTCCAAGACAAATTCAGTGATTTAGATACGAACGATAATACCGAAGATCTCATCGCACCTTTATGCTAATGAGAAATTTCCGTACCTATCGAAACGATGAAGGTTCATAGGTCGCTAGTTATCTTCTTGCAATGTCTCTCTCTCTCTCTCTCTCTCTCTCTCTCTCTCTCTCTCTCTCTCTCTCTTCATCCGTCTATTCGTCCTTCGGGGGTTGGCTGCTGTGGCGATCACGCAATAATACTAAAAAGATAAGACCTCCGAGAGAGAGAAAGGGCGCGATGGTGCTGTCCACCCTTCGGGAGCGAGCTATTGCTCCGAGGCTAGGTGGCCCATAAGCTACCGACCTTACGTAGATGGACGTAGGGACAGACTCTCGCATATGCACTCACACATATCTTTCACAACGGAACCATGGCGCGTCTCTCGAGCGTGTCGTTGTGTGCTGCGCTAATAATGGGCGGACGAGCAGATCAGCCAGTTGACCGTGACTAGATAAAAAATACTGCCTGACAGCCCCGACCACCCTCGGCCCCGGGCCGTTGGCTCACCCGATATATAGCACAGAGAATTGAGTAACAAACTATCGGACTAGCTCCCGGACAGTTGTCATGCTAATCGCGTGCAACTTCGTGGGACGCGCGCTAGCAATGGCAGCAGTTTGCGTCAAAACCTCAAGAACTTGGAGAAAAGGTTGGGGAAAAGATCGCAAATCTAATCTTTGTACATACAAAAGAAGCGATGAATTCTGTGATCGATACTACGTCGCATCGAATCAAAGTTTACTTAATCTAAGAGGATGAAAGAATGATTTTATACGGTTGCATATAAATACTTAAACGTAATCTCTTTTTCTTATTTTTTATTTCTATAATTTTATTGCTATTATATATTTATTATAATAGTTTGAAATTCTTTAAAAAGGACATAAAGTTTAATCCTCTCAATGCAAGTTTGAAAAAATGGGGAAAAATGAATAATTCAATATTTTGTAAGTAAATGCGCTTTTTTATCTATTGAAGATTTATAAGATTTGAAGATATATACTAAATTCATTTTCAAATGTCATCTTTCCAAATAAACAAGTATTTCAACTTACCAATTCGATAAGATTGCATCTAATCATTTCTGGACATATTATTACACCGCGTATAATAACTATCAATTTTATTATAGTGATCGTAAATAACGATCGAGAAATAGGGCACAGAACAAGTCCCACGTGCAGATTGTTCGCTCAGAGTGCACTTACGTAAGTTTGACTTATGAATTCTCCTGGACAATGGACGCGCACGCGATGGGCAGCCACCTAGCAATATAATAAAATAAACTGTCAGTAGCATAGCTCGCATAAAAATGCTAAAGAGCTTCGTCGTCCGCATTGTCGTGCAGATGTTCCGCAGAAGAAAATCGGGGATTATCGGACATCGTCTCCTCTCCACACACATTAAAAAAAGAAAGATCCAATAATACTTATAGACTCCCTGAATTTACTGAAAAATAAAGCAAAGCGAATATGTTATTAATTAATATATTGTATTACAATAAAAAATTGCAAGCAAAAGAAAATAAATTTTCCCGACTATTATTGTATATGCATTAAAAAAGTTGCAATATCACTTTGCATCGCATTTACTAGTATAAATAACAATTTAATTAACTTTGAGCTAGAATATTTTAAAAAATATATCTAATGAAAATGAAAATATCTTAATCTGAAAAGTAATAAATTATTAGCATTTTAGTTTAATGTAAGAAATATAGATTTTTTGTAATTAATTTGTATTAATATTTGTATTTTGTATTAATATTTGTATTGTTTAAATATTTGTACTAATATTTGTATCTTGTATTAATATTTGTATTGTTTAAACATTTGTACTAATATTTGTATCTATTATAAAATAATATTTTTAGTTTTTTTTCCAATTTAACAATATTGCTATTGTTTACATTTTTGATTTATTTTTCTTAAAAAACATATATGATTTACATTATTTATTTGATTCAATATTTCAATCCACTTTTTTCATAATATTTTGATAAAAACTAAAATATTTACACTATTACAGTTAAAATTTATACTGATCAATAAAATTATTTCAATTTTCTATTGTAGACATATTGCATCAAATGAATCTAACGGTACAGTATCTTTTAGTTGAGGGAATTTAATGTTTTTAGTTTTTTATATCATGTATGTCTTCCCCCCCCCCTCTTTCTCTCTCTCTAAATAATGAGAAATAATGAGATTTTGTGGAAGATATTTTTATAATTCTTTTTAAATTATTTTTACTTTATCTAATATTAATGTAAATTAATTTTATTATTATCAATAGCTTATGTTTTATTTTATTATTGGTTTATTTAAATTATAAAAATATCTCTCACAGAATCTCATTATTTAGAAAATATTTCAATATTGCATTAGAACAGAGAATTATCTTTACGCCTGAGAATATATTGTGTTGTTGCACTACAGCACATTGCAACGCATGTGCGCCGTGAATATCATATCGTGCATGATAAATGCAGTGTCGATAGGTATCTCCCTCTTCCCGCCTCTATAAATCATTGCCGAAACATTTAACCTTATAGTCATACATGAGATCAAATTGATCATAACCCACAGAATTAATTTATGTATGAGTCTTTGCGGTAAAAGAATAAATACAAGAACAATGTAATTATATTAAATACTATTGATCTATATACTATCGAAAAAAACACGAAAATACTAGCATATGAACGAATTAATTCATTCACTGTATAGTGCAGAAAAAACTACTATTTACGATTTATGATTTTTTTATTTCTGACATTATAATCCAATATGGTTGCAATGAGTGAGCAGCAATTTTAACTAATTCTTCATGTTATAAAAAAATTATGATAAATATAATAATTAACATCCCAATCCGCGCTTTTGCTCTAAAATAAAAGCACGTGATATAGAGTAATTTCTCGACGTTCGTCAGAGCGACGGCGAACCGAGTATTCTGAAGATCGTGGAAGAACTGTAGCAGAGTGATAAGGAATGGAAGAGGAAAAAAAAGGAGCTCGACGAGGCAGATATGATGATAATAACTGATTGTCGTCTCAGCCGTCAGGAATATATACGAGGAGTTGAAGGTTGTATCATGAGTAGGCGGAGCTACTGGCGCCAGGTTCCTCGATCGTCGTTCAGAGAGATGCGCAACTGGATATCCCTGCAAACTGGATAGATATCCAGCCTCTCAACCCGACTGTTGCAATCAAGCGACAGCGCGCGCGCGAGAATCCTTTACAGCCATCATCTCATCACCGGCGTATATGATTATCACCACTTCATTTCGCACATTTTGAGCAATTTTTATTTCAATGCGAATAATAAAAATCGCATAATCATGTGCATTTGAGAGATATTTTAAAGAGTTATTCAAACTGCACAAACAACATCCAGCAATCTTGTAACTTTCAATAATCCAATTATATTCTATAATATTATTAGGTTATACATATACAGGGATTCCCCAACCTGACTTGAGCCTTAAATATTTTACTTGTATTTGATGAAACGAAAAAATATCAATGTCATGAAAATTCTGATACAAGGAAATGTAAAAAGAATGATATATTTGTGACATTTAAGTATTCTTCGCACAAAGGTTTTAGAAATGCCAAAATAACGTTTGTCGACAACTTATATGGGGATTATTCGCTACTGCAGCCAATACAGTAATTGGATTGATTTTGACCTCATCTATTACAATGCGATGATAAAAACATATAATTCCATTTTAAAAAAATATTGATGACCTTGAAATCTAAAAAAATATGACCTTGAGAAAAATTTTTGGTTTGTCATAATATTTACCCTTTTCTAACAAAAATATTGTTTTTCTCTGACACTTTTTCGTATCATCAGAAACTAATGAAGTATTTAAGGTGCTCCCAGATTAGATGGGACATCCTATATATATAGGGTGTCCGGTAATAACCGCACGACCTCTCGTGTGCATATTAGAATTGCAAATTAAAATATTTCCTGCGGTAAATTTAAATATATCTTGTAACAATTAAGATTATACTGCTATATTTCTCACACTAAATATTGCGTAATGAAAGTAGCTTCAGTGTTCCACTTAAAATCAACAACTAAGAAACAATCAATAAAACATATTTCAATTATGTCATTCACCATATTAAACTCTCATTGATCAAAAAGTTTATTTGTTTTTTATTTTTTATACAATATAAGTTTATATAAGTTATATTTCTGATATATAAGTTTCATGTGTGAAAAACAAAAAAACCCAATTTTTAAATAAATATATAATACATACTTGTAAAAAATGTGCGCAGGATATATTCTTTTTGATAGTTTAATTGTAAATGATAATGTATTTATATTACAAATGTCTCCTATTTATACGATATTATTAAAATTTTAATCATTTCTCATGCATATACATATATGTGTGTGTGTGTGTGTGTGTGTGTGTGTGTGTGTCGCGTGTGTGTAACTCGTTCTGTTTTAATTTTAAATATTTATTTATAGTGTTGGTGTGACTGTAAGAATGCTGTTATGTAACTGAATGCTAGTGTTAATTGCCAATAAAAGTTGAGGACTATAAAAAAAAAAATTTTCTTACAAAATGTTCAAAATCGTATTATAAGGCCCCGTAAATTCATATATTTTAAAATGAGATAAAATGATTGTTTTTATCGTTAGAATAAATTAATAATTAATAAAAGATTATTTTAGATATAATATAATTTTCTTATTTTAGCAAACACTTATTTTTATAGAACTAATTAGTAAGTTTGTTTCTCGGATACGCGTATAAAAAAAAAGTGTATAGAGTTTTATGCATTTTAAATAAAAAAAATCGTCAATTCGTATTTAATTAAATTTTTCTCCGAAATTAATTATCACATATATAGGGGCAAGGCTGGGAATATGAAACAGGGTGGTAATATGAAACAGCATGTGATTTCTGAAACTACTGCGATGTACCGATGTGTAATGTGTTAGAAATAGGCTTATGTGTTGTGCAGTAGATATGAACCTGATTTTTATTTGCGATTCTTGTTCATGAACGCAATTTGAATTGAATCTACTTTTCTTAGCATATAAAGCAACTTTTATTATTTTTTTAAACCATATATTTTCTTTTAAAGAAATTTAATGAAAAGGCTATTTTAATAATAAAAAGCTCATAATAACAAAAAATAAGGTTTTTGCTTTTATTTTTATGCCTGTTTCATATTACCACCTCGCCTTCCAAAATTCACATTTTGCAATATATTAACAAAAATATTTGTATTCTTTAAATAGTTTTATTATTTCCTAATTACTAATAATACATGGTAAGAGATATATTTGCTAACACTATTGGTAATTATTGATGTAATAGTTACATATAAAATTAAATATTTTGTCTAAAACAAAAAAGTGTGTGATCCATATTATTCATTTTTTCCCCTATTACTCTTCAAAACTATATACTTAATTTGTGTTAATCTAGTGTTGCTAATAGAAAGATATTAAAATTATTTCTAAACACATATAATAATACTTGATGCTGTTACATACATATAGCAATATATTATATTATTATTAGTATATAAAAAAAATTAATAAAGAATCATGTAAATTTAATATCAACAAAATAGTTTTAGGGCGCAAAAAATTCTATAATTTTTTTATAATTATTTATCTTTAAAATCAAATTATTAAGATATAAAGTAGTATCAGAAATCCAACATGCTCGAAGAAACACATTAAACATGTTTCCGCGCGGAACGAGAATAACTACTAATAAGATTATCGCAGTAGATTGCACTCGCCGTTATAAGGGAGGAGTAAGACGGGTGGAGGAGAAGGGAGTCTTAAAATCGTTAATGATATCACTCGTCAATCACGTTGACGGCTGACGGCCGGTGCGCAAAGAAGCGCAAAAGAAAAAAAGGAAAGAATTATACCGGTGTAATGCCGGAAAACGCGATCAAATCTGCCTTCAGGCAGAGACACGACGAACAGGCCTTTCCGATTGCGACTCGCATGAACGACCGCGAATTAAATCGCCGTCTACTTTTCCGTCACGACGATAAAAGTAATTCAATCCGAAGAGAGAGTTTTGCGTTGTGTCCCCACGAACGTTTCTATAACTCAATGTGGTGAACCAGAGATTCAAGATTTCGATATTCATATTAAATTCTTGTGAACATATATTCAAAACATTTTAACATGTATTTTATGTATTTCTTACAATATAGTATTAATCAGAGAGTGCTATGTAAAAGATAGAGTTAAAGATGAACAGAATAATATAGTCCGGAATACTTATGTTTCAAATACAAAATTTATATTGCTTGAAAAACTAAAATAATTTTTAAAAAGTTTTATTAATTTATTATAAGTTACTTTCTTTAATGCTGTAAGTTAACTTATTTCTATATAATACCATACACGCAATTAAATAAATAGTCTTACATTAAATATCTTTAATCAATCACGTTTAATTTGCAACTTATTAAATATTAATGTAATACAATTAATTACATTGAATTATTATAAATTATTATTATTCTATGTAACATTTGTTATTATATTACAATCATTAAACTAGAGAATAATAATATGATGTAATCTTTGATCTAATTCTAAATAAAAATAAACAGTCAATTTTATTTTGTTCAACTAATTATTTAAAAAATGTTATATTTATAACTTTGTTCTATTTAGAACTCACAATTCTTTACATTCTTAACATGCTACATTCACAATGTTCAATGTTATGTTCAATGGAACATTTAATTAAGGAATAATCTTCGATTTATAATATTCTTTCCTTCCAGTCGAGTCTTCTTCTAAATCCATCAATGATTGGAATTTGATACAATCAACTTAGATAAGTATGATATGAAGAATACAAAGTTTAAAAATATATTCTTATAGAGAATGAAAAAATCTTTCTTCTCTTTCATTTTTTTTATTGTATTTATTTATAATAAGAAATATTCTTCTACATAACTGTGTGCAAAGTTTTTTTGCAAAATAAGCATACAGATTTGTATCTTGAATATATCAAGGTAAATTATATCATGCAAATTTGTACGAGTTTACGTAGATAGATTGTATCAACGTAGTAAATTTCTTTTTTTTAATATCTTCAGATATTAAGAGTGTTTATAAATAAAACTAACATAATTTTTTAAATAAAAATATACGTTGTGTACTTAATTATTTCCTCAAATATATCCTATTCATTGCAATATTTAATCGAGTGTTAATGTGAGCGTTATACTTATATAATATATGCATAAAGATCGGAAAATTATACATACACATACACATGTGTGTCTATGTGTATATTTGCATGTTTTTATGGAATAAAGAGAAAATTTTTCTCTCCTAGTTGTTTTCTAATTTCTAACTCTGCTCATAAAAAGTTGCATTTGTCATAATTTTTTTCAACTAAAATATTAGTAATGATAATAAAGTTAAATTTCTGGAAAGAACATAACGCAGAAAAGCAAAGTTGAACTTTATTATTTAGTTTGCTCGTTTTTTAATACCTGTATTAAATTTATTAATTATTTTTTATTAAATTTATTAAATTTCGACATATACATATATATATATATATATATATATATATACATATACATATATACTATAATTGTTCTGCATTGTATGTATATATATATATATATATATATATGTATTTGTTTTTTATATATATATATATATATATACAGGGTGTATCATAAGTCACACCCTACCTGTTAATGAGAGATTCCTAAGATTATTTGGAGACGATTTTTTCAGCAAAAATGTCGAGAGAGGTCATCATTTTTTGCAAGTACCCAATTTTTGCCATCATGCATCTTTGTAACTAAGCCTTAAATTAAAATTCTATTAAAGTAAACTCTACTTGAAATTAACTGAAGAATATGGTTTTTTAATATTTTATTTCCTCAAGGCTTAGTTTGCGAGAAACCCTTTATTTTCAATAACTTATAACTCAAAAATTATTGGTGCCTCGACATTTTTGCTGAGAAAAAATCGTCTCCAAATAACTTTAGGAATCTCCCATTAACAGATGGGGCGTGACTTATGATACACCCTGTATATGTATATAACAATTATATTCCAATCTTTTGTTTTGCTTAACAGGAAAAATTTTGAATAAAATTTCTATGCTTAGAAACTTAATAAACTTAATAAAAAATAATTAATACATTTAATACAGATATTAAAAAATGAGCAAACTAAATATAATGAAGTTCAAGTTTTCTTTGCTTTTTTCTGTGTTATGTTCTTTTCAGAAAAATTTTACCTTATTATTATTACTAATATTTAAAAAAAATTATAAATGCAATTTTTTTACGAGCAAAATTAGAAATTAGAAAACAACAAAAAGAAAGTTTTCTCTTTCCTCTACAAGAACATGCAAATTTACAAGCGAGAATTATACAGAGATTAATAATGATTGCAATATTGCTATTTTGTGAATATTAAAATTGATAAACCGCGCTCCATTTTAAAATATCGAAATATTTATATTTTTACCTATATTTTGATGTTTAGTTTTAAAAGAATTTGAAACGTATATAGAAATTTTATAATACTCAAATAGAATAAGAGAAAAGAAAAACAAGAAATTGTGCAATCAAAAATGAAGTTGAATATTGAAAAAACACAAATTGAAAAAACGGGCCAATTGAAAATCAGGCGCGGTGTGAACAGTGCGTAAATTCTTTTTCTTTTAATGAGATTTATTGATTATTTAAATAAAGTTGTTTCGGCCTCATATTTGGACCATCATCAGCAAATAAAATTAAGTAAGAACTGCATATGCTTTTCTGTGACCGTCAGCAAACTCTATAACAAACAAGTGCAATAAGCCTCCCTCCAGTTCCAGCTGTTAAGAAAAGAAATATGCAACATTGGTTGTTCGGAATCATTATACAGGGTTAAATGTCCTAACTTAAAATATGAATTAGGATGAATTTAGGACCTCAAAACAAGAAAAAATTTTCCTCTGAAGGTATGCCCGTAAACGCTTTGTTTAGGAGATATTCACATCTAAACATTTTCATTATAAAATTTTATGAAATTATTATCAGGTTATATTAAATAAATTAATAGTGTGTTCCAACTACTTTATTACTAGAAAATATGAAAATTTTAACATAATTATAAATTTTGTTCAAAGTGATGGCCTTGAACATTGAGAGAGGCTTGGCATCTTTCTTTCACGGCAGCAGAGGCAGAGCGGCACTGGATAGCTGTTATTGTTTCACATGTTTCAATAATTCTTCTTCGTAAAGAATTAATTTACCGGTCATTAACCGGCCTTTCGTAGACTTTTTGTTTAATAGCACCCCAAGCAAAAAAATCCAATGGCGTCAAATCTGGAGTGATATGTCGAAATTGTGTATCGTTTTTACAATGCCAATATTGACATGTACAGTTAGGGAAACAAGGTCATATTAGCAGTCGTACAATAAATTTATCATTCCTACCCGTAACTTTTGATGTTAATATCTATTAAACAAAGCGTTTACGGGCATACCTTCAGAGGAAAATTTTTTCTTGTTTTGAGGTCCTAAATTCATATTTTAAGTTAGGACATTTAACCCTGAAACACCCTGCATAATGTCCAAACAATTGACAGGTCATCGCGTAAGCACATCCATCGCAAGATATTGCGAGTCGCAAGAACCAGAACGCAATTCAATTGCGCTTGTCAGTCGTAGAGTTTGCTGACGGTCATAGAAAGGCGTATTCACGTTTTCACCTAATTTTATGTATTTGCTGATGATGGTTTAAATATGAGACCGAGAAACGTATATATATATATATATATATGTATATGTATATACATGCAATTATTTAAATAAATCTCATTAGAAGAAAAAGAATTTGCTCTGTTTACCGTGCGTGGCTCTCAATTGTGCAATCATCTTGGTAATGCTATTTAATAATGTATCATATATCAAAATCGAGAAGCAAAGAGTACGGCCAAGTTTCGCCTGATTTCTCGTTAGCCGAAATTGCTAATTTTCTTTGCGTACAATTAAAGCTTATTACGTAGATTCAAAATATGTAACTCACAAACTTGAGCTTCTTACGGTATTGGAGCAAAATGGTCCCAAAGGGTTTATATTTCGACAGATGGCGCAACTTACAGAAAAGACAGACAGAATCTTATTCAATGGGAACAGGTAAAATTAATTCAGTAGGAACAAGTCGAGTCTGTGGACAAAAGCTGAAAAGAGCGAGCCAAGAAGAAGCGCGATTTTGCAAGTGCAAAGGAACACGTGCAAGAGCAAAAAAAGTCATGCCGTTTTGGTTGCTGATTCGATTCCGGCCTGCTTTGTGCTGTCTGATAATGTATTATCACCGATCACTGATTGACTCTGATAATTAAATAAAAATTTGATTGATAAGTCCTACATTGTTTTGATTTATGTGGCGCTATCTGTCAAAATTGAAACTCTTAAAATTAAACCATTTTGCTCCAAAATCGTAAGAGGCTCAAGTTTGTGAGTTACATATTCTGAATCTACTTGTAATAAGCTTTAATTATGCAAAGAAAATTAGCAATTTTGGTTAATGAAAAATCAGGTGAAAGGCCTTGGCTGCACTTTTTAGTTATCTTTAATAACTTCGAAGAAAACAATTTGTGACACTCATTGTTAGTATACAAGATGATTTGTATAAGCCAATCGATGAAATTATTTAGAAAATTTTTGAAAATACAAAAATTGTTTCTTCAGGAAGAGAGAGAGAGGGGGAGAGAGAGGGGGAGGGGGAGGGGGAGAGAGAGGGGAGAGATTATTTTAAAGGAAACATCATATAATAGAATCATATAATAGAAATGATTAAGAGGATTTAAGACTTACAAGTAAAGTACCTTTCTGTTACTCGCCGATTTTGATGAAACTCGGTATATACTTGTACAGTAGTCAAAAATAATAGACACGTATTTTTTTATATCGGCAATGGTGCACTTTTAAGGTTCGCGCAACCAATATAATGTTCTGAAAAGTCAATTTTTTCTCGCTCTTTGCCGAACCCAGGAATAACCGACGAGGAAGTGGCGAGAGTCTATTCCCACTATTTCTTTTTGTATTTTTATTATTTATTATTTTTATTTTTTATTTTTTTAAATTTTAAAATTTTTAATATTTAAATTTAAAAAAATTTTTTTTTCAAGTTATTTATAATCACGTCACTTCTCGCTTATTTTTTCATTTTTATAATTTTCGCAGAAATGATATATAAAAAAAAAATCTTTCATACATAAAATTTCATTAAATATTTTTCAGATATAGTTATTTTGTACAAATACGATGTAAACTTACATTTACGAAACAATATTATCAAACTTCAATCACTAATTCATAATCAATTATTTTCTCCTCAGTTTATAAATTTATTCAAGTATTCGTGGTACAAAAGTGGCTACTTACAAGAGAAACCACTTAAGTTTGATAATCCCGTAGATTATTGTTTTAAAAATTGTGAAGATTCATGTGCATTATGCAACGATATAGCAATCATAAAGTGTGCTTGGTGTGAAAATTCGTTATGTATGAAAGATTGTTTTTTTATATATCATTTCTGCGAAAATTATAAAAATGAAAAAATAAGCGAAAAGTGACGTGATTATAGATATAGAACTTAAAAAAAAAATTTAAAAAAATTTAAATATTAAAAATTTTAAAATTTACAAAAATAAAAAATAAAAATAATAAATAATAAAAATACAAAAAGAAATAGTGGGAATAGACTCTCGCCACCTCCTCGTCGGTTATTCCTGGGTTCGGCAAAGAGCGAGAAAAAATTGACTTTTCAGAACATTATATTGGTTGCGCGAACCTTAAAAGTGCACCATTGCCGATATAAAAAAATACGTGTCTATTATTTTTGACTACTGTACAAGTATACCGAGTTTCATCAAAATCGGCGAGTAATAGAAAGGTAACTTTACTTGTTAGAGACACAGTATTTTGAGATATAATATATAATTATTTTTTAAATATAATATAATATAATTATTTTTTAAAAGATAATAAAAATTTCAAGATTGGCAGCTTAATCACTTTAGTCAACAATTTAATACATTTTAACTATATTCTGTTCTGTGTAGATATTTAATTTTACTTTTCTAGAATGTAACTAATTTTTATTCAGTAAAGTTTTTTTTTAATGTATTATTTAAAATGTTTTGATTAAAAAAATGTATCCTTCGATCTTTATTCTCAAAAGCAATGTTTATATATTTATATTCGTGAACAATATAGTTCATATATAGTTCATATATAGAGAGCATGTAAACATAACTACCCGAGTCGAAATTTTACTCCTAGTTTCAACCTCTGTTTTTCACGTTTATGGATTCTGGAGGATTTTGATAAGCTTTTTATAGATCTATATAAGAATTGTATTGTATTGAGCTTCGATTTTGTACTTCAAATAGGCAGTAAACAAACAGTTTTCCACTTAAAGATTTAAAAGAGGAGCTTTCGGCAAAGAAATGTTTCAAAATAGAGTGATCTGACTGCTTAAAGTGTCAAAGTAGATGTTAAATGGAGGTCAAAAGCAGAAGAAAAATTTTATAGTCCAGCTATCAACTGGCGAGAGAATAGGACCATCATCTCTCTGAACTCCGTAACTATCTTTATTATGGATTTCTCTGGCAATCGGCGTTGTATTCATTGAGCGACTGACCAGATAAAATAAAGCTGACTACCCATCGCTCTGGAGTATATTGTTTATATTGTATTATAAATAACATAAGTGTGTAATCTGTATAGCTTAGTGGTAAGAGCAATTGATCCGAAAAGCGAAAGACTCGGGCTCAATTCCCGATTTAGCACCTCATACATTTTTATAATCCACAAATATCGATTATTTATTGGGCTGAAAAATAGAAATGCCCTGCAGATGCGTCAATGCCTCAGCTACGAATAAATAATTGTTACAGATGTATCTTGTGCTCCTATTACATACATCTTTATTAGACCAAACTCCTGGACTATTTGCAGAAGGTCTCAATAATTTTGTAACGATTAACTCGTCATTTAATCTGATTGATTAAGATTAAATATAAAAGTAATGTAATATAAAATGTATTAAATATAAACTTGATGTAATATATATATATATGTAATATAGCTTTTTTTCATCTCTTGTGGGATGATAACATTACCAATTCCTCTCAGAACTAACAATCATGAAAACAATTATCAACAAATATCTAGATGCATCCGACTTGAGAATGTCGAACTCATTGTCAGAAGTGAAGGCATTAAACCGAATTGTACTATAATTAAAAAATAAAATTAAAATTAATATTTAAAATGCTAAATAATACCTCTTATTATTTACTTTAATATCTATAAAATGCTGACTTTATATTTTTAATTTATCCGTACAAAGCATTTTCTAATAAAATATTTAAATGTATTGCATTGTAAGAGATTGCATACAAATATAAATTAATTATATATAAATTATCTCTACATAGGACTTATACTATTTTGTAATTATATATGTGCATTTACGATATTTATTATGATCAATAGTACAATTATGTCTTATAATTTAAAAGATGTTATGTTTTAATATATTAATTGAAGGTAAAAATATACTAAAAAAAGGTAAAAATACCAATTTAATATTTTGAAAATATTGATTATGATATGCCTATGCTTATATACAATATTTGTATTTATAATAAGTACAATCTCAATATATGTGCATATTAATGATAAAGTATAGAATAATATATACTTTAAATTACTCGATTTTAATTATAATATATGTATTATAGATGGCAAAATTGTGTGCTATATAATATACTGTAATCGATATTTTAAAAGTATTTTAGACTACTCTAAATAACCCAACTATTGTAATTAATATAGAAACATATCATTTGAATTATAATACATAATTATAGTATTCACAAACAAATATTGTAGATGCACACATAGCTACAACATAGAATAACTCCTGTATAACAATAATATTAATATTAGTTCTGTTTACAATGCACTATTTAAATGAATAATTAATTCTGAAAATAATTGAGGTACATAGAATCAGTACTTTATAAGTATTAAGATAAAGAATTTTATATTATAATTTTATTATTTAAATTATAGCATATAACTATACACGTAAATATATCATTCTATATAATGTTTTTCACAAATATAAATATTATCAATATATATAAAGTTGTATGAGGGGAAATTAAATATGGAGGAAATCGAGTACTTTGACATGTACTTTTTGAAAACATTCCGAAAGGCCAGAGAAGGAAGCAGAACAGCAAAGGACTAGGTAGTAGCCAAATAAAAAGGTGGAGAAATAACAGCGAATAAAAGCGAAAAAGTCAGAAAAGAGGAAGAAACGAAAGAGAGGTAAGTTAAAGTACACAAGATACAAAGTTAAGTCATTCGGAATTCCGCCAGGCAAGAAAGGAAAGAGGAGAGACCACTTGGTGACTAAAAATTATCTATACGACGTCTAATACTCCAAAAGAGGGTAGGACATAAGCAAACAAGCGACATCTTTATGATTTCTCATTTTTATGGTTTTCCTTCCATTTTTCGAGACAAGATCGATAAGGTAGTATGTTAATGAAAGATTTAAAGGCAGTTACAAAGACAGTCGATAAATTGATAATTCAGAAAACGATAAGTGAATAACGCGAGCAGGTAGAAAAAGACAAAGATAGAGCGGATCAAAAAAGGAAAAAGAAGAAAGCAAAAAAGGTAGAAGTACAATTTTCAAGATCATCTAATTGTAAGACAAAAAACCGGGAGCGTTGGAACAGTCGAGGCATTAATTAAAAGAAAAAGACAAGAGGAAGACAGATTGGAAGTAGAAAGGGAATTTTTGAGAAATTTTGAAAAAAAAACAAGAAAAGTCATTAGATTTACCTATAAGAAAGGAAACAACATCTAAAGTAGAAACAAAATCTAGAGCAAAAATAAAGAAAAGCGTACAAGAAGATAAAAAAAATGACAAAGAAAGATATGAATATAATAAAAGAATTTGTGAGAGAAGAAATGAGACATAAAAGAAGAATTAAAAATTACGGAAGGAGAAATAAACAAACTCAAGGATAAATAAAGAAGAAAAAATAGAGAGATGGGAAAGAAGGATCAAGGAAGTGGAGGACAGGATAGAAAAATTAGTAACGGGGGATGAAGTAGAGGAAAATCTACAAAAGAAAATTAATAAACTGGAAATATTGAAAGAAGGGAGAGAAAGAAAGAAGAGAAGAAACAACATTATAATAAAAGGATTGAAAGTTTTGGAAAGAGATTTATTAGAAACGGCGGAGAAATGCTAAGGAAAGAGCTTAAGACAGCCGCTACAGTGGAAGAGAGGCTTTCTGGACAAGAAAAGGGATACATATGATAACAGCGAACTTAAAAAACAAGGAAATAATGATAAAAAAAGAAACCTAAAAGGTAAAAATATATTTTTAGATGAATTTAATGGAAAAAAGGACAAGTACAGAAGGAAATACATTTGATTACAGAAGGGAGCAAAAGTATAGATTGGTTACAGAAAATTACAAGTCAACGAAGGGAAGTTTGTCTGGAAAAAAAGGAGCAAAATTTTTGGAGCAGACAGAACTCCGTAGGTTCATAATCAATGAGCAAACGGAGCAAAGAAAAACCCACATAACAAAAAAATAAATATTATCTGTATAAAATAATTTCAGTGCAACATTTACGTCCAGGAGCATGACATTTAGAATTCATAACATGGCTCATTACCACTTATGGACAAGCCTGCTCTTACACTTTAGATAGAATTATATGGATAAATGAAGATGAAGTTTAGGAACAAGGTTTAGGTATTATTAAATATTTATGTAATCGACATATTTCTGGTCATCAAAAAATCCACATTAAATTCGGGAACGTAACTTCCAAATTAAAATAGATTTTTATAATTTTTTCTCAAAAGTTTTCTAATTTACAGTTTTTTGTTATATTTTATTTTTCTCTTTATCTTTTGTTATCTCTCTTGGCACATAAATTGTGGTGCGGCATATATTAAATTATAATTAAATTGTATCATACTTTCATGAAAAAAAATATAACGTCAAATCGACACTTTTTCAATTGCCTACGCAAATGCCAAAATTAATGCAAAATATCCTCTTTAATACAAGGAACATTTACTTTTAACAGGATAGTTGCTTATAATGCACAAATTCAAGATTATCTTCGAACTATGTTTGAAAATCGCATTACAAATGACCAGTCCGCTAACTTGCTCGTTCTTGGAATCTATTTTTGCTTGATTTTTTTTATAAAGATATCCGCAATCAATTGTGTATGTCAAATACCGATTACTAATAATCAAAATCTTCGGAAAAGATAATTAGAGCTTGTACAACTTTGGATCCGATTGTATTAATAGTTGTTACGCATAGTAGAATTTAATGAAAAAAGCAGAACTTTGTATTGCAAAAAAAAAACATATACAATTTGAACATTTGCTTATATAAATTGCATTATTCTATATTTTTATAAGTAAAACTAATATTTTCTTAATAAAATAATATTAAATAAAATAGTAATCGTTGAACTTATTTTAATATTCCCTAGAATATTACATGTGTGAAAAGAAAATCATATAATTTTAATTAAAAAGTTTAAGGGGAGAAGAACTTGAATTTTTTACCAAAATGAAACATTTTCGGTCTTTTTTATTGTAAGTTGTAACTAGTATTAGATTATTGCAAGTGCCTTTATAGTCATGCGAATTGTTACGATAAATACTTATATATGACTTGTGTATGCACAAAACACACACACACACACACACAGACACACACGCTCATTCGCTCACATAAAATATAATACTTTTTCATTCATTTTTACCCTAAATACTTGTATATACAAAATAATGAGCAAAATTGATTTATGTATTGTAAAGAAGATCATTTATTTTAAAAAATAGAGCTTTAATAAATTTGACTAAAAATTTGACCTCGATATGTCTTTAACTCCTTTGCCTATATAATAATCGTTTCCATCATACAATGTTTCTCTTCGATTTTATTTCTTGCATAAACAATTTTTGTATATCTTTAAATTATATAAATAATATATTGTAATAATTACTTTGTACAGATCACCTTGTTTTATATTATATTATTGTATATATTGAAGTAGGCTAGATAATTTTATAGTCTTTCCTTAATATAATGTGCGACAAGTTACGCAACAAGTTATGAAGTTTCACGCGTTTCATTGTATATTCACTCTTTTATTATATATATAAACCTCTTTATAAAATATCAACACATTGTATAATAAATAAATGCTAAAACGCCGGTATAATTTTGTTATTTTAGTCCAATATTGCAATCATTAATGCAGAGACTGTCGTTAAAAACTTGCGAAGAAAACGCAAAAAAAAAATATATATAATGCTTATGATAAAGAGTTTCTATATAGCTTCTTTGCCGCTTTTGGTGACTTTTGCA
This sequence comes from Lasius fuliginosus, assembly GCA_949152495.1. Lineage (NCBI taxonomy): Eukaryota > Metazoa > Arthropoda > Insecta > Hymenoptera > Formicidae > Lasius > Lasius fuliginosus. Next base: position 17,212,419 of record OX424443.1, on the reverse strand, counting down.
GAGACGTCATCATCGGTATGTCATGAACGACTCACAAACTGTCCCTTTCCACCGTTTGCGAAAGCGACGCAGTGTCGCTCGAGCGTTCCTCTTAACGGGAACAGAGAACGCGAAAAAGCGAGTGGCAGCCCAGCACCCCGTGACTATTTGACTTAATTTTACGAGGGGTCGCCTGAAACGACGAGGGCGGCATCGGAAGGGTGGAACGCGCGATGACGCCGGCGGTGGCAGCTTAGCGGATAAAAATTATCCGTTTAAAGTCGAGAAGCGCTATAAAAGTGCAGTTAAGCCTTCCAACGGGGCGCTCGTAGATTCCTCTCGCACGCAGCAGTAACTATAATTGGTAAATAACCGCGTTTAGAGATTGCTGAAATTTCGAGAAATTAAGACGTCAGCCTATATACTGTGCATAGTTTCGAGTTTCTCTCTCCCTTTTTTTTTTAAGGATCTGACTTTATTTAAATAAAAGATGCAACTTTTCGAGATATTTTAATAACCATAATCTTCTAAATTTATACTTTTAATTCGATATATTTTTTTATATGCGTGGCTTGATCGGCTTTTTGAATAAAAAAGATGTCGCAATACATTTTTGTCTAAAAACACAGTTACTTTTTATTGGTATCATCGAAATATATTACATTATTCGTAGCGAGAAAACACTTGATTGTAAAAAGTATTTAGAAAAATAAAGAATAAAGAATATAACAAAACATATTTTTATGTCACACAAATATTAATTTTCTTTACGTAGACACTGAATATAGATGAATGTAAAATGTTCCGAGGTCTCATTTCGAATATTGAAAGAAATCCGAGAGAAGAAGAGGTGAACACTAACGAGAAGACGAATGCTCCTCCTAACTGCCCCTGGTCAGACGCTTTATTCTATTCGAGGAAGAAACAGTATAGGTGTATGTGTATGTGTGTGTGTATTTGTATGCGAGCACAAAAAAACACCTGATATTTATGGTCCAACTGATCGGTCGTTCTGCTCGCAGATCGGATCTCACTAAATCACCAGTTAGTATACGCCTAGGAAGGAACTAGCCGCGTCCCCTCACAGCCTATAGGCGGCCATAAGGTTCGATGTATAGTGACACGATGACGAAGAATAGAAGAAATCGATGAGAGGGAAGCTGAAGTTTTACACCGCCTTACGTCTTGCATGCCTTCTGAGCGATAACCTGAAAAACTGCTCACGTAATAAAGATTTACATATGATATATATAAAGTGTGCAATTTAATAATTGTCAATTTTCAGAAATGCACAAATACGAAATTTACATAATTCAGGAGAATAAAAATACTTTTGTTTGTGATTTTATAAATACGAACAAATTATTTGAGACCTTTATATTAAATTAAATAATTATTATATTATTACATCATTGTTTTAAATCGTTAGAGAAAGATATAAAAGTTATTAAATAATTTTTTATATGAAATTTTTATTAATGAGTTTACGCATGTTGAGTTAAATTATGATTCGCACAAGTTTAGACAATTAATCTATCAATAATTTGCAGCTTAAACTATGCTGAACTTGTTGATCCTAAAAAATGTGCATGCAATGGGAAAAATAGAGTAATTCAATCTATTTCGATCTTCTTTGATGACTGGGTCAGCATGGCTTTCTTCAGCATGGTCGTTATACTAGAAACATTGCAATTTTATTGCTTCTTCTACAAAGGCACCAGCTGCCAGTTTTTTAAATCAATAATTTTCATTTATTATTTCTAATCTTTAAATAATGTAAGAAATCTAAAAATTTTAATTAAAATTTTTTAAAATTTTTTAAAATTTTAATTTTAAAAAATTATGAAGAAAAAAGCAGGAAAAAAAATACGATAATAAAACATAATTAACATAAAAAAATATGTTATTTTAAAACTTTGTTTTCAAATATAATTATAATAAGAATTAAATTTTTTAGAAATATATGTATATCTAAAGACTAAATATATATTTTTTTATTAAATAGATTATATAAAATAGTAGATTTATTTTCATCACACTAATAATAGCATAAATACAAGATAATTTTAAAACTATGTTAAAATATATAATCCTTTAATTATTTTGTTACAATTATTTTCTAAAACTGAAAATTTTATATCGCATGTTTTTAAAAAATCATATCTTCCTTAATAAGGTTCTTATTTAACATAATAAATAATTATAAAATTAAATACAAAATAAGAAATAATATCATTAACCAAATATTTTCCAAATATTATCCAAATATTAATATTTTTAGAAATATTTTCCAAATATTAATATACATATACATATATATTGTATATCTATTTATATGTATATGTATATTAATAGCAGATATATTTTTTAAAATCCCTCCTCCTTGAATATTATTAAAAAAACACACAATAAAAAACAAAAGAAAATATTTGGTTAATGATATTATAGATATTAAGCTAGAAAGGTGATTTTTGAAAAATTGTGTATGTGTGTGTGCATGCGTGTGCGTATGCGTGCGTGTGTGTGCTTGTGTGGGTGCGTTGGAAGTGTAAAACTTAAAAAAACCACATAGTAACTATTTTCGAAAAATTTGCAAAATTTTGATAACAATTTCGAAAAAATCAGTCCATAAATGTGTGAGTGCATGGGTGGGGACGTGGGTGGGTGGGTAGGAATGTAAAACTTAAAAAAAAAACACATAGTAGCTGTGTTTTAATACCAATTTCTAGAAAATTAGTCCATAAATGTATGATTGCGTGGGTGGGTGCGTCGGTGGGTGGGAAGGGGTGTAAAACTTAAAAAAACATATTAGCTGTGTTTTGATACCAATTTCGAGAAAATTGGTCAATAAATGTGTGATTGCGTGGGTGGGGGTGTAAAGCTAAAAAAGACTATGATGTCGCCATCTCCGAAAAATTTACAAATTTTGGTACCAATTTCGAGAAAATCGGTCCATAAATGTGTGATTGCGTGGTCAAAAAATGTGTGATTGCGTGGGTGGGTGCGTAGGTAGGGATGTAAAACTAAAAAAGACCACGACGTCATCTCCGAAAAATTTGCAAAATTTTGTTACCAATTTCGAGAAAATCGGTCCATAAATGTATGACTACGTGATCAATAAATGTGTGATTGCGTGGGTGGGGGTGTAAAGCTAAAAAAGACTATGATGTCGCCATCTCCGAAAAATTTGCAAAATTTTGGTACCAATTTCGAGAAAATCGGTCCATAAATGTGTGATTGCGTGGTCAAAAAATGTGTGATTGCGTGGGTGGGTGCGTAGGTAGGGGTGTAAAACTAAAAAAGACCACGACGTCGCCATCTCAGAAAAATTTGCAAAATTTTGATACCAATTTCGAGAGAATCGATCCATAAATGTGGAAGTAGGGCAATAAATGTGTGATTGCGTGGATGGGTGCGTGGGTGAGGGTGTAAGACTAAAATAAACCACGATATCCCCATCTCCGAAAAATTTGCAAAATTTTGGTACCAATTTCGAGAAAATCGGTCCATAAATGTGTGATTGCGTGGTCAAAAAATGTGTGATTGCGTGGGTGGGTGCGTAGGTAGGGGTGTAAAACTAAAAAAGACCACGACGTCGCCATCTCAGAAAAATTTGCAAAATTTTGATACCAATTTCGAGAGAATCGATCCATAAATGTGGAAGTAGGGCAATAAATGTGTGATTGCGTGGATGGGTGCGTGGGTGAGGGTGTCAAACTAAAATAGACCACGATATCCCCATCTCCCAAAAATTTGCAAAATTTTGATACCAATTTCGAGAAAATCGGTCCATAAATGTATGATTGCGTGGTCAATAAATGTGTGATTGCGTGGGTGGGTGCGTGGGTGGGGGTGTAAAACTAAAAAAGACCACGACGTCGCGATTTCCGAAAAATTTGCAAAATTTTGATACCAATTTCGAGAGAATCGATCCATAAATGTGGAAGTAGAGGTCAATAAATGCGTGTTTGCGTGGGTGGGTGCGTGGGTGGGGGTGCAAACATAAAAAAACCATATTAGCAGCCCTCTCCGAAAGATTTGCAACATTTTGGTACCTGTTTCACGAAAATCGGTCCACAAATGCGGAAGGAGTTCGCGGTCAGACATACAGACAGACGGTGCTTATATATATAGATATATATATATATACATATGTATATACAAATATTCCGAGAAAATTGCCAAATTTTTCTGTTATATTTTTCTATAACTCTATATAATACAAATAATTTATACAAACTATTTTATCATGGAGAATTATCTGATATCAAATAATTTTGCAGCAATAATTTTATTACAACAATGTCATATCGTAACATATTTACTTATATGTATATACAAAGTGTCCTTTTAATAACAGATTCTCTGGCCAAAAAATTTGGGGGACGTTTTTTCTTCAACGAAAATGTCGAGGCATCAATAATTTCCAAGTTATAAGCCATAAGCAATTGAAAAAGAAAGGATTTTTAAAACTAAACTTTGTGGAAGATTAACTATATTCTTCAGTTAAGTTTAGATGGAGTTGACTTTAATAAAATTTTAATTTAAGGTTTAATTACAAAGATATACGACGGTAAAAAATGATGATCTCCTACAACATTTTCGTTGAGGAAAAATCATTTCCAAATTGGTCAGTCTTTTTAATAACAGAATTTCAGAATAACTTTCTGTTATTAAAAGGACATTCAGTGGTTTTGAAACATTCTGTATACTAAAAAAAGTTTATGCTTTAAAATATATGAAAAATTAATTTTTATATTCTTGCAAATTATTTTTCGATCGAAAACACTATTTATTGGCATTTTACTTGTTAAATCTTTAAATATATTTTTGATATACATATTAATATATACTATATTTAATAACATAATGTACATATGTATCTATTTTGTACTTTCTAACAGAAAAATCTTAATAACTATAAAATAACATGCCTTTCTTTTTGCGAGTCAAGACTTCGAGAAAAACTATATTATTGATTACTCACTTCAATTATATTGAAAATAAATTATATTGAGAATCAATATATTGAGAATAATTTATATTGAGAATCAATTATATTGAGAATAAATAACTGTAACTTTAACTGCATGTGCAATATACGTGGATTGAATTATACGTTAATTTATTAAAACAAGACAACTGAGAAAAAATATTTGTTGGCACATATTATAAATCTATTTTATCAAGCAGAATGACAACGAAAAATCTACTTGAATATAATATAAGAATGATAACTTGAGTATAATATAAGAAAAAAAATTATATAGTCGTCCATATATTATATATTTCCCTTTCGATATCATAATTTAATATATTCATGCAAATTACTTTTTGACGGAAAACTTTATTTGTTGAAGTTTTACTCGTTAAACCTCTACATTTTCAATATACATATTAATATATATAATATTTAATAATGTAATATTCTAGCAGAAAATAAAAATAGATATACATATATTGATATGAATAATCAGGACCTTAACGTTTCTCCATAGAAGTACTTATGCTAGTATGATATCTCTTCTCTCTCTCTCTCATGCGCGTGCGCGATTATTCAGTTGAGTCGCGAGCAAGACTGGGTCAAGGTGGCTATCTTCTCGTGATTTTCTTACTTCCGTATCTGCAGATTTCGTTCATTCGTTCAATCGAATGCCGGACTCCGTCGGTGTTACATACCTGATACATATGTACATACCTGATTGTATATGTGTGTTTGTGTCTCTATATAGATGCGGATATAACCTACGTGCCGCGTCATCAACCACCGCAAACCTACATCGTCATCAGAAGTGAAAGATGCTGGCGTCGCCAAATCTTTCCTTCCTCCACCTTTTATACGCAGTGAGAGTAAATGTGACGTCACCAACTTAAAGCTACCGCACGGAATCAATGCTACCAATTGATTCTCATGCTTTATCGACAAAGATTAAAATAGGATTCGGATAAAAGATTCGAACGAATTGTGTGCTTGATCTGCTCAAACGGTTCAAAGAAAAATATTCGAACGGAGTCAATAACACAGGCCTGCAAAATTTTAACTTTTTTGTGCGTTCTGGGAAACAAAAGTCGTTTCTTACGTAATTTTGCTCGCAGAATCCGAATTCTGGCCGCAGAATTCAGGTTTTCCGAGATAAATGGGTTAAAATAGCCAAAAAATAGCGATTTTGGCCATATTCATCTTATAATTAGTAACAAAGCAATTTTTTTTCTTAAAAACACTCCAATGGCTCTTAAAGTACTGGTTTTTATCTTGAAAATGAATTTTGATTTTCAACTGTACGATTTTTTTTTGCTGAGATATTCCATTTCAAATGTAGAGAATTTATAGTGCATTATAATGCACTATAAATTCCGGCTAATATCTTACTTTAAAATGAGTTGAGATCACACGACAGATGTTATCTCCCTCACATACTGAACTCTTTCTTTTCTATATTGATATTTAACTCAATCTCACGATAATTATATTGTTAATAATAAGTCGTGTTTTGATGACTCAATTCAATTCAATTTGATTCGATTCGATACAATTTGAATAAAAGTTATTCGTTTCAGTTCGATTAGATTTGACATAAAAAAATCATTAATTTGCACATCTCTAATACTAACAAAATTATCAAAAAAGGAAACAATAAAAGTATTGGCGATTTTTTATTCTAAATAGTAAATTTTGAAACACAAGTTTTTTTATTCAAATAATTACATTTTTGAAATGTTTTAATAATTTATTTTGGTCATTAGCAGTATAATTATCTTTTTACTAACGACAATTCCAAATATAAGAATATGAATAACATAAATAATTAAAATTTATATAATATAAAAAAATTTGTATTAAATTTATATTAATTACTTATACTCCCATTTTTATACTTGTAAGTTGTCATCAATTAATGTAATCAATTATTATTTAGACTTTCAGTTTAAAATCACAACAATTACTTTAAAAATCAGTCATTCACTGTAATACAATAATAAATAAGCTTATAATCTGTAAATTTACAATTCTCAGTCATACAAAACAATTTATACACTAGTATTAATTTATACACAAATATTCTAATTTTGATAAAAACCAGTATATTTTTGAGAAAATAATAAATATAATAGTAAGGAATAAATATGCGATAAATTTGTACAATCCAATTTAAAAATATATGAATAAATTAAAAAATATTATAAAAAATTCAGCGAAATATAAATAAAATTTAATTAGTTACAAATAATAATTATATATATATATATATATATATATATATATATATATGCGATTTATCTTGATGTTACTCTGCAAAATTATCGTTTCAATTGCTATAATAAAGAAAAATTGTTATTAATATTCAAGTATGTTGTAAATAATTAAAGTACAATGAAATACGTAAAAATTATTATAGTAACGCAAATTTTTTTGCATTAAATTTTTGTTTACTCTTTTTTATTCTAAAATATATAATTATATTTTAAAATATATATACATAAATGCTTTAGTAAAGTACACAATCGTATTATGCGTTATTTAGTTATAATAATTCTAATATTGAGAATGTATACATAATAAAATAATTAAATTTTATAGTGTGTTAATTTTTATATTCCAATTGGTGTATTTTTCTGATATGATCTCTTTTAGAAAAAAACAGATTTAAGTAATAAAATATATATCGATTATAACTTCTACGTGTAACTACTTTTAGATAAAATATATTAAAGCAATATTTTCTTATACAATAGAATTTTTCGAACGGGCTTGCAAATTTGGCATCCTTTTTTTTCCTTTTCTAAAAAAATATTTTTTTTATCAGATAAGATTCAAAACTTGATTGCTCGAGAAATAATAAAAATTTGATTTACTCTTTTAAAATAAAATTTGATCTACTCTTATAAAATAAAGTGCAAAGTTTTATGAAATGAGGAAATACTTTATATAGGCATTGTATTAGATAAAATGTGAAAATGCATATATATTAAATTTTAGTAATGCACAATCTATATAGTAATACATATCAACAATAACTGTGTCTAATATCAACTTAATCGGATAGTATTCATTGTTCTGATAAGAAACCTTAAACTTTTGTATTTTCTTTGAACTTGTTAATTTCTTTTTTTTGTAACATATTTTCTTAGTAACGTATATTTTCATAAAACTTGAAACGTATATCTCATAAAAATTGATATCCAGAGACTCTTGTCGTTTTTGAAATATTACGAATCTATTATCAAATTTGTATTGTACCTGTAAGCCTTAATAAGATATAAGAAAGGATAATAAATATGACATGTTTGATTTGTGATTCATCCTACATAGGGTATTATATATTTGAAGCATTATATTTTTGAAGAAATATTAACTTTATATAACAAATATTAATTTATATAATAAAATTTATTTTTTATATGACAAATATTATTCCTACAGTGCATTTTGAATATTTATACGTTATCATATATGTTGATGTTAATATATTTTTATATATTAATATATATTATATATTTTATTATATTAATATATATGTTATATGTAATGATATTAATATATCATTATTAATATGTTACTCAAATCATGTTTATAGTAATCCAATAATGGATAACTTGTCAATAACTTGCTTATGGACTTATTCAACTTTTGTAGAAGAGTAATTTCTTACTCGTCTTTTTGTCTTTTTACAAATCCAAATGTATATTTGCAGAAAAACATGACGAAAAAAACGAGGCAAGAACGCAAGAAAGCGAAGGGGGTAGATCGTCTATAAGGAAGGGAGAAAGCTTCCAAAGCAGAAGGATCGTTGTACAAGATAGAGATAGACCACGATGTCAGCGTGACTTGACAATGAAGTTTCTATCTCCGACTCATTCCCGAGGCTCCTGGGTTCATTCTCTTCGTCATCCCACCTGTTTCGGCGTCGTTACATTGATGACACCTCTACACACAGCTCGCAACACTATTGGCTATCTTGCCTATCACTCATGAACCAGCCAGCTACTCGATATAACGTACAAGAGTTATAAAATGTGAAACTTGAGCCATCAAACAATCTTCTTTCTCCTTTTTCCTCTTTTCTTCTCTCTCTTTTGCAATGCTATTATGTTCTTATTTGTCCAGCAAAAAAGTGCGAAGAAAGTATTAGATGATATTATCATATACGAGCACGTACAGTCGTAATATAAGTTGACAGCAACATAAATTTAATCATAACAATGTGATTGTAATCTTTTGACCAAAAACATCTTAAATTATAACAACTAAGGAATTTGGGCTCTCTATTTGAAATACACATTTGAATTTCAACGGAACCAAGAAAAATTTGTGCCCTGTGCACAACAAATTATTTCGATGAAAAATTAATTTTCATCGAAACTAACGCACTACCATTAGTACGAAAAACTGAATTTCATCAAGAATAAAAATGCAATACTTTCAAGTGTCATATCTCAGAACTTAGAGGAGTCCGCAACGTGATTCAAAGTGCACATGTGTGATTCAGGATTCTATTCATTATAATATATGTTGTAAAATAAAAGTGATCGGTGAGATGTTATCTTTTCGCAAGTTTTATCGATAATTTATTTATGTAAGAAGAAACATATGGTTTTATTTAATAACAGTGATTTTGGTGTCTCGGAAACGCAAAACTATGCTGATCACAGGATGTTTATCTTAGACATTTTCAGATAAAATATATTTTAGAATTTATTGAGTGATAATTTTTTAAATAACTTTATATATCACTTTATATATAACTTTATATATTACTTTATATATCAGACAAAATATCTCGTAAAATATATTAACACAATTAATTAACCTGGCATAATGCAATTGGACAATTGTTTTAACCACTTTTTTTCAAAAACAATGCAGAAAATATCTCATAGAACAATAATGATAACTTTTAGTTTCGAATTACGAATATTGTTAAATACATATACAGGATGTTATAATAAAAACCCGGTTCAAAACTTATATGTATATACAATATATGTATGTATACATATGTATATATGTTTATAGAACTTAAAATAATACTTATTAAGTCAAATAGAAAATGTTTAATATACGTAAGTCAAAAAATAAATTCTATCAAGAGTTAGAGGCAATTTATGATTTTGGCAAAACAAGTGATTTATTTGCATTTATCGCGCATGTAATATAAAAACAAAGAATTATCTTATATATTTCCACTTTGATGTTTATAAAAGAAGTTCTATGTATCCTCCTTTCATTTGCATGCATACATTCGATGATGAAACGATGACAAAGGTTTATTAGTAAGTATTATCTATTCTATAACTTTTCTGAATCTCTTTTTTATCATCCTATAGTGATATGATATGATAAAAAATATGAAATTTTTATATAAAATTTCATATATAAAAATATAATGTTACTAAAATTAAATTATACTAATTCAAAATTAAATCGTATAACATGAAAAACTAATATAAACAATATATATATTTTCAAAAATTTGGATGCATTTAAGCGAAGATTATCGTAACGAGATGCAAAAGTAATATGAATCCATTGAAACGAGCGATTAGTCAATCCGTCAACTTGTCGAATTCGACGACATGTGACATCTGCTCAAGGGATCGTCGAGGGTCGAAAATGATCCATTGTCAAACGACCCTTGTGGACAAGTCTGTTAAATCCTCATTAGAACTTCACCCATCTTTGTGTTTGAAAATCATTACATACTTATATTTATTCATACTTGCAGAGCATAACTTGTTCTTATTCTTTGCTCGTCATATGTTTCTTTAAAATTAATGTTTCTTAAAAATTTGATTAATTAGGTAATGACTTCTAACTAGATATACAATTCAGCATATGTAAAAAAGACAAGTGTTTTTGACACAAATCTGAAATATAAAGTTTCAAAAGAACAACCCTGAATCAAAATACATATAGAAGGCTGTTGATTTATATTTATAGAATATATAAGTATCATGTTTATAGAATTTTACAATTTTTCAAGTGTTTCTCTACATTTAAAAGAATAGAAATATATAAATTATTCTTAAAACATTTTTTCATATTATTAGGTGTAATACTCAACTTTTAAATTTAAAAGAAAATTAGTACTACTATAATTTTAATTAGCTTGTATATGGCGGTACTTTGACCCAATTCTCTAATTAGAGTTTCTTCAATTTGCAAAAAATATCATTTTTTAAATTAATTTAAATTTGTATTAGCCTGAATTCAAGAATCACAGAAACACTCTTATTTGAAAAACTGCAAAATCCTATAGCATTTTCTTTTAATATGAAATTGATGGATATGTATATGCATTTTTATTTCTATCTGTTTAAATTTTGTGTTTTAAATTTACGCGTAAAATATTTACGTGTTACATATGATAGGTTGTATGATTAAACTATTTAATTAAAAATCATCACTTTAGTGATTTAACTCTTATCACGGAATCATTCATGTTAAAGAAATCCTATTCATATGAAAAAGACTCAATAAAGATATATTGATATATATTTTGCTATATAAAGATATATATTTTGAGACATGCTGTTTTTCTTCTTAATACAAGTAAGAATTTAAAATTTGAAATTCTGTTACTTTAATCGCCATTTTTTTGCAATATAAAGTAGGTATACAGAGTGTTTCATATTAGTAGAGTATAGACTGCTAGTATTACTAAAGTATAGATCAGTACTCTTTGTCAAACAATAAGCATCTTTAGCAAAATTTTCGAAAATTGTTTTCGAGATAATCTCATTTTTTAATATGCTAATACAATGCATTTGCTGTTTCTTAATTTTTCGTGTAAATAATTCTTTGTGCAAAAATTTTGGTAATTTTGTTATAATTAAGTGTAATATTTATATTTTTATAATAAAATACTCCAAATATAATTTTGAGTTAATAAAATAAATTCCCTTATGACAGTAAAGTGTGTTCTTTGACTCTGATATAAACAAAGTAAATGCAGTGCTCAATATCCCTAATAGCACAAATATTCAAAAGATGTCGAGAGGATATAAAATATCCTCTGGATGTCCTCTGAACATCTTTTGAACATGTGTGCTGTTAGGGATTATTTAACTTCGCTTTAAACATAACTAGTATGTATGTACACGTAATTGAAGTTGGCCTATATAATAGAAGAGAGAGAGAGGGAGAGGGAGTGAGAGGGAGAGGGAGTGAGAGGACGAGGGAGAGGGAGAGAGAGGGAGAGGGGAGAGAGGGGAGGGGAGGGGTAGGGGAGAGAGGAAGGAAAAGTGAGGGAGAGGGAGAGAGGGGGAAGGGGTGGAGGGGGGAAAGGGGGGAAAACTTTCCTTATGTAGAATTATAATTTATAAAAAAAATGTTTGCTGCTTTTTTTCTTGTATGTTTTTTTTCTTGAGCTATGTGTAATTGGATATTCCGGCAATATTCCGAATCTTTTCTAAATTCTGAACAATACAGTCATGGAGAATTTGTAAATTTGGAATTTTAAACATTTAAATTGCATTGCCTACTTTGATAATAGTGAACTCTGGGAAATTTATTACTAATATCTTAAGAAGCCTGTAATTTAGAATGGAAGCTTTTCCGGGCACATGTGTATATGAACTTTATTTATTTATTTATTAATATACATATACATATATATTAATGCATTTGATATATTATAACTACAGTATGTGATGGTACGTTACGTGATAGTATATGTATATACGATATGTTGGAGAAGTTTTATTGCCATCAAAATTAAGCTTGTTAAGACTTTCGGAATTTTCAAAAGGAATTTATTACATCAACTATGGTTAATAAGATATTAACCATATTATTATGGTTAATAAAAATATGGTTAATAAGATATTTATGGTTAATTATGCGATTTATTGCGAAGATTATTTAGATTATTGAGAATCTATTATAAATAGTTTTTAATTATATTTATATAAACTTAAGGGGGTTTTTTAGATCGCTGTGAATACAAATCCGATGTCAAAAAATTTGAAATGGTGGATATAAACGTCAAAATTAAGAAATGTTTGAATTTTTCCAAAATATATACAAGCAATAATTAATGTACACAATTTGATTTGTTGATTTTGACATTAGATTTGTATTCAGCAACCTAAACAACTTTTATGTTTAAATAAATATAATTGAAAACTATTTGATGGATCCTCAGTAATTTAATTTCCAATGGATCCTACATTTAACCATAACTATCTTATTAACTATAGTCGACATAACAAATTTTTTTCGAAAATTGAAAATCCTAACAATATATTTAATTTTGCAATAAAACTTCTTCATATGTTATATACAGTAGCTATAATATGACAAAATATATTAAAATAATCATTTCTTGCAACTTTAACTGTAAATTTCTCAAAATTATGACATGATGGAGCAATTTGGAAACCACAATCGTATTAAGCGTTAAAAAACTGTAGGAAGTAATTAGTCTTGTTCTTGTGTTCGAAAAAAATTATTTTTTGTTAAAGTGTTTTCGATGATAAAATGCGATGTAGCATATATTATTGTTCAAGGAATTCTCGTTTCAAGTATTTACTTTAATTAAAAAGATTTGTTTGCAGTTTACGTTGATTAATAATAATGATAAGCAATAATTATAAAAAGCAAAACCTACAAAACTCTAATATCCTTTATAAGAAACCTATAATTCGAAATAGATACTTTTCCGGACACAGATTTATATGAACTTTTTTTTATCCTTATTGTCAGTAGAATGCGCTATTAAAGTTGAAAGGGCTTTGTTTGCCTATATTCCCGATTGCAAACGGCTTTGTTTGCCTACATCATTTTGCTATAATGTTATGCTTTTGTAATAATAATGCTTTGTTATGTGTGCCATAATGTCATGCGCAAAGTGTTAATACGATTTTCATATTTTATGTATGCAATACGGTCATATATGCAATGTGTATGTACACAATAATGTCATGTGTGCAATACGCAAAAGTACGTTCGTATTTTTTATTATTACATGTGTGCAATAATGCTTGTAAGCAATCGCTCTGTAGACACTCAGGATTGTTGGAAATTAAAGCTGTTGGAAAAATGTTGTAGACAAACGAAGTTGTTGGCAATCGAGATTGTAAATAAATGGCCCCCTTTTCAAAGTGACTAGACTTTTCATAAACATTCTGTATATATATTTTTAATAATTAAATATATATAACATATATAAAATAAGATATATTTTACTTTTCATCTAATCACTTATATTTAAACATATTTTAAAAAATTAGTAAAAAAAATAAAACGCAATTTTACATTACTTTTTTAGTTTGTATCATCATTCTTTTTAATTATGCTTGCTCATCAATATGCATCGACAATAAAGATTTGCGAATGTAAATATTGTTTACAATTACAAATAGGTAAAATTTTATAAATTTATTTCAGATATCGGACATTTTCCTTGAGAATAAATTTAATCAAATGCGAATTATTTTAATATCTTTTAATTTTAATTTTGAAAATTAAACCTATATCTTAATAACTAAATCTAAGATTAAAAATTATTTAGTTGAAAGTAAAACTCGCTTTTCTTTAATAAAATAAAAGACAAGATAGCTTGATGTTTATTTGCATATCAAAAGTCTTTAGTTGATAGAATCTTTTCTTATTTTGACTTTCTTGCAAAAAGCACAGATATCTCTATATCGAAATAAAATGGTACCTCTTTAGTATGTTGGCAATCCAGAAGAAATGCATGATACCTAGAACGCTCTGTATATTTGTAGGGCGTTCTTGGCAACCCCGGTTCTCTCTTTCGCTTTCAGCTAGGTTGCGAGTTTCGAGACTGTGAAAGAGGTGAACGTATTGTTTACCGACGTTCCATCTCGATGGTTTCATCGCCAAACGACGATGTCAGCAGAAATGGCGTTGCAAATAAAGCGAGGGAAGCGGGAAAGACCAGTGGATTCGCGCCACCGGTTCGTTCATGAAATTGCGCATTGCGTGCTCGTGTTTCCAAGTAGTAAAACCAGTCGACCGTTTATGCAATCAAAAGATTTATTCGCCGCTATGATAGTAATTTCGGTTAGACTTCACCGATAACTTGTAATGCATTTTTAGTATATATTTTTATGTACATATATATATAAATATATATGTATATATATAAATATATATGTATATATATATATAAATATATATATATATATATATTGTGTGTGTATGTGTGTGTGTGATATTTTTTTCTGATTGTTCAACAATTTTCTTTGTGAGATATCAATTTTGAACACTTAAAGTTCTGATTGCAACTTAAAAATAAAATATATTTGTGGAAATAAAATTCTTAACATATTTTCTTAATATTATTACCGTTTGTCTTTTTTTCTATTTTTAAATTTATTTATTTATTTTTTATGAAAATGTCGAAATAGGAATAATTTTGAATTATAAATTACTAAAAATAAAGAGTTATTCGTAACAAAATAATCAAAATGATGTATATAATTTTTCACTTTTAGTTGACACATTTTTCTATCATCGTCTCTTTTATAAAAAAAATAGATTTTTAAACAAAGAAATTGGAAAATATTTGAGAATTTTAATTTTTTTTCACAATTATTTGTTTTAATTTATTTTTTAATTTATTCTTGTGTTGTAAAATATTTTTTAATAATGAGATTATATTAAATATTTTTTAGTTATTGATTTGGAATCAAAATAGAAAATTTTGAAGATTTTTAATTTATTGCTTTTTTGTAATAAAATATAAAGTACAATATGTAATAAAATATAAAGTACAAGATATAATCACATATAAAGCAAAATATACATAATAAAATATAATATAAACAAATAAAATATAATATAAACATAATAAAAATATGTAATAAAATATATAATAAAACAATACTTTTCTGTACAATAATTTTTCAACAAGTGCATGCTCTGACTTTCTTAATTATTTTTCTCCTTTAAACAGGTGTCGATACACGCTTAATCACATACTCATACTATTTTTGCAACACTAGTGTAAAAGCCTCATTAGACGATTTATAATTCGCGATATAAAATTCAAGATAGAGTTTTATTTATAATTTTATGTGTCACATGTTTTATTGTATATGTGTATTTTAATATACATTTGGATTTGTATGTATTTTATGTGTTTAAATGTTTTCTGTGTTATATGAAACATAAAATTATAAATAAAATTCTGTCTTAAATTTCATCGCATATTATAGATCGTCTAAATAAGCCTTTTAAGAGAGAAACACTCGTATAAAATTTTTTATATATATTTAAATAAAATATATATCATCACTTACAACTTATAAAATATATAACTTATAAATAATACATAACTTATAAAATATATATCATAATTTTATATAGATAAATTAGAATATTTATTTATATATAATATATAAAGTATAACACTGTTTAAAAGTGAAATATTTTTATCCCCTTAAATTATGCAAACATTACATCGTGCATTGCGATGTATAATTTGTTTTTATTGCTGAATTATGAATTGTTATTACTCACCAATGGAAGAATCCATTGACGTAACAAATGATTTCAAGTCCAACAAGCGCCCCCTCGGCGCTGTCGATGTCACAGATAAACTTCAGGACTCGCGGGTGCTGGTTGATGTTGTTGTTGCTGCTGCGGATGCGGCTGTTGATTTTGAGTTTGATGTTGCTGCTGCTGTTGTTGCTGTTGCTGCTGCTGCTGCTGTTGCTGCAATGTCTGCTGTTGATGATGGCTATGATTGTGATTATGATGATGATTTTGTCGCGCCCTCAACATCTCGTATCTCTGTTTGTAAAGATCGCGCTCCTGCTGAAGCCGCGCCATATCGATCTTTGTGCGCTGAAGCTCGTTCTGCAAATTCCGATTAGTTGTCTCGAGGTCTTGGCGTTGCTGCAATCGTTTGCTGCGACAGTTTTGAGCGTAACCGCGATTCTTCAGCGTCCGCCGCTTCTGCTTCAGTCGCACAACCTTCGCATACCATCGTAAATTTATTACAATTAAACGAATATGTTATAATTTAACAGTACGCATTTATGATCGACAGATTTTTTTACAACAAAAATTGTGTGATAAATGCGAAAATGTTACATCTCACCGATCACTTTGATTTTCACATATATTATAATGGATAGAGTCCTGAATCTCTCACACGCGCACTTTGAATCATATTGGGAACTCTTCTAGTTTCTGAGATATATCACTTTAAAGTTTTGTACTTTTTAAACCTAAACATAATATATTTTAAATGTAATGTATGTAAATAGTTCGATTATCAGCTTTAATAACTTTGATCTTGATATATCGAGAGGCTCCATCCCTCCCCTTGCACTTCAACCCGGAAAAAATTTTAACTTAACCCAAATCTAATTTTTATTTCAAAAACAAATTAATTTGGATTAGGTTAAAATTTTTTCAAAGTAGGGGTGCAAGAGATAGGGCAAAATCCCTCCCCCGCTCACGCATGTACTTTGTAGTAAAATAAAACAATAAAATACACATTTCTTTTTGCCTGAAGGAGTGAAGGAGCAAATGATAAACATTATATATATATATACAGGTATTTTACTTTCATAAATAACTTTTCGATCAATAAAAAAGTTTATTAATTTATCTTTATTATCAATAAGATTCAAAAACTCGTGTAGTCGCGTGTCGAAACCTGCTAAAAAACTGGAAAAAATAGATGAAATCTGTTGACAATAATGTAACAGTCATACTGAACACAAAAGAAGATAACGTAACATAAAAATGTCAACAAAAAATGTCAACAAAAAGGCACGAATAACATAATACGAAAAACAGAATATAATTAGAAATAAAAATGCAATACTTTAGAAGAGTCCGCAACGTGATTCAAAGTGCGCCTGATTCAGGATTTTATCCACTATATGTGAAAATCAAAGTGATTAGTGAGATGTAACTTTTTTACAAGGTTTACTCAAAAATGAAAACCAATATAATTTTTAATTTGAGTTAAAATTATATTGTAGACAGACACAATAATAATCTACGTATATGTTTATTTGGCCCTTGTTAAAAAATGAAATATGGCAAAACTGAAAACACAAAACAAATAATAAGATTATTTTATTAACAGCTCACTTTATTGTTTCTCCGCAAATTAATTCATGGTTAAATTCTTCAATGGTTTATCTGCGGCTCTCAGTTTTGTGTCCAAGATTTTTTTAAATGTATTATTGGATACAATTATTTTCATTTTTATAAACTTTTTATAACCTAACCTAACATGTTTGTAACTTTACATGTCCTTTAATCTAATATATAATGCATAGACAATGGTCATGGTACAGGGTGGTCATAAAATAAATTAACATTTTAAACTTTAATAATTTTTGAATACGTGGACGAATCTTTTTGAAACTTTGAGGCTAAACCGATGGGACCATGAGATTTTTTGTAATACTCCTAAAATTTAAAATGGCAGTTTCCAAAGACAAAAAGACAGCCCGAATCTCCAGAAGGGAGAATGACACAGAAAGTCAGCATTACGCTTATCTTGCGTTGGTAGAAGTATTGTCAAAAGTTTAAAATCGGCGATTGATGTTGATCTTATCTCAACTCATAATAGAATTTATGGCAATGCTCAAAATTATTTATACATTGCGAAAGTCATGCGGTCATGGATACATTCGATTGTTCAATTTACAGTTGAGTTCTGACCTTTGTGGCGCTCGAGTGGATGTGGACGACGAACTGTCAACTGTTCGAACGTCGTGCAATATTTCCGAGTAACCGCGACCAGATATTTCTTTTCTTAACAGCTAGAACCGGAGGAAGAATTGTCGTGATCAATCGACATAGGAATCGCTAGAGTGGGGATCATTGAAGGTCGTATGCATTCTTTAGCTTGATTTAGTTACTAATGATGGTCCAATCCAGGGACCGAAACTTACATTTGCAGAATTAATCAATAGATGTTGGCAATCAGAATTATAGGCAAACAGAGCCTTCCCAAATCATTTTAGAGCAAATTTTCAAAAATTTTATTCTCTACTTCAATGCAGTTTATGCGCGAACCGCATTGCACTTCTGATGTTAGCATGACTTATATGACATATCTTATTATAAATTATAAATTCGAAAGATATTATAACGGAACAAAGAGATGCTACTCTATCTCGTATCTTTTGCACATGATTCATTTACTACAATCGATTAAGCCGCA
Source organism: Lasius fuliginosus (assembly GCA_949152495.1). Classification (NCBI taxonomy): domain Eukaryota; kingdom Metazoa; phylum Arthropoda; class Insecta; order Hymenoptera; family Formicidae; genus Lasius; species Lasius fuliginosus. The sequence continues at coordinate 17,193,277 of OX424443.1, read as the reverse complement.
CAAACAAGTGGAATCAGATTTATGTTTATATGAACCTTTTCATGATGACCACACAGAAAAATCTTCTCGTACAGCGTCGATTAAATTTGAAGAAACCGCCGAGTCGAATCAATCGAATTTTGTCGATATGGAAATATAAAATATGGAAAATTGAACTCAGTGAAATTATATCAATTTTACACAATGTTGTATTTAAAGAAAATATTATTACATATTTCTAGCGTTAAGATCTGATTATCGCGCGATATTAATATTTATTTGAAAATGTGTTCTTTGCGACTATGCAGACGGAGAACAAGAGATTTCACTCACCTGTTCCCGCGGACAACCATGCAGGCGTTTGTTGAGTTCACGCACCGAGAGTGACATCAAGAGCTCATCGTCCATAAGTTCGTCCTGAGGATTCGAGCCGTTGCAATTGGAGTACAGGCCACTACCCACACGGTGGGCCGAATTAGGCCCACCAGCGCCGCAGGAACTCACGGAGCACACACTTAACGGTCTGCCGGGTTGCATCGGTATACCCTGCATGCTATCCTCCATTCCCTGCATCACACTGCTGCTGGCGGGAAGGATCCCTCCCCCTGCGCTCGGACCGCTGTAATACTCCAGATGATTCGACATTGCCAGGTATCCACCTACGACAATGATGAACGCGCGATGAATGCGTCGGAAAGGATAACGAAAATAGCGACATGTATGAGAAGTAATTCAAAAAAGGCGCTAGTTCCAAATCATTTATTATACGTAATTTTCGTTTTCTCTTACCGTCAAGCAACACTGCTATATTCTTGATCTCTTTTTTCTTTAATTTCAAGCAATTGTTAATTGTTTTTTTCATACTATACAGGGTGTCCGGTAATTGACGGGTCAGCCGTCGTGTGCAGGTAGAGCGAGTTAAACCGAGTAGAAAAGTCCTGTACCATTTTGCAATCTTTGCAATAATTAATGAGAAATGAATTAAACAAGATCAGCCAATCCGTGCGAGTTCAAGCGCGCGGCGAGAAGAGACTTCCGTCAATTACCGGACACCCTGTATGTCTAACGCTGTACGTTTCACTTATATCGAAAAATAATCAAAAGTGAGATTTTGAGTAAAATAAGATTTTTTCAAAAGTGTAATATGAAAACTATAATCTCAAAGTTTTTATATATAAGTGTATAATGTTAAATTTAATAGAAAAAACGTTAAATTGAAATTAAGTATCGCGTCCGCGTTAATCGATTTATTTGGAAATATAACGAGTCTATTCACTCTTAAAAAAGGTATGTAAAATTAATTAATTGAAAGTATCGAAGTTCTCTCGGAAGTATCGAAGTTTATTGTTACCTCTTTTTTGTGATGCCGATTTGTTCTTTCGCTATATTTACTTTGTGAGTAGTTGTCATCATCGAGATTGCATATTTTGTTGTTTACAGTTTGAAGAGAGTTAATAGCAATAAATAATTTTATCTATTTAAAACTCGCAAGTTTAATATGTTGTTTTTGAAGAACGAAAAAAAATTGCAATACGCTAATAATTGTGATACGCTTTCCTCGCATCTCCTCGAGTTTACAATAACATATGGTAAGTGTTGATATTAGCGCCAACCTCACCGATTTCATTGATCTTGACATATGTTGTCAAGGACATGGCTCTGAGTAACTTGCAAAAAGTTTTAGCCGTCGCTCGTTGTTGATTACAAAGTTAGCAATTAAGATAGTGACTGACCGATGCTTGGAACATAAGACTGCATATATTTCCGCATGAATTACCAACTTTATATTAAAAAATGGAAAGAAAATGATACAGATGCAATGTGAACTAAGTATCAACTTTAAAACTTTAGAATTTTTATGTGTTCTTATACCATTTAATTGTTAATAACTTTGTAATAATCAAAGAGCGACGGCTAAAACCTTTTGGAAGTTACTCAGAGCTATGTCCTTGACAACATATGTCAAGGTCATTGAAATCGGTGAGGTCGGCGCTAATATCAATATTTACCATAATTTTATGTGATTTTATTCGTTAAATATAAATTTTATATTAAATGTGTCTTTGAAGCATAAAAAAGATTGTATTACACTTATTTTGAATAATTAATTTAAACTATATAATTCGTAGATTGAATGACATGTGTTATGTCTATATTCATCAGTATGTAATTATATTTTTATGCATCGGCAAAGACATTTCTTTCCTTAATTTTGGAGTTTTTTAATTAGACTTTATTAAATAATATATGGCAATAGGAAATATGACATGCATGTATTGCGCACTTTGTAATATTCTAGCTCTAATATTAAGCTCCTGCATCTCTAATAATGCAAATTATAGCCATATTGAATTATTATTACGTCAAAAGCGAGAAATTATATGAGTTTTTTTCTTGCGCAATACATCGAAATAAATAAGTTTTTTGTTTTTACGATAGTATGGATTATATAATAAAATACACCGAAAACCTTGTTTATTATCCTGCATTAATAAATGATTGTATAACTCATCTGCATTGATCATACATTTTCAGCGAAAATAAACCTTATGATGATTTACTAAGATTTATAGTTATTTATTAATTCACGAATTAAAAAGAGAATTTTCGACGTATTTTGCTAATCCATATTATCGAACACAAGTGATCGCATTTAAAACAACTTATTTATTTCGATATATTTTGCAAGAAAAAAAAAATTCATATGGTTTCTCACTTCTGACATCATAATTCAATATGACATCAATAAAGAAGACTAAGATTCTTAAAATCGAATCAATAGTTCTGAAACTCTATCATTGAGCTGTATGAAGATGTATCTGACAAAAGAAAGAAGCATAATTTTCGCAACAATGAGCTATCATCAAGAAAAATAGTAGAGTTTACATGATCGTGATGCAGTCGGTCCCAATGTTTTTTACTGAAGAAATTATAACTATCGTTTTCGTTGCTGTTATTGTATTACTATAGTTGTGAGTTCGGATTAAATATTATTATGTTTTTATACAAGTATGTTTTTATAAAAGTGTTCTTTCATTTGAATGTGCAAACACGAATAATGAGTGTTGCAAGAGTAAATCCGAGTACCGCGAAAAATTTATGAGTGTAATATTTTCATCAGATTTTGTTTCACTAGCATTTCGTTTATTATGACAAACATTTTAAATGCGAAGATATTTACAAATATGCTATTGTGGCGCACATATCTAAAATAAATAAAAAAATTTAATTAAGCAATATTTTAACATCCATTATCAAAATACGAAAATTATATCATTGTCATAAAAATATTCAGACTCCATCTTTTATCTTTAATTAGAATATCCCTTGTAAATATTTTGCATTATTATCTGTTTAATAAAATGTCTACTCTTATTTTTATTTTGACTCTTCTTGTTTGTTAGCACCATTGTTGTCATTATTGTCGTTATTTGTTTACATAAATAATTATAAATCTACTGAAATTATATCAAATTAATATATTTAATCCACAATTGATCTCGGAATTGCATATGGATTACTGACTGTGAGTCTGTTATTTACATTGCAATATGTGCAAGTGCTTAAATTAAATTTATTATTCCTATGACATATATAAGATTAAACCAAAAATATTTTACATTCAAATGGTTTTGAAAATAATTTGCACAACTAATTTGCTTAACCGAATAAACTGTATGGGATTTTAATATATTTCTTTTAACATTCTTTTAAAATAAGATATTATATATTACTAGTTTTTGCCAAAGAATCTAACAATTAATTTGAATAAATGTTGCTTACAATTAAATTAAAGACTAATTAAAGACAAGAAACATCCAGAATTGCTAAATATGTTTTCGCAAAGATGTTTTCTATTACATTACTTTATAACTCCATTACTTCAACGTAAGATCACATTTGTCTTCTATCTCTTGGCAAAAGTAGTTGATATTCAAATTACTATGACTTATAAAATATTGTTTTGACATTTTACGATTACTTATTACTTTATCTTGATTGTTTCAAAATAATTTGACAGTAAAGGATTTCAATTTTTAGAGGCTGCGCTAAAAAAACCTTGAAGTAATCTTCAATGAAAAACCAATCAAGTCTTTTACAGCGACGGAATAATGGTTCAAGGAATAGTTAAAAAGATGGTTTAAGATCATCAAAATCAGATATATAATGTGAGTTTGATTTTTTATCTAAAATCAACTATTAATTTAACTGTCAATTCAATAATTGCGCCACTTACAATTTGAAACAATAATGCATTTTGAAAACTGGTATGTAACTACTAACCAGGATCTAATTGTTCAAATTATTTACATCAATAAGATTATTTACATCTTATTTGAGATCTTATTAAAATCTTATTAAAATTATTTATTTTATTTAATTAAATATAAAAATTATACATAAGACAGAAATTAGATTAATTCATCCGTATGAAATGTAGATTAATTTTCACAATTAATTATACCCATTAGATATTTGATCGTACATTTGAAATTTTTTAAATGCAAATATAAATGTTTATCCTAATGGTGATACAGAACTGATTTCCTTATCCTATAAAAGTTACGGGTAAGAAATCTTAAAGAACTCCGATCAAATTATTTACTTTGATCTAAACGAGATTAAGAAATATTCTTGCAGGATAACTACAAAAATTTAAAATATCTAAACTAACAATTTATTAATTCTTAATGAGACCCACATATCATATTTCATTTACCTTAAGAATAAAAAAAGTCGTATAGACATGTCATAAACATGTTCTTCGAGTTATAAACATTTTCGTTTACAATAACAATTTACAAATATGCTTCGCAAATTTACATATACACCGGTCAGTTTGACATTATATGCTGACACAATACAACATATATATGTATGTGTAAGCTATCAATTTATTCGTAAACGATTCGATTTGAGGATTAAAATAGCATTTATTAATGCTGGGAATTTTTGACTTCGATACTTCATAAGAGATTGATATAAAGCATGTATTGTTGAAAAAAAAAAAATTATTTTCAATAATTTTTTTAATCAAAAAATGGTTATTGTAATATCATCTTCTATGCAATTGCCATAAACAAAATGTTTTTACAAAAACCTCCATAACGACAGAGTGTATATTAATAGTCTACACACTAAATTTGATGAGTGTTGATTGATGAATTGAAACGTGCAGCAAATTTTGATTATCTGAATGTTATGACAATATAACATCTTATCACATACACACAACGTCTATTGTTTTAATGCTCGTATAATCTATTTCAATAACAAAACATATTCCATGTTTATATGATCATTTTTTATCTTTATGTTGAGTAACATATGCTTCTAAGGTTTGGTCACCTTGTTTGGTCACCTATACAGAAAACCTTTCTGTATAAAATTAAATACATTATCGTACATCTAGCGTGCACACATATAGACACACACGCGGCAAGCGCAAATATTTTATTACAATGATACTAGTGATGATCAAGTTCAATATGTACTTAAAAATCCGAGTCGAATCCAATCAAGTTTCATTTTCTGGAATTACTCATTTTCTGGAATTACTCACGACTAATACTCATAAGAAATAATATTTCATATATTGTACTTGCAAAATAATCGAACCTAGAACAGTTATATTCGAATTTTAAATTGAATACCTGCAAGGTTCGAAAGGTACTTATAAAGAATCGAATCTTTTACAAATAGTACTCGAACTCTTAGATAAAAAAACACTTATTTATAATACTTGCTACACATCACACACCCATTCTTCTACCCCCACAATTCTCATAAGTACTCATAAAAGATTCGAACATACTTGATCATTCGAATGTACTTGGAAGTACTGCTTTTGTTTTTCGAGGTACTCATGAAGGACTCAAACCTATTTCGTTCGGGTTCGAGTTTACTTGAAAGTACTATTTTTTTTCGATGTAATCATAGAAAGTTCGAAACCATGTAAACAAATGTAAACAAATGTAAACAAATTTGAACCTACTTGTAAGATACTTAATTCCATCACTAAATAACACTCACCCGTGTGCCTGGTAGGACGCGGTAGATGCTGCAGCTCTTGGAAATGATGATGTACCGGCGCGGCTGACCAGGACTCATGATGGGGCTCCGGGGTTTGCTCTTGAGGACAGTGAGGTCTCAAGTCCAACGGCTCTTGCCTCAAGGACTGCGTCAGCCAGCCCATGCCTCCCGTGCTCACTTGTATTTCGTCCTGTACCAGCGCCGCCGGCTGTTGCAGCTGCAGCAGTATACCTCCGCGATCGCGAGGATCACGCGCGTCCCGGTGATCTCGCTCGCTGCGGTGCAGCTGTAGCGGCGGCGGCGAGGCTGAGACAGGCGGCGTGTCCGGCGGTGTGCCCGGATGCGACAGCGTGGTGAGATGCGCCGCGGCGACCGGCGGCGCCTTCACCAGGACGCCATGCTGCACTTGAATGTGGGGCTGACCGTACAATGGATGCGGCTGCTCCAATTCGTGCGCGGGCGGTGTCAGCGGCGCCAGAGTCAGACTCTGCGGCTGCACAGGCCCCGGGAGCTGCACCACGTTACTATTAACCATCACCGTCGGCGAACCCATTCGCACCTGCAACACCCGTCGATGCTTCGATATTAAATTAAAGCAAAATTCTGATTTTTCAATTTGCATATATTGTTGCATATATGTATTGTTGATTATTTCCCCGCCAAATATGATAAGAAATTCCGTAAGTATATTTACATCGCAAGTGATATCTTTTGTGAATGTTATTATGCATCATTCAAGAGCAATTTTTCTCTCTTTTTCGAAAAAATAATAGATGGCTAATGCTATATTTTTCTACATATTTAGAGATATTATTAAAACTACACTTAATCGTATTATTCTAGTATTTATTAATTTTCGAATAAATTATGTACAATAGTACGTCGTTAATAAAAATGTAGAGGAAAGAAGGGTAAGATGACGAAATGGGTAAGATGATCTAACTCATTGGAGACTTTTCATAATAATAAATAATCTCTTGTAGATTGTGAGTTCAATCTGTCTCAAAGAAAGTAGATAATATAATAAAAAACGTGTTTTGGATGTGCTTGTGTGTGTATGTAATTTTTTGATGTTTGTTTATAAGGATTGACATAACTATAGCAAATACTTTCACTATCTTTATGAAATCATCATCTGGTATAGCTGAAAATGCATATAGTACGAGGGAAAGTCAAAAAGCAAAAAGAAACATTTGAGAAATCAAAAGTTCTAATTGTACTTACAAAAGTAAAATGTAGATTATTTCTCTACATAATCCTGCCTCCCCCCCCTTTATTTCTAAACACTTAGTCCACCTCTTAATTAGCTTTTGAATTTCGCCCTGGAAGTAACTTTTTGATTTCGTGCGCACATCCACTCTTGCACTGCTTCAATGACCTCTTCATCCGAATGATCCGTACGTGTCATAAATGAGCCTCCTTCTCCTCATAACGTTCCAAATGCTTTTTCGAAATTTTCAAACGATTCTGTTTGTGCAAGTTCGTCAGTTTATGTGGAACCCAGCGAGCACAGATTTTTCGGAAATTTAGCAACTCATGGATGATTAAAAAGCTGAGCCGTGTCTAATATTCAACTCATTTGCAATTTCATCAATTTTGACTTGCCGATTATTACGAATCATTCGATCAACTACCTCGATATTGACGTTGGTCTTTGAAGTGGAAGGTGTACTCGAACTTTTCATCGCAGAGAGAGAGAGAGAGACAGAGAGAGAGAGAGAGAGAGAAATCCGGCCATTTTTAAAATGATCTATCTATTACGTAAACTGTAGACCTTACTTCGACTTAAACAACTTTCATCATACTGCTACTGCATTCTGCAAATAATCTTTACAGGTTTCACCCCCTCTGAGTGAAGAAAACGTACCACTGCTCGCATTTCTTCCTTGAGTCAGACAATGGAGCACTCATTTTAAATCGAACTTAAAATTATAATAAAAGAAAGCTAAAAACAATAAACCACCACTCTGAGCACACAAAGACACTTTGAAGTTATAATTTTAATAACACAGCAGTCAATGTGGTCAGCCACACTTGAACTAAAAATCAAAATTGTCCCTGTACTTTTTGACTTTTTCTTGTAACATATTAATATTTTCCATTTTTCACATTATGATATTTTTATGAAATAGATAAATAAATATGATGACTGTGAAATAAGATAGTGAATGTTAAATGTAGTAAAGATGACGCACTTGTACATGTTGATTATGGGTTATATTTGTTGACATTGTTAATGTGACTGCTCATAATTAGTGATACTGGTTATTTGTATAAATAAATCTTACTGTATGCAATTTCCTGATTCTTTTATTTTTGATTTAAAATAATTGGATTACGTTATCAAATATGTGTCTATATGTCTTAGATATTAGAAATGTAAAAATTAATAAATATGATGTAACATTTGGATTTATGCTATATAAAATAAAGCTAAGTATTTTTCAATGTAATATTTGAATTTATTTGAATTGGATTTAAATGTTTCTAAATAATTAATAATTATTTTTGTTTTGCCTAATTTAATTTTATTTTAGATTATATACTTATAAATAATTGTTTTTGTTTTGATGTTTTAATAATTTTTATTTTTTAAGTCATATATGTATATAATTTTTTGTTCTATTTTTATTTTTTTTATTTGTGCATTTAAATATTATATTATCAAAATAATATAAAAAGTTTATTACAATGCATTTTTTTATTCATAAAAAGCCCATTTTTAACTTAACTTGGCCTTTCGTTATCTTATCCACTACTAAAAGTTATCTTACCTGCATATAAGGGCAAGATGACGAAATTGACACGTCTTTAAAAAAATCTAAATTGTAAAAAATTTTAATTGTTTTATCAATTTTTCAATTGTTACAGATGATAAACAAGGTTTTAGTGAGTCTGAAAAAAAATAAATCATTATTTTTACATTGTCGTAGAAATTAAGAAAAATCGACAAATCTTAAGGTCGTCTTCTGTTTCAACACAAGATACGTACAGAGTATTTTTTTTCTACCATACCATATTAAAAATATGTATTAAGTATTTATCATTAAGTATCGCATCTTTGCCTATATTTATTTTATTATTAGAAAATCTGTAATTATAAATTCAAATGGATCCGGCTTCCGTCAACAAGAATTAAGTAATACAATACGGTACACAATGGTTGCTCTATAGATTTAAATAAAATTATTTAGTATAATCTATGTAGAGATTTTGAAAATAAATAGCATAACTCTGAGAATGTTGCTTCCAATAATGTATTTAAATATATTTAAAAAAACAGCATTGGTCGTTTATTATTTTTTTAAGTCAAAGTATTGTTTGTAATGACAAGTGAGAGATTTTTTTATCTTGCTTTGTGGCAACAATCAACATTACAAGTAAATAAAGAGAATCAAATTTTTTCAATTCTTTGCTCCCCATCTTATTTGATATGCTTTGGTGCGGAAGAATAGTAATTCAAAAACAAATATTAAAATAACAAAATTTTATACATTGTTGTTACTTATCAAATTTGTTGTTACTAATCAAATTTAAATCTGAACGCCTCAAATAAATCATAATTAAAAAAATAACGCAATATCATTGTTAGTCAATGTTTAATATGTTATCGTATATCAGTGCTCAGAATTTTCAAGTAATCGAATAATTCAAACAATCCGAATTTCAAGATTAAAATTTTAAATTATTCAGACCACTCGAATCTAAAGGTTTATTTGAACAGTTCGATCTATTCAAATTGTCTTTAGACGATATATTACGTTAAAGTTAAACAATGTATGATGAATAGAGAATAAATAGAAACTATTAATTTTTTACAATAAATATTAATTTTGCTTAACTTTTTTTTAAATATTAGAACTAATCAAACAATTGATCCTTTGATTCGATTAAATAGATCATTGGCTCCGTTCGAACTATCCGTTATTTGAAGCTTGAATTTTCTACTTCGAACTGTTCAAACAGTGTTGCGTGTGATCATACAAATTGTTCAAATCTTTTATCTAAAATCTAATCATAGTATTCTGATCAAAAGCAAAATTTCTTTAATTATATTCATTTTTTCTGATGAAGATCATCACACTGTACGTAAAATCCTCAACGAATAAGTGGATTTATATCTTGATGATGCGCCAATTATTTAATCGGCATCATAATACTATGCATGTATCACTTAATATTTTCGTAAGATAATACAATAGAATGTCAATAAAATGATATCGGATAAATCATTACGTTTCTGACCGCACTCTTTCGTGAAAGACAGTCACGTGCAAATTGTGTTAATCTGACAATCACGTGTTAATCTCACAAAATCGCGATATAATTGGTTTACATATAACGGATAATATTTTGCTCACGTGCGACGCGTGCACTCTGTACTGTACATTCTGAATGATAATATAATGTAAAATAACACATTTCTCTGTTATCCGATAGTAAAATTAAACAGAATATCCCAAATCTAACGAATAATATTTCACGTTTATGGATTTTCCTTTTTTAATTACTTTAGAATTGGAACTTTTCTTAGAGAAAACACAGGAAAAAGCTCTTGATAAAACAAGCAGATTTTGCATATAAATGTATAACAAACTATAGACTTTTATTGAGTAAATTAATTAAGCGGATTACATTTATATCAGTTCTCATAAAGTGTAGAATTTAATTTAGGAGATCTTCGTGTTGATTTTTTGGTATCTATCTTCTATATATTTTTAATATGAGCGGTTCAAAGTAAAAACGCGGACCAAGCTTATAATTAAATAATATAGAAGGTACTTTAAATATAAAATCCTATACAAAATAAGTCCTATATCTACACTAGATTGAGAGTTTTTCTATTTTTAATGTTATATGAGAAAAGTTTAATATCATGTAAAAATAAAAAAATATAAACCTCTATAAAGAAAGTCCTACCAACTGAACCGGACTATAGTCGTTACAAAGCTATAATCTGACTTACAATTAGTTTTTATGGGATATATATATATATGTGTGTTTATTTATTTATTTATTTACGTATAGAATATTGAAAAGAATTTATTTTTATATAAAACATAGCATATAATTCAAAATAATCATATAATTTAAACAAGTATAATTACATTTTGCAAGTGTATCATACTTTCAAAAGAAGTCATAGAAAGTTAGGCATCATTTTTTTTAACCGTCCAATTTTTTTCTCTATTACTTCTTTCTATCATAAACACGCGAGAAGAGAGAAATGAACTGACATTTATCTTGTACATAGTATTAAATTTATATGCCTACATATATGCAACCAAATCAAATATTTTCTTGTCCTAAATCGAAATAATCTCACGAAGAGCGGGTATCAAGATATTTTCAGAAACGTTCTTATATATTGGGCTCACCTCTCGTTTGACGTCGGCGGGATCTAGATGATCGAGAACAAACTCCTGCACGTACTCCCTCGCTAGATGGTCTTCGGCTTCCATCTTAACCTCGTCGACCTCTACTTCCACTTCCTCTACCGCGTCAGTTGCGGTTGCATACGTGAGCGTCTCTTGCTTGCCGCCGCCGCCTCCACCGCCGCTGCCTCCACCGCCGCTGCCACCACCTCCGCCAGCACCCGAGCAACTCGTGACAGTCGTTTGTTGCGTTGAGACCACTTTTTTTATTGAATATTCCGCCGAAGAGAGAAAACTAGACAGATGACATGTGTGGAGCCGCCTCGCCACGTGAGGAGCAAACCCGAGACTCCCAAGTTTCGATGAGATTTTTCAGAATTTTACGATAGAACGCAACGAACGGTGACAAATTAGCCACTAAAGAAAGACTCGGATACTAACAATAAGTAACTTCACCGAAAGCAATGCGTTTTATGTGCTAGCTTCTTCTGTTCGTTTTTTATTTTAGTTTTGTTACTTGTAAATTATACTTGTGTGGTTCGGAGCTTGCCTTTGATTTAGGTTTTAATTTCGATTCGAATACTAGATTTTCGTAATTATAAAGAGATTCCCCTTTATGTGCGATATCTGTCTAAGAAGCACGCAAATCAGTTGCGCAGGCTTGGACGGCAATAGATTAAATGACTTGACAAAGGGTCCTCTTCGGAAGGTAATGGCGTTGTAACAACTTGCTTTTCGTAAGTCAAGTGAAAGATTAATCGCTCTACCGAAATCCCACAATAAAGCAAAGTTAATATAAATTACAATAAATATAAAGCAATATTATGTATGAAGTCATTAGCATATATGTATCAATTAACTAAAAAGATACCTCTTCTTAAGAAGAGAGAATTCGAGTCAGGAAAGGATCTCTCACTCGTTTATTCTCGCGAATTTCTCTTCTGCTTTATCATCACTTTCTAACACTGCGCGTTAATCTTCTCACAATAATCACAATATTTGTTGTCGACATTCATCGGCAAACACTGACACTTGAACACTTTTTCCGCTAAAAAACGAATTTCTAGCGATCTTTTCGACTGGGAGTCCTATCTGCGACTATCGTGTTTTCGCAATCAATCGCGATTCGTGTTTTTTTTCCCCGCACTGCTCAACAAGATCGAGAAATACACATCTAGTCTCCTAATTAGCGAAACATTGTAGATCGAATGCTGTTGACTCCACCCCCCGAAATCGATTCGTGGATCAAACGTCGTCCCCTCCCCGTCGACTTCGCGCATATACACTATACTTTTTTTTTCAATTCTTGCGCTCTTAGAATGAAATCAGCGAAAGCGCAATCGACGGACGAAAAGGAAAAGATGAAGAGGTGAAAAAAAGCGCGCTTAAGAAGAAGGAGAAAAAGCGATCGCGTGACAGACAGCAGTAGATACGCCGTCGGAGTGATGACTGGCCGGCCGTGTGCCAAGAGTAAATGCAGGTCGTGTCTTCGCGCGCAGGGCATTCACGTGACGTCACGCGCAGAAGGCGTGGTCCTTCACTATTCGGTCCTCCGACGCGCTCAGTGATTGGCGCATCCTGGATTGCGCCGCCATTTGCACACTCCTCCTATGCGCCCCCACCAAACCGGCGTAAATCTCTTTTGCCGCGTACCGCGTCGCGCAACGCGCAGATCCGGTCATCCGAGGTACCCATTAATTTCTAAAGTGATTATTATAATTTTTCAGTCGAGTGTGATCGCGTGCAAGTTCTAGCCTTGCGCCTCTCCCTCCTTTCTCCGCTTCTCTTGCTTCTTCCCCTCATGAGTCGCCTCCGATATTGCTCCGTCTTCCCTCCTCCGTCTCTTATAGGACGCGCCGTATCGCGGTTTTTCACTTCTTTCTGAATTTCAATTTACCGGCGGTCGGTATGAGTGATATTTTATCTAGCAATCGCGATCTCTCAATCCAAATGAGGTACGATTTTCTGCGCAGACCACAGCGGTCGAGGACAGGTCACGGAATGTCGTGTCTATGACGCGTCGTTCTCATTTAAGAGAAGGAGAGAGACAGAAGTGCGAGAGAGATAAATACTTGCTGCGGAACGGGTGTTTGATCGCTGATTATGCCCGATTAAAGAGATATTGATCCGCGTATTTGAATTTCTATGCATCCGGAAGAGAGCATTCACGGTTCTAGAAATTTAAAATTTGTCTTGATGTTTGCGCGATTTATTTTATATTTATGAATCATCTTTGACACAGAGTTAACGAAATGATTTTGTTCCTCGTCAAACACGTGAATCCATATCGATATTTTACTACAAATGTATATAATTTATATTATATATATATATATATATATATATATATATATATGCAATAAAATAAGCAAGAAAATCTAAATAAAAGTATGCTTCCTAAAATCAATATTTATTGAAATTTGAACAATTTTATTACCTCTACAATCAATATTCTATGTGATTTTCTCCCACTTAAATAAAAACCAACTTTTCGTCATAAAAAATGCGTAATCTTAAAAAATCCTGCTTTTATTCGTATGCCACAACGGGTGTTCATGTATTTGTCGTCATTTTTGTAAAGTATCAATTTCGAAAGTCACAGCTTTATATTTAATGTCGGAATGCTGCTAATGCTGATAGATTTTCCGCTACATACATTCTCAACAGTGCTCGTTTATTTAAGAAAGCATGTCTTTAATAAAGTTGATGATGATGTGTAGAATAAGTCCTATGCTATATTTATATGACACACTGATAGCGGACTTATACCGCGGATCCTATTTTTATCATCTTATATCTCGATAAACATTTAGTTTTAGAAAGTATTTCTTGTTTATTTTGAGGAACACTCTCTATGCTAAAAGTTTGTAATTTTTTTCTGAAATATCCTGTATACATATTTTAGTGCGTATGTTGCGTATAAAACAATTAACAAAAATTTGTCCGAATAACAAAAATCCGCTATTGTTATAATTTCTACAAAATATATGTTGGATAATATAATCGAGCAACTATCTCATCAGCACTATCTGGTTTATATTTATTTCCTACATTAATTATAAGTACGTTGTAGGAAATAAATATAAATCATAATACTTCCTAAAAGAAGTCAATTTCTGTTTCAATGAAATAATAAGCAGCAAAAACTAATTTATGGATAATATATACAATGTTACAATATTATCTCTTATCTAATTAAATTAAGTTCTTATTCTGATTTTAATTATATTATTATAAACATTAATTAATAAACATAAACGTTAATTTACATAAATATTACTATTATTATTAACATTTCAACAAACATTATTATTAACATCACAAAACTGCACATGTATAAGACTATAGGATAACTATGTAATTGCATACTATATAAAATTAACTGCTACATTTTAAACTTAAACAATCTGACAATTTTATAATTTTCTCGTCTCTAATCTAACAAATATATAATATTATTATATTACACAAATGCAAATTATTACTGAAAAAAAGATAATTCAGTCCTTAATCTGAATCGATTAAATATGTAATTTCAGTGATCATTTATAATAGCACTTGAGCAAATGACATGACTATAACTTATATTAGATTCGCTGCAAAACAGCATTATTTTTCAATTAGCAAAGAAGCTTAAATTCCCTGAGAATATTTTTGTGAAATAGGCGCAAATCACGAATTCGCATCTCAATACATTCTTTTAGAGACATCTACCAATCTGTTTTTTTTTTGTTAGCAATTCATGCTATATTCCTTATCCATTTTTAAAACATTTAGACTTTAAAATGCTTCATATTAAATCTTTCCTACACGCCTTTCTACATTTCGGCTTTCCTCAACTTTAAGGTCTATCCCTTTTCTAATCGAACATAGTGAGATGACTTCAACAAGATAGAATCTCGTCAATTTATGAACCATCATCGACAGGCATCACTGAGTGACTCCAGCGAAAATTCGAAATAGTGACGAGCGAGTGACAATAGGTTTGGCCATTTCGTTGAGCGCAAGGAATTTGTCGACGCTGCAGTTCAACATCCTCCGTCCATCGTTTCCTTCCCGCTTTACCTTCGCCATTTATTCGCGCTCGATATATGCCACTCGATTTCTTAGTGTAACAAGTGTCGGAAATTTTCCACCCGCCGAGATGCACTAGTTGCACGAAATAAAGCATTCGACAGCCAACTGCCCACATAGACGCACTTTCTAAAATTATTAAAATTTAATCAATGCAAGAAAGATTGTTATATTTATCAAATAAAATTAAGAGAAAGCAAAATATTACAGTTTTTACGTTATTAGAATATTTAAATTCTAATAAAAAAAAATTTTCAATGTTTTTTTTAAATCTCTCAGATCAATAATTTTATTTGGATGAACTTCCGAAGAATACTTATACATTATTTATATTCTATTTGTGCGAATATATAAAAATATTTATGTAAAAAGTAAAAAATTATTAAAATATAATTTCAACTGTAAATAAAATAATAATAAAATAAGAATAAAATATTTTAAATAAATTTAGATCGACGCAAAATATGATATAAGATTATATAATGCCCAACAAACTTTTATTCAAACTTTTCGAAGCTTATTAGCACAGTGTACATGGAAAAGCCGAGTTTCTCTACATTTCTATACTAGTATATTTAAACCTCTAAGTAAGTGCTTAATGATGAATAGAGAGAGTATAATAATAAATAGCTTAATGATGAATGTTTAATAATGATAAAAATCTTTGCGGAAGTTACTGATCTTGAAAACATATATCAAGATTATTTAAGGCATTATTTAGGAGACTAAATCCCTTTGTCTAAAAATTTTATTTTTACAATATTTCAAAGTCGCATATTGCATAAATCATAGATCATCTTAGAGATTTAAATATGCAAGTATAGAAGCATGGTATGGAGAAGCTGTGCCTCTCCCTAAAAAATTCTAACCTCATCAAAACCTAATTCTGATTTTAAATTAAAGTTAGATTTGAGTAAATTAGAATTTTTTCGAAGAGTGAGTGTAAGGGCGAAATCCCTCCCCCATTTACATGTTTATTTAAATATTTATTTTTTATTTTTAATAAAGTATGCAGAGATAAAATTAAAAAATGATAGTGATACAGTGACGAGTAAATGTAAATACAAAAAATACAAACACATAAGTAGGATGTAATGAAAAGATAATATAAGTACAAAAATTGCGATATAGTAAAACTAGCGAAAAAGTCACACCTCCCCAATCACTTTTATTTTTACATATATCATAATGGATAGAGTCCTGAATCTCTCTCACACCTGCACTCTCTCTTTAAATCGAACTTTTCTGATTTCTGAGATACATCACTTCAAAATTTTCTACTTTTTAATCTAAAAAAACATATCTTAAGATAATATATATAAATTTCGATTATCAACTTTAATAAACTTTGACCTTGACATATTATGTTCCAAAATGTACTTTCAATATTATAATTATATAATTCCACATGAATTTGCAACACTTCATCCGAAACGAAGATTACACGTAGAGGAAAGTTTTTTAACTCTCTCTGCATACACATGTACTTTGCAGTAAAATAGAACAATAAAATACAAGTTTTCCTTTGCACTCAAAAATTCATGTAGTTGCATATTTAAGAACTGGCAGAAATAGGTAAAATCTCTGTTGACGATAGTGTAACAGTTATATTGTAAGACAGCAGAGATAGCGTAACACAAACAAAAAATGTCAACAAAGAGGTATGAATAACAGTACGAAGAACTGAACATAATCGGGAATAAAAATGCAAACTTTAAAGTGCAGTGTCTCAGAGACTAGAAGAGTCCGCAACGTAATCCAAAGTGCACTTGTATGAGAGAGAGAGAGATTCAAGATTCTATCCACTATAATATATTATGTAAAAATCAAAGTGATCGGTGAAGTATAACTTTTTCGCAAGTTTTACTTGCGATATTTCAATTCGCATATCTCCAGAGGAGAGCGCCATATAATTTAAAGCATGTAATATTTAATATAATATATGTATAATATATGTCAAAAGAAAGTGATCCGTGAGATGTAAATTAATGTCGAATGTAAATTAATGATTTACCAAATTTGTGTTCTATATTCTAACAGCACTTTTCTGATATAATGTTTATACAAGTTTTCGATTGTGACTGAACAAGACAATTTGGTACAGTCAATCCCGAAATCTCGAGATCTATTCTAAAAAGTGACTTTTTTTTATTTCACACATAGACATAATAAATATAGACTGCGCGTATCGATCAAACGCTGCGCCAAAATTAGAAAAAGAAAGAAAGTTTTGGGGAGCTTAACTTTCTCTTTCAAATATAAGAGTGAAGAAGATTATAGACATCTATAAAAGGAGGTCTATATCCTTACCTAGTTGAAAAGAGATAAACAGAAACACACGTTCTCTTTCTAATATTGGCGCACAAACTGCTTATGATTAAGATAGAATATTCATAGTCTATATTTACTATGTCTATGATTTCACATTTCAGACTCATGTACACATGCACACACACAAAGCGAGTTTGTCCATCAAGACGCATTTTCAGCATTACATACGAGACATGTTAGGATATGTGCAAGATATACGATATTAGATATACGTCTGCACGCATACTTGCACATTTATTTTATCCTTCAAGATACGTTTGCATGTTGCGTGATAGCAACTACCGTAACGCTTCGAACTTGTATTGTTTAATTTAATAAAATTAACAGATGTCATCTGTTAATTTGACATCTATTAAAATATGACAGATGCGTCATTAACATGTGACATTAACTTTTAATAAAATAGATGTGTCTCAAATATCTCTCATTTATAGTGTATTGGTTTGAAATATTTCGATTCGTACTATTTTATTATTTTAAAAAGTGAAAATTAATTTCCATTTATTGTTAAATGTGAAAATTCTTTTCCACTTCAAAAGAAGATTTTCACGAAAATTGATCGAGTAATGTATTTCGTGTAAAAACATTACGCGCGCACTTATACTTGTTCATCAATCAGAGAAATCATTAACTTTATTTAAAATATAACCTAACAGAAAAGCAACGAACTTTTTTCTACCAATTCATAATATATTTCTTAACATAATATTGAATTTCTTAAAAAATATTGAATTTAATAATGTTATATTAGAAAATTTGGTTAGTACAGATTGATGAACAA
This sequence comes from Lasius fuliginosus, assembly GCA_949152495.1. Lineage (NCBI taxonomy): Eukaryota > Metazoa > Arthropoda > Insecta > Hymenoptera > Formicidae > Lasius > Lasius fuliginosus. Next base: position 17,174,704 of record OX424443.1, on the reverse strand, counting down.
TTGTAATCAATATAACAATGCAAAGCGAGAAATGAAGTAATGAATATAATCTAGTGATCTAGTGATGAATATAATCAGTATGTCACTGTACTCTATGTCAGGTCTTTTCATTAATTACAATGCGGTCGCGTGCGTATACACCCTTGTTGCAATTCGTTATGCCCGTTGAAGCGCATAATTGAAATTGCTAATAGCATAGTTTCCTTCGCACAAAAACACAATCGTAATTTCTAGTACAACAACTCGAAGGTAACAATTAATTTCGAATAGAATTCGAATTTCTGAAAACCAAAATTTTTCAAATCCTGTTAATTATTATAACACTATACTATTAACATTTTGTAACATATTCTACAGGCTCTATAATTGTTTATACTAATTATTCCCTTTGTCACAATAATTTTAACAATTACATTAATCGAAGCGTATATACATATGTATGGATAATATTGATTATTATTAACAAAACAAATCAATATTAATTTAATAATATTAATATTATTAATATTAATATTTTTTAACTCTGATTGTGTTACATATTTCTCTTTATTCAGTTTCTTTCTTTCTAAAAAATAATAAACAATAATGGTATATGTTCCATCTTGAGCAAGCAAAGTTTCTGAAACGCATAGCTTAAAGATAAAAATAATAGATGTACATGTATAAAAAAGTAGAAGATATACATATATACAGAGTATCTTATATACATATGGAATGCGCAGAGAATTAATATCGCATATAGCGTTATTTGTATTTTTTAAACAAATTTTAAGTCAATTTTACATAACTTGTCAAAACTTTTTAAACTGAAATATTTGACATATAAATATACAAACATGTATATTTATATATTAAAGAATATTACTTTAATGAAATCTTATATTGTATAAGATGAATTTTAGTAAAAACTATCATATCTCTCCAATAAATTCTAAAATGTGTGTTTATAAAAATATGTTTCTTGGCTACTTCTTCAGCACTTCATAAGCAATTTCAAAGATTCTTGGTTTTGAAGGAAATTCTATGGTCAACACAGGTTTAGTCCAATTAACCGCTTAATGCACGGTTTTTTTGCAACAAAATGGCAAAAAAAAATCATTTTTTTCATAGTAATATAACATAAAGCGCTGTCCGAGTTAACTCGGATTTGCACGTTAGGGGGTTAAAGGTGTTCCGAGATTTCAAAATCATTTTTGTTTTTAAAAATTGATGTATATATTTTTTCTTCTATAATTCAGTTCTCCTTACTAATTAGTATATAAAAATATTAAAAATCATTAAAAAATCAATACCTTATTACATATTTTGTAATTTATTTTAACATATTATAACATATCTTTTACACACAACACATATATGCATTGTATATGTGTATATCGTCGTTAAATCTTATGTGTAACACGTCAAAAAAATTATGAATCTGTTCAATTTATCAGTGTAATTTAATAAAAAATAAGAATTTATATGTCCCGTTATTCTATAGGGTGTCTCAACAACTTCCGTACAATACTTGAATTATGCATTCTAGAGGTCAAATAAGATCAAGTTTCTTTTTCTTTTCTAATACAATAATATTGAGGCTATAATAGTTTTTGAGTTATAAGCAATCAAAGTTTGCCAATGATATCGCGTAGAACTCGCGCGCCCAGATCCGTAACTACATTTATACGCGTACCGATCTGTTATTGATTTGTACAAGTCAGGTGATATCGATTTTTACTCCACAGCTGATTTTTTTTATGTGTGTGGATATCATGTGGTCAGCTAATATTAGCGAATTATAAATGTTATACGCAAAATATTTAATTCTTTTTTAAATAACAATTTAAATGGTTGATTAATCATTACATTTAAATAAAATGATGAACACTTAATATTTTCATTTTAAGAAACGAAGTTTATTTTTATTTTGATCGGAGAAGTATTTGTGGAAATCAATTAATTTATTACCTGTCTTGTGTAGAAATCAATAACAGATAACGGATCGACGTGTAGTTACGGGCCTGGGCGCGCGAGTTTTATGCGATATCTCTCATTGGCAGACTTTGATCTTATTTATAACTCAAAAACTACTATATCTCGATATTTTCGTATTAGAATTTTTGATTTTATTTTACTTCTAAAATACTTTTAAAATAATATCTGCTTTATATTGAAAGACGAATAATATTCTATTATTTATTTGTTCAAACTTTTACTAATGAAGAAAAATCTTTTATTTTCATGGCTTATATGTAGTTTAAAAAATATTCATATCTCGGTATTTTGCTGACAAGGTTTAATGCAAATTGTAAAACATTTTTTATAAAAAATATACACAATTATATTTTGTGTGATCTAAAGCTTCATCTATTTATTTATGTAGATTTTTTATCAATCTTCGATTTTTTTTAAATTCAATTGTAAACAATTTTCAATTATAAACAATTGCAAATAGAGAATTTATTAGAAACTTCAGAGAAAAGATGCAAAGTTATAGAATCAATGTAGTAAAATTTTATTTATTTTATAAATTACACAGGTATAAATTGAACAGAAAAGGAGAGAGAGAGATATTTGTAATTTTGTAATTTAAAGATTAATGACAAAACTATTTATCGTTATACGTTAAAAGTTTGCAACAAATAATGAGTTCATCATATTTTTCTTTAGCAAGAAATGATCTACCAAATTGAAGACTGTGTTTCGTTCTGTATAATAAGAAATAAACATTGACGATAAAGTGCATAAGAATCGAAATAAAGTATAAAACCGGCGTTAATTTCAAGAGTTAATCTTTCCTCCCGCAAATTAAAAGTAATCAGCTGCGGTTGGCTTTTGCAGCTTTCAAAGAGGTTAAGTTTATGGAGAAATTTCGAGATGAGGCTCACAGCAAGATTAAGGCTACGGCTATGGCTACGGAATTGGGAGTAAAGGTGGTGGAGGACGCAGGAGAAGAGGAGGAAGATGAGGGAGAGTGCTGAGCCAGCATAGCCCGCTTGCCAGCCTGCACATCGATACCAACCAGTCAGCCGGCAAACCAACCTATCTACCAATGAACCCACCTCTACAATCGATAGAGAAATTTTTCTTCCCAGCAGAAAGTGTTACTGTACGCGTTGATCCAAGTGCAATCGAAATTTCACGCGTCATTCAATTGATTCTTCAGCATCATTCCGTGAAACTACTGTGTAGAACACACAGAACTTAATAATTTTATCTCTGAACTAATCCTGCGTGTTAGAAGAAACACGTATAAACATTTCTTAATATTCAATCTAGTATTATGAGAATATAGTTTGTTTATTTTTTCTTCTTTTTTCTTATTGATTTTATTTATTTTCTATATGTATGTACAATATACAAATTATATATATTAGAAGGTTTAATAATTTATATACTTGTTTAATAATTATATTACTCATAATTACTCAAACATTATTATCACCTTTATAATATTTTTGTTGAAAAAGGATCGAAAAAAATTAACTAAAGAAATTAATTTTTATAAAAAGAAACATCCAAACACACAAAAATTTACATAAATATATATTCATTATTATTGCATATTATATATTTTATTTTAAATTTCATCATTTTATATTATTTTATATTATTTTATATTATATTTTATATTCTACATATTATATATTTTATTATTATATATTTGTGTTACTGGATATAGTATATACATACATATACATAGTAACATAAGTTTTTTAAACGAATTTATTATAAACAAACATTAAAATTAAAATTTTTAAAATTTTTCATGTATTTAAATATATATAAATATGTATATTAAAAAGTATTATTAGTAAAAAATTAAAACATTAATTAAATTTTTTTAAAATTAAGATTTTATAGAAATTATAATTTCAATAAAGAATTATTATATTAATAAATGTTTAAATGTTATATATATATATATATATATATATATATACATGTATAAAATCTTATTTTATGTATAAATGTTTTTACAAAAATTATAATATGAAAATTTGCAACAGAATAAGTTCCATATTTCATACTATATCGAAAATGTTACAGAATACGCATGGCAAACATAATTTCCGGGCAAATTTTTCGATACCCCCTATTTTTTTGCTTATATTTTTCCCTGTTTTATGATGAAGATCACCTTGTGCAGTGATATCACAAAGTCCTAAGGTTATCGTACGATAGCTATATTATCATACTTTACTGTCGCAATAGAACTTTTAAGCCTATTTTAAACTGTCCATAATTTGCGATAGAATTCAAAAACAAAATTTTACAATGTAATTTAATATGTTGTAAACAATATATAGAAAATATTTACAGAATCGTAATTATATCTATAAAGTTAATATTCTATCTTTAGAAAACGCTATAATATACATAATAAACAGACAGATTTAATAATCATACCATTCAAAATTTTAATTATGTATGTAATGGCTGCCACAAATTGTCATAATTATGATAGTTTGTAATAACAAACTAAGTTTCCTTCCTTCTTCTTTCTCTTGAGAGTATGCTCACTAACAGGGTATAAGTAATAAATAATTTTTATATCATCCTTATTAAGTTACCGTATACGCGCACTGACATAATTATAACACTATAATAAAGTGAAAAGACTCTGATATATAAATACACACAAAATTCATAAATACAAAATACAAACTTGTTTTATATATATATATATATTCATATAAAAAATATCAAATTATCATATATCAAATTAAATAAAGAAGATTTTAAAACAACTTTGTTGCGCCTGGCTCTTGTTGGCTCATTTCCTATCTGAATTTTGTATCTAATTATAAGATATCACGATGACAGAGACTTGAAGGTGAAAGGAACGATTTGTAATCCTTCATGCGTTCATGCATGATTTTAATCCGAATATATAATTAGTAATGCATAAGAATTCTCTCTCTCTCTCTCTCTCTCTCTCTCTCTCTCTCTCTCTCTCTCTCTCTATCTCTCTCTCTCTCTCTCTCTCCTCTCCCCCTTCTCATAATTATACTTACAGCAAAAAATTATAAATAGAACTCTGCGCTAGCTCACACAGATCGTCTACAAACGGGCTTTACTCTTACTTCCGCAGTAGAAAATGCGCACGTTGATCAGTCGTGCGGCGACCTTGCATATACATATACATACATCATGGCATAAAACTGGGTAACGGCATCCAAGAGCACGTGTTAAATTTTTGCAATAGCAACCGCGTTTATCACTAGAAAAACAACTCGCTCGCCGAGCCAGCATTATTTGTCGCTGCAACAATCGCTATTTTTGCTAAATTATATACTGGGTGTTTTATTATCATCTATCGTAAAAGGTTTTAGCGAATCTTGAATTAATGAAGAATTTTTGACGAAATTCGAAAACAATTATGTGTTTAATAACTTATATATAGCATATTTTTTAAAATTGGTTTTTCCTCTACAAAAATAGATATCAAACAACTAATTTAAACAACTAATTTAAACAACTAATAGTTGTGGAAAATAAAAAACTTTTTTATAAACTAAACTTTAGGAGTGCAAATAAATAATAAAATAATATTAAATAATTTTTAAATAAAGTTTACTTTCATAGAATTTGAGTTTGAAGCTATCCAAATATCTAGCGTGTTATTTTGATATCAAATGACGTCATTGATATCAAATGATGTACATTTGCTACTTAAATACAATTAGTTATAAAGATTTATTTAATAATAATAATATTATTATTACAATAACAGTAATTTTAAAAAATAGAAATAAGTTGCAAAAATTTATAATCTTTCTCTCAACATTTTTGTAAAAAAAAATTGATTCTAAGGAATATAATTGCACGTTGCAATATTATACATATATAATACATAAATTGTATACTTTTTCTTAAAAACAACTATATGTTTTCTTTATGTCAATTTATCTCATTATTCTATGTATAAAAGTATTAAAATAAGGTTTTCGAAAAATAAATATTTTATAGGATATTTCATATTTTATATCAAAATATACATCAGACTAAAGTATAAAATATCTTGTAAACCATTCAATTTTTGATCATTTCATTCTTATAACTTTTTATGCCAAATATTTCGAAAAATCAATTATATACAAAATTGGGCATTTTTCATTAAAAAAGAGAGATACAGTTACACTTTTCGAATGCATCGTTGCATTCAAGAAAAATGTAAGATCTTAAAAAAAGTCATTACGCCATTCAACTTTTCTTTCACTATTTTTTTATTAATACAATATTACTGTATAAGAGATAAATCTCCGTAATTCTAAATAAGCAACTCTGTTGGATTTTTTACATTATCATTTCTTTAGAGTAGATAATAATATAAAGAATACTATAAATATATACATAAAAAGTTAGTAAAATAACTTCAATCTTTCCGCAAAATATTAATGTTTTTATAAAATACTATTTTGTCGTAAAAAAAATTAGTTGAAATTTTGATAAAACTAGAAAATGTTATTTTTTTATAGCATATAGTTTTTTTTAATACTTTTGTTATACTTTGTAACCTTTTGGTAGAGAATGTACTATTTTAGAATAATTTTTAGTTATATTTTGTAATCACTTAAAAATATTTTGTCAAATTGTCACTTGATACAAATTAATTATGCACTCTAGACTAAAGGTTCAGATATTTATTTCGAATGATCGAAGACGGCTAATAATATCAGTGCTTTCCAGTCTTCGGGTTCTTGCTTGATAAAGATTAAAGCTAAGATCTCTTCAGACATATTTTGTCAATAATCGACAACATCACAATGAAAAGAATTCGTCATAAAATTCACTTATTGTCACAAGTACTCAACGAGTATTCGCATAAGTATTTCAGTTGTAGTGATCGAATATCTAATCGCGACGTTCGAGGACCGCAACTCCTACTTTCTCTGCCTACATTTCCGACGGATAATCCTCGAGTAAATTGTTCACGTGTGTGTGTGTGTGTGTGTGTGTGTGTGTGTGTGTGTGTGTGTGTGTTCGCTGTTGAGGCACTCATTTGTTCCGGGCGCGATGACAGATGACAATGAAGTAGAAATCGTGGCACGCCAGAAAGGGTGCGGAATTTGTTTGCTGTTCGTGCCTCAATTATTCTCGGATCATCGTCGTACATCGGTCCCAGGAACAATCAAATGCCGTTATCCGTATCGTCATGATTACAAACGTTAATTCCTACTTTTGATTGATGAACGATTTATGTTTAATCATTACAATTATTATGGATGAAACTTGAAGTGACGCAAAACAATTTATTTTGACTTGACACAGAAACGACATTTGATGAGAGAGAAAGAGAGATTAAATTTTATTTTTTAAGTCTTTTTAAGTTTCTCCCTTCAGTTGCATCAAAATGTGTACTGGACTATCTAATCCCTGTCTACGGTAATGATGAAGTGTGTACCGACACTCTGCAATTCGTAAAGACGATAACTTAATTCTATGATCAAATCCAGACGAAATGGAAACAAATATATATAGATATATAATAATTTATTTTATTAGATTCCAAATATATTTAATGTATGTATGTATGTTGTGTGTTGCTCTGGTTTTTTATTGTAAGTCTTTTTTTAAGAAGATTATAGAATAATCCAAATATTTGATCTTTCGGATTGAAAAATTTAAATACAAAAAATTAAATTTATTTTCTTTTTTCTGTTATGTTAATATCAAGTTACGACGTGCGTAACGCAGAGCTGTGTTTCGATATAGATTGCCAATATTAAAAAATCATTTATATACGTATACATTCATTCAAATATACCTCATATTGATCGTATATACTGCTACTTAAAACAAAACACTATCGATATGAAAGTGTTTTGAATCATTTAATCAATACACACGTTCAGCAAAATAAGTTGTTGAGTTGCCGTTCTATAATGTCTGAGACTCGATCTAAAGATAACTGATTACTGCTTAATGGGTACAATTATTGTCTTTACTGAACGCGACTAATATTAAGACACTTTTATAGCGTTTTAGTATAGATGTGATAAATCCCAAGTTGTCTTTTCAACGATCCACATACAATTTTTTTTGCATACTGTCACTTAACATAAACAAAATCATATCTCTCTATTCTCAGCTATCCTCGTCCTTAGGATATTGTCATACGCATCTAGGAAGATTCACTATGTAAAACTTCACGAACTTTTGCACATCAGTGATTATGAGTAGATGGCTAGACGCGCAAGTCATATATCAGAGGAAAGAAGCGTAAGAAGAAAGGAGGCGGAAGGAAACGACGGACAGTATGGAATATAGCAGAGAATCGTGAGCTAAAGAATACCATATTTGTGGGAATTGCGGTTGGGATAGGGGTGCATTTAGCGATTTCCGGCCCGCGTCGGAAGTTCCGTCATATTTGTCACTCAGTCGTTATTAATGGCCCATTTTTATTGTTTTAGCGTAAGAAGAGGGTGCGATGTGAAAGACGAGCTTTTGAGAAGAATCGAACGATCGAAGCACTTTTTCTATAGCTATTAAATTTAATAGGCCAGTCAAACCGTCAGCAAGGCGCTTTTTATGCCTTTGCTCTAGTACCCTATTTGTCGTTAATAAACATTCAAAGATTTCTGTTAGTTGCTACAATGCTCAATTTTATGATTCGACGACACACATGCATCAGTCCAACGATTTATTGAATTATTTAATATAAATTATAAATTGTGTCTCAACAATAAAAAATTAACAAGTGTTATTTAGAAATAATATGTTAAAACAATATGTCTGGTTTAAGTATTAATTACATAATTATTTTTTTTAATTAGTTGATATACAGAATATTCCTGAGAATAAATCAGCAAACTTTAATAATTGTCTTATTTACTTATCTTAAGAATAAAAAATGTTTGATTTGTTTTTTATCTAATGTTTTTTAAACAATTATTTTGAGTATATTCGAATTCTGCAGTATAAATTATTTATAATAGATAAAAAGTTTTAAAAAGTATCCATGAGATAAAAATTAAATTTTATACAAGGTAAAAAAAATTCACCTTGTATAGTATACATATTTATATTGTAAAATATAATTTTTCAAAAATTAAAATAGGTAAAATAAAAATTGACTTGTTTTCAGAGAAATCTAAATAAAGATATATAAGTTAGTAGATGAACTGACAAACACTAATGTTCATGATATAATATATGAAATACGTATGTATATTATACATTTATAATATTCGCAATTGGCTTTAACAAATCCAGCTTACGTCTTTTTGAATCAAATGTTGACTCATTCTGATTAGAGGACTAATTCGAGATCACTCTATGTGATAAAGATGTGTATTTTCGTGTAAAAAAGAATCAAATGTTACGATAAAGTATTTAAGGATTATAAGTAATCATGAAGAATTCTTTACGTGAACAATTTTATTCGATTTAATGAATATTTTACGTTTTTAAATTTCAATTTAATGAAATAATGTAAATAATCCACGATTAAGTACTAATTATGGATTAATTCTTAGAATACTCTCAAAAGCGTTTTTTTAATAATGTTATTATATAGAGAATAAAACTATTTGCTTGCATGTCGCATTGTAAGTGAAAAAAAATTACAGCTAATAATGATTCATACGTATAGTTCTGAGATCTAGTTAAAATCAAATATATCAATAAACTCAACATTATTTTAATATATTAAAAATTATTTATAAACAAATAATGACGATTATCAAGCTATGGATAAAAAGGATAAAAAGGATCACACAAACAGAATAAAAACAGAAGCAGACATTTTGACAAATATAAGAATTGTGAAATGTTTATAAAAAGCATTTTAAATAAATATTATATAAGAAAATGACACACATATGAGAATGTTTTTTGCGGCACTCTACAATTATTTATTTTAATATTAGAAATTAAAATTTTATAAATATTGCTTAATTTAGTTTTCTGTATTTTCTCTATAGCATGTGCCACATAATACATAATAACGCGTTTGTATTTTACTTTTAAAACATGATAATACAGTTAGAGGAACCAAGGAACAAACGGATATCCGAACGAACATATTCAACATGCTATTGATTTTCCATCAAATTCAATATTACATATATATGTATATGTATACTTCATACTAAATATGAATGTTCTAAAATTAATATATAAATTACATATAAATGTTTTAAAATTAATCTTAATATATAAAAATAATCTCGCTTTATATTACACTTTTAGTGAAATGTTTTTAAAGAATGATATTTAATTGATAAAGTTTATATTAATTTGTTTAATTTATTACCAAAACCTTACATTTTTATATATGTGACTACTTATATATATTATATTATAAATAAAGCGTATATTATTTCCTCATTAATGAAAAATAATTAGCAATTGTTGGCAAATAATTAGCAAAAGTTGAAAAAGAAATCAAGAATTTAGTGATACATGTATCATATATCGGAAAACTAATATCTATCAATTTATATCTAGTTTTCCTCCTTAATTCATTTCGATAGTATGTACAGTGCAAAAGAAAGAAATTTATACATTCATTTACTTTTAGTATTCAATATAATATATAATAAAAAATAACTATAATAAAAATCAAAAAACTTATAATCTCTTAAATCATATATAAAATCATATATAAAAATATAAGTCATATAAGATTTATGCCAAAGAGCGATATTATCCTCCCATGTAAAACAATTCTGGTCAACTGAGATAGGCGGGTCTCAATAATACATACTAAGCGACACGTTATAGCTTTCTTAATGATATCGCTCAGTTGCAGTTGAATTGATTCTACTCGCTCGCACATTGCAGGGGCTGGACTTCCTAGTAACGAATTATTAATAACCGGTGCGCCGCGAGCTCTTGTAAGCCAATTGCTGACTACGGCGATGCAATGAGAAACGTATCACGTCGCGTCGCATCGCATTGCATCGCATCGCATCGGATCACATCGCAGCGATGCACCGTGATATCTTGAAAACGGCGACCTTCGTGCACCCGAGATTGCACGCGCGAAGACATTTTTGCAACGTTCTTTTTAACTTCACGAATAGAGAGAGAAAAGAGAGAGAAGAGAGAGAGAGAGAGAGAGAGAGAGAGAGAGAGAGAGAGAGAAAGAGAGAGGGGAAGGAAGCACGCGCTTTAATCTAGAACAGTATCGATACGTACAGACTAGTAGCACGCTCAAAAAAGGTCAATAACAGACACGACCTCATTTACATATATACTCGTTCGCATGCATATCGGAGCCGATCAATAGAGATGGGATCAAGTTCAATATGTACTTAAAAATCCGAGTCGAATCCAATAATCAAGTTTCATTTTCTTGGATTCGAATAGTACTTATGAAAAATAATATTTCATATATTGTACTTGCAAAGTAATCGAATCTAGAACAGTTATATTCGAATTTTAGATTGAGTACCTGTAAGGTTCGAAATGGTACTTGTAAAGAATCGAATCTTTTACAAATAGTACTTAAACTCTAAAATAAAAAAATATATTTATAATACTTGCTATGATTCAAGTACTCATAAAAGATTCGAACATACTTTATCAAGGTTCGAATGTACTTGAAAGTATTGCTCTTGTTTTCCGAGGTACTTATAGAGGGATCGAACCTATTTCGTTCGGGTTCGAGTCTACTTGAAAGTACTGTTTTTTTTCGATGTAATCATAGAGAGTTCAAAACCATTTTTTTCGATGTAATCATAGAGAGTTCGAAACCATGCAAACAAATTCCAACTTACTTGTAAGATACTTAATCCCATCACTACCGATCAACTCAGTGACGTAATTTTCCTACGTGGTACGTGAAGCTTTTCACGTGGATGTCTCTGAAGACATAACAACAATCGCGACTGACTAGGATGGAGAATATCTTTGTCATACAATTACATTATTGAAATTTATAAACATCACGATATCATTATGACAACTCGATTACGAGTCTCATTTAACGAAATAAGACCTGGTTTCTGGAATTGTTGGATCTTTATGTAAGTTTATTTATTGTTTAATCAAAAATTGTAGCAATTTCTCGATTTAATCTCTTATAAGGCAATTTTTTTTAAATTAATCATTACGTATTTTTTTAATTTATTGATAGTAATTTATGGGATATATTTTAACACTTTTTTTTAATATATGTCTTAATATATTTATGCATCAGAATTGTTAGTTTCAAAAAACCGGTAATGATATGTATTTATAAAGCTAAATATAAAATTATAAAAAGGTACAGTAAGATATAATAAGTAACAGTGTGTACTATTATATATATAATCTTATATTAAATAATAAAAAGCTATTTTTATCTTAAGATAACTGGGTTGTCTTATGATATATGTTACTTTCTAATAATAATAATAACTTCCAAATAAACTGATAATTAAAAATTCTTCTTGTGAAAAAAGATTCATATAATCAAATATAAATATATATGATTATATATAAAATATGTCCATATATTTTTTATTTCTCTTGTATAATCTCTATCTGTACGTAGAGGAAAAATAATAAGAAAAATAATTGAAAAATAATTAAAAGAATAATTTTCACACTGGTTTTTCTAATAAACTTAGAAAAAGTAAGAAAAAATTGCTCTTATATAAATAATTATATATAAATATAAATTATATAATTATATAATTATTTATAATTATATAATTTATATTTATATATAAATTTATATATAATTATATTTTTGCAATTCCTTCTCACTTCTTCAAATTTTACTTTTCCTTAAAAAAAAGAAAGAAAGAAAAAAAACGATGTGTATTCGTGTCGAGTTGCGCGCGCGCGCGTGTGTGTATGTGTGTGCGTGCGTGCGCAAAAATGATTCTTCTAATTATTTTTCAATTATTTTTTGTATTATTTTTTCTGTACATATAGAGTATGCAGCAGAAAGATAACATATATGAACATATTTTATATATAATTATATTTATATTTGATTATACATGTATGAATTTTTTCCCAGGTTATTTTGATTTCAATTATTAATTTGCAGATTCCAAAAGACATTCAGAGATAAAAATCCTAATATAAAATGTCAACATTTTAATAGTTTTTTAACTTTTAAATAGGAAACAATTTTAGAATTGGCCAATCGGATCATTTGTTACAAGTAAACAGTATAATCGGTGGTTAATGGTTAGGTTAGGTTGAGATATTGTTTTTAGTGCTTATCAGAATGCATTCATTATCGAATAAGAGAATTGATTTTATGGAAACAATTAAAGGACAAATTCTTTTATTCAATATCAGAGAGTATATTCCAAGTTACTAAAAAAAAAAGTCTCGACTAATTTGATCATAGCGCAGCGAAAATATCTTCAAACATCGATCCGGTTGTATCTGTTTGATCCAAATCTGTTGCATAGAACCGAGGTAACAACGCGGTAACGCGAGTGAATCACAACGAGAAGGCAGAACTCCTCGGGTGTCAGGTCGCATTTGGCATCTGCAATCAACACTCCGCGTAGTTCCAGTGACGTCACGTCCGGTCGTATGTGCCGAATAAGCAGAAACGGCGTAACCAAACTCTATCCACGGGGAACGGTTTCGAAAAAGGAGAGATACACCGCCACGAAGCACGTGTCGCATCTGGAGACACGTCGTGTCGGAATCGAACATGTTTCAACGTACAGAGAAAAAACAAAGAAGAAAACATCGTTTAAAATTGCTTTAATGCGATCTTAATGTTGCGCTGTAATAAAATCGCATCTTAGAATTATTTAATGCGAAGAAAATGGATAGACTCTTTTAACGAAGTCTCTTGAAATATTCTTTCAAACTATCTAGCTCTTCTAATAGTTATGAATATAAAATGAGACAACACTTCTAGCATAGAATGTAGAAAAAAACATTTATAAAAAATGATTTATCAAAAATTCATATTACTTTTAAAATTTATACGAAATGTCCACTCTCTCCTGCGATCTTTAATATATAATAACAGGAGATCTCTTAACAATTACACAACAATTACAACAATAATAACAATTTAAAATTCATTTTTTTTAAGAAAAATGTCGAAAAATAAAATATTATCCTTTATAACAACTCTTTCCAGTTTTATGACATTATATATATTTATGTAACTAAACTTCTCAAATTAAAATTCTCAAAGTTCGTTTAAAATTAATTAAGCAAGATATAATTTTTTCTGTTACGTATATTTATTTTCTTAAACTTTTTTTAATTTATAGCATTTCTTCCTTCAATAGGTTATAATTCGGAAGTCATTACTGTCTCAACATACGTTTATTAAAAAAATATATATTTTATATATAAATTACTTAGAAAATCTATCCTTAAAATGAATCGTATAACTTGCAATTTAAGTACATAGTAAGCTATAAATTTCTTTAACTAGCATTTATTTATCCTCTATGTTTTTTCATAAGTAAGCAAATTGAATGTGTACGTCGTATTATTTTATTCTCCATTAACAAACACGTAACTATTTTTATTATGCATGTCGATATTCTTTTGCTGTGCTTATTTCGTAAACAGCTATTATTGCATATTTCAGCAATTCGAAGAGAATTAATAGCAATATCATTTAGTGCGAGTTTAATACACTGCGTTTGAAGAACGAAGAAAATTATAACATATTCTTCTTGAGTTCATAACAATATGTCGAACGACTGCAGAGATTACGTATTTTGACAGCAAATATTCAGAAACATAGCAGTGAGTAATTTTCTATGTGATTTTATTCATTAAATATCATTTTTTATCGAATTTTTATCTTCGAAGTATAAAAAAGATCGTTACACGCTTATTGTTAATGATTGTCTTAAACTATATAATTTTGTAGATTAAATGACATGTTATATTTATATGTGTATTGATACATTATATTTGTATGCAAAGATATTTCTTTTTTAATGTTAAAGTTTATTAAATAATACAAGATCTAATCAAAAAAATTCCGACCTTATTTTTTCTCCTAAACTAGATAGAGCTCAAGATCGGGACTGTGTGACACGCAACCTTGGACCTCAGTATGCATGCGTGAATTTTTGCCCGGCTATTGCTGTGAGGCAGCACGTGTTATTGTTGTGCTTCTTGTGTTCTCGTTTTATGCCATGACTAGAAATCAAGTTCAATATGTATTTAAAAATCCGAGTCGAATCCAATAATCAAGCTTCATTTTCTAGGATTCGAATAATATTCATAAAAAATAATATTTCATATATTGTACTTGCGAAGTAATCGAATCTAGAACAGTTATATTCGAATTTTAGATTGAATACCTGCAAGGTTCAAAATAGTACTTGTAAAGAATCGAATCTTTTACAAGTAGTACTCGAACTCTAAGATAAATAAAATCTATTTATAATACTTGCTACACATCCACACACGCGCACATGCACTCTCCTCACCCATGCACCTATTCATCTACCCCCACAATTTCTCATAAGTACTCATAAAAGATTCGAACATACTTGATCTAGATTTGAATAACAAATTCAATTTAAGGTTCGACTTAACAAATTTAATTTCAAAAGAAAGGAAAAAATATATATACAAAATTCAGGTAGGAAATAAGCTAATAAGAGTCAGGCGCAGAAATTAGGCGCATCAAACTTGTTTTAAAATTTTCTTTATTTAATTTGAATGTTTCGGTCCTTCCCTTGGACAATCTTCAGCAGATCGATTAACAAAAAAAAATCATATGTCTTGATCCACATCCCCGTCTTGCGTACACTCATACGCACACATACATATCACATACATATACATATGTATACGCGTATACATATATGTACATATACATATACAATACATATACATATACACACATACGCACACATATTCAATGTATCCTATAAGTACAAATCAATACCGTATGCCGTCTCCTACCGTATTCCTTGTCATCTTTCTTTTAATAAAATTTTTGAAAATGTTTCGAGATATCTTATTTTTTAATATGCCAATGTATTTGCTGTTTCCTTATTCTTCGTACAAATTTTAATAATTCTAAACATTTCAATAATTCTAATACAATAACACGAAATAATAAAGAGAAATAAAAAACTACATAAATAGAATCTACTTTGTTTACATGAAAACTGAAAAGCACACTTTCGTGAATTTATTTTATGTCAACTTAACTTTGTTATGTAAGCTTTAACTTAAGCTTTACTTTTATTATAAAAATATAAATATTAGTCTTAATTATAACAAAATTATCAAAATTATCAAAGTTTATATATATATATATTTTTTAATTAGTTTTATAATTCTGAACCTTTAATCTTCTAACGCATATAACATTGATTCATGATTTAATCTCGTTGCAACTGAGATTACACGTCATCGTTGAACTTCGAATCAGAACATTGTAACATATTTGTAGAGATAAGTAGTTACTTATGTTAAAGGTTATCTTATGCCAAGACTTAAAAATATTTTTAATTTTTTTGCGTTTAACATACACAACATCGTCGAAGACAGTTGTTTCTCTTCATGATTTCAAATTTCTGATTTGAGAGCTATTTATAACTAAACTGCATGTATGCAAAATATATCAATTAATCTTTAAATTAATATGTGTATAATGCAATGTCTTACAATTGATCATCTCTTATTTATAAATATATAAAATACAATGTGTTCTATTTATCTGCAGTACACAGAAAGTATTTCTTGATATATCTTGAAATCTTTATTCAAATGACTACTTTACGATACATACGATAATATCTATTTTTATAATTTTAAAATTTTATTGATAAAAATATATTTTTACCATGACGATTTCTGTTGTGTTTTGTGTGTGTGTGTTTAAGAATCCATAATAAACAAAAGACTTAAATTTATCTTGTTGAAGTTTTTCAGAGCGTTCTTGAAACAAAAATTAAAAAATTATTAATAATAAGCATGTCAGTTACAGAAGTAACTGCATGTAAAATAATAAATTGATAAAAAATTTTGCGGTAAACACACAACGAAACATCTGAAAAATTTCAAAATCTCATGTGTATACATGATTAAAAATTCCTGATAATCATTTCTCAAGCTAATTTCAATATTTTTGTTATCATCAAAAGATCACTTTTTCGAAATAAAAAATTAATTAAAATCAAAGTTGTTAACTGTGATATTAGTCTATACTTTAACGTAGCACTGACGTTAACAAAAATATATGCGGTAGTATTTAAACATAGGAAAATCTTATTGAAAACCATAAAATAATCGACGACTTTTTGCAATACTTGTAAAAAAAAGAGCAGCAAAATCATAAGATGGAATACCGTTTTTTGTAATTCTCACCGTGCATAGATGAGAATAAGACGACGGGTGGTACAGGTCGAGAGGCAAAGGGTTAAGCGAATAAACATCATTAATTTGCACGCAGAAACCCGCACCAATTCGGGGGCGAAGGCTAAAGGGTCAACATTACCACGGTTACGTGTATACATAGCAAATACTATTCGCCCCGAGGGTATACGTTCATCGGAGATCAACACTGAGTTTTCAGTCGGTCGGAGAACTGAGAGATCCCTCTATGGCCGAGTTAATTGTCTAATTGGCAAATAAATCCCATTGTTTTCCGATCATGCGATCGACATACAGCACTTGATTTAACACAATCCTTCTTTCGAATTTTCAGTGACGCGATCCCCGCTTAACTGCTCTTAAACGCATTGTTCTTCAGACGCGAACCGACATGGGCCATGCAGTTACTTAATACTTATAAATGACACTATACATATATGGGTGTCACTGAATTTTATACACAAATCGATTATGGATATTATATGTGTGCACGAAACATTTGCTGGAAAAAAACAGAGCAAAAACAGTGCGGGATACTGAGATTCTCGAGTTTAATTCCACGTTTACTGTCGTGTATACTTTTACATCTGAAATTAGACTCTTTCAAGTCGAACGTATTCATACACATCATGGTTAAAATATTCAAAATAATCTTAACATTGTCGGTTATCTTAACATTAGATAATTTGTTATTTATTATATATATATATAATCTTATATTTAATTTTTTAAACGTATCAACATTTATAACTGTCAAATCGTCAGACATAGCTCTATATTATAATGTATAAATATTTAGACACAATGCATTAAAAAAGAATTCATTTGCATAAGCAGATTTTTTCATTTGTTACTTTATTTACTATAAATACTACTCAGGCTTTACACAATTTTTAAAACAAAAAAGAAAAAAGAAAAAATATCTTTAAGAGACAAACAAAATAGACTCTAAGGAAAAGAAATACTGCAATCAAAATATTAAAACAGAAAAATATCCCATTTAGCATATTTCTCGAAATAAAAATAATTAGATGATGACAGATATCAAAATTCAGATTTACGCAAAAGAACAGTTTTTACAGCGCTCCTAAAATATATTCTTAAAATAAGAACCCCTATACAGATTGAGGAATGAACTAATAGTACAGCTAACTGGGAAGAGGCATAGTCGAACGATTATCGGACAATAGTTTGTTAGTGAGGTTCACCTGCTGTATTGTTCTCTGAGAAACGTGGATTCAGCTCTAGTGCACAAATTATTCTGTTTCTATGTGTAAATCACACGAGATATATCTATTTAAAATCCGAAAAATCGCACTATCTATTTAGATATAATCTATATACGCATTACATATATTCTTGTGAGTACAATCTATATGCAGTGATGATGCATGTATTTACATAACTTATTCTTATACGTTCAATGATAAAACGGCTGCCAATTAGAAATTTCACATATAATATGTGAAACCATTACATATTAACATAAATTTCGATTTTATACACGCCGTTGTAAAATACCGTCAAATATTGTGTGTTTTCGATGATGAGAAAATATATCTCAAGAAGAAATTGTTTGTATTAAAAAAATAAAAAATTATAATTAATAAAAATTTTATCAATGTTACAATATTTTCAATATTTTAATACGGGAGGGTCCAGTTAGCACACATCCCGATAGCATACATCCACACACATCGATCAGTACGTAGGGTACTAACACGATTGACCAATCAGAGTGTCCTATATAGTGTTCAACTGGCCAATTAGCAATGTGGGCTAACGAATCCCGCTCTTTTGACTATCTTTACTATCTTTACTATCAATATTTTTGGGACATCTTATATATTAAGAAAACAACATAAGAAAATAATATATAAGAAAAAGTATGTAATTTGCAACTAGCAATTAAATATTTTTTTTTAAACAACTATGTGTTTTCTTTACACTAATTGATTTCTCTCATTATTTTGTGCATAAAAGTATTGAGGTCAGATTATCGAAAAATGAATATTTTACGAGATATTTCATAGTTTATGTAAGATTATGCCAAATTAAAGTATAAAATATCTCGTAAACTGTTCACTTTTTGGCCATCTTACCCTTATAACTTTTTATGCTGAATATTGCGAGGAATCAATTTATATAAAAAATAGGATGGTTCCATTTAAAAAATTCAATGTCATATCAAGGTCACAACCAAACACCACCCAAGGTCTAACTAATATTTCTATCTTCTTTTCTCCTTAGAACCAAACAACTTTTGTCTAAAAAGTTTCCTTCTAAAACTTACAGGTTTTGAGATATTTGAGCATATTATTTAAAATGGGACACCCTGTATAATCCTTAAACCACTAAATGTCCTTTTAGTAACAGATTTTCAGACCAATTTCGAGATAATTTTTCCTCAGCAAAAATGCCAAGGCATCAATAAATTCCGAGTTATAAACGATTAAAAAAGAAGGGTTTTTCGCCAACTAAACTTTGTGGAGTTAAAAGATTAAAAATATATATATACATTCTTTAGTTAATTTCAAGCGGAATTTACTTTAATATAATTTTACACGGATATATAATGGCAAAAATTGAAAACTCACAAAAAATGATGACTTTCCTCAATATTTTTGCTGAGGAAAAATTGTCTTCAAATTTGCCAAAAAATCTATTATTAAAAAGACATCCGACAATTTTGGCACACTGTGTGTGCGAGCGTGCGTGCGTGCGTGCGTGCGTGCGTGCGTGCATATGTGTGTGTGTGTACACAGGATGTTCCATTTTATTTTTGACAGTCAAATATATGGAATTATATAGGTATTATAGAAAAAATGTATCAGGTCATAAAAAGTTGTAGGGTTTCGAAAAGGATATAATATCGTGACCTAGAATTGCCCTTGAGTTTTTCAAGGTAATTTGAAGGTCAACCTAGTTTTTTTAAAAATGGAACCACCCTAATTTTTTAATATAAATCAATTCTTCGCAATATTCGGCATAAAAAGTTATAAGGTTAGAGTGGCCAAAAAGGGAATAGTTTATAAAACATTTTATATTTTAATTTGACATAATTTTACATAAACTATAAAATATTTCATAAAATATTCATTTTTCTTACCTCAATATCTTTTATACACAAAATAATGAAAGGAATCAATTGGTCGAAAGAAAACACATAGTTGTTTTTAAGAAAAAGTATGTAATTTGCAACGGATGGCATTCAATTGGGCATTATTGTTTATTGTTTATTGTTTATTATATATTGTTTATTGGTCAATTGAACACAGAACTCTCTGACTGATAAATCGTGTTGATTACCCTAGGCGCCAGTCGATATGAGTGGTTGCGTCTAATCGGATTGTATCCAAATGAACTTCTCCCATTTGCAACTAGCAGCTATATATTTTTAGATTTTTCGAATTATCTTCTCATTCTGCTAAAAAACCATGTCAATCTGAAGTTCTTCAGAGATTTTTTCTTCCAGGGCACAGATGACGTTTGTCTGATGGCGCTCCAGCTGGTAACAAAAATTTATATACCTACGAATTTATCTCACAATAATTATTTATCATTCACACAATTAATATGTCGTTGTTTTTTTCTCTTCTTATTTTTCTAGACGACACTTCGTTTAACCTCTCTCCCGCGAACATTTATAGCTATCAAACTGATGGATACGGCTCCGAAACAACGTTGCCGATTTCTTCTTGAACCAAAAAGTCATGATGCACGAATAATTAGATACAAGGCGTCTAGCTATTATTTGATCCGGAAGTGGCTATCTTCAGGCAAAAATACATTATTGACTACGTTTATACGTCACTCTTAATTGGGTTTAATTAAATCGGTAGTTATAAAATTGGTCAATCACAGCTATTCCTCTGAAGAATGGAATAAATGTGATTGGCCAGCCTTAGAACTACCGATGTTATTAAACCCGATTAAGGGTGACGTGTAATCATAGAGCTTATACTAATGGAGAGGCCTTGCCTATATATGCCAACCATAAACAAGTCCGTGCCAGGAGGATCAACAGAGAGGTGGATATATTCTGTCTCATCTGTGGCCCCCCCACGAGGTCTCGGCTCACTAACACATCGGCTCCGGCAGTGGAAGGGATAACGCACACAAGCGCGAACCGCGTACATGTGCGCTACGGCCACAGTTGAGACAGAAAAATATATATCTCTCTGTCGATCCTCCTTGCACGCGCTATGGCCCCTCCATTAGTATAAGCTCTATGCGTGTAATAGAGATCAGAGAGAGGCTGGCCAATCACAGTCATTCCATTCTTCAGCGGAATAACTGTGATTGGCCAGTTTTAGAACTACCGATTTAATTAAACCTGATTAAGGGTAATGTGTAAACGTAGTAATTGGTCTAGTTTCCACTGAAACGTTAATTCGCACCTAGTGCAGCGTAGAATCAAATTTAAGTCGATGGAAATGTGACTGACTGCGCTCATTTCACTCCCGCTTCGATTTGTAAGCTTTATCGGAGTGGCAGCGATTGACACAAAAGTCGGTGGAAACGGTTGAAAGTAGATAGTGCCAACCTCTTTTCATTATTCATAACAATTACTTGCTAAAATGCAATGATTAATTATATGTGATACGTTTAACTGATGAATCAACAAAATTATTTTAATATCCATTTTCTTTTTACTCAACTGTGTGTGTACTGTATGTATTCTTTAGAGGTTATGTTTGTTTACATTTAATAAGCAAAAGTAAAGTTGGCTCTACTGAAATATTAATCTTTCTCGCTTCTACTATACTTCCAGTGAAAACAGTACGTTAAATTCGATGCGCACCAAAGCAAAATCGGATTGAAGACTTCGGTGGTCTCCAAATAACTTCAGGAATCTGCTATTAAAAGGAAGTATGGTAGTTTTGGGACACCCTGTATATGTATATATACAGGGTATCCTATTTTAAAAGTTCCACCCTCATAACTTTTCAGGATTAACGTTTGAAGAAAAACGACTCGAATAAAAGTTGTAGGGAACAAAGGAGGCTATCTAATAGTGACCTCGGATTCGACATTAAAGGTCATTTTCAAGGTCATTTGAAGGTCAACTTCTGTTTTTTAAATGGAACCCCCTATTTTTCATTACATATTCTTGTAGCTTACCTCGAGAGCTTTCCAAAACACTATAATTAAGTTATTTTTTATTAAGTACTTTTCGAGTTATAAGGCTTGAAATTTACAGTATTTTGACATAAAATACAAAATATCGTGCAAAACATTCAGTTTTCGGTAATCTTATCTTAATACTTTTATGTATAGAATAATAAGACCAATCAATTGGTGTAAAAAAACACATAGTTGCTATTAAGAAAAAGTATGTAATTTGCAACATGCAACTGCATACTTTTTTTGAAAGCAATTATGTATTTTCTTTACACCAATTGATTGGTCTTATTATTTTATGCATAAAAGTATTAAGGTAAGATTATCGAAAACTAAATGTATTGCACGATATTTTGTATTTTATGTCAAAATACTGTAAATTTCAAGCCTTATAATTCGAAAAGTACTTAATGAAAAATAACTTAATTATAGTTTTGGAAAGCTCTCGAGGTAAGCTACAAGAATTTGTAATGAAAAATAGGGGGTTCCATTTAAAAACCGGAAGTTGACCTTCAAATGACCTTGAAAATGACCTTTAATGTCGAATCCAAGGTCACTATTAGATAGCCCCCTTTGTTCCCTACAACTTTTATCCGAGTCGTTTTCCTTCAAACGTTGATCCTGAAAAGTTATGAAAGTGGAACTTTTAAAATGGGACACCCGTATATACAGGGTGTCCGGAGTCAACCGCATCACCCGTCGTGTGCAGGTAGAGGTAGTTAAACTGAGTAGGAAAGTCCTGTACCGTTTTGCGATTTTCGCAATAATTAATAAGAAATTAAATAAAAAAGAGCGGCCAATCCGTGCGAGTAAAAGCGCGCGGCAAGAAGAGACCTCCTACTGTTTACGTGATTCTTGTCGCGCGGCGAAAATAAAAGCCTAATGTTTACGCGGTTGCTACGCACGCGACAAAGCGGGGAGGAGCACTCTACAAAGGACGATGGATAAATACGAGCAATGCATAACGTTGGACCCCCGCGTGGGCTGTCTCTTCTCGCCGCGCGCTTGAACTCGCGCGTATTGGCCGATCTTGTTTAATTTATTTCTCATTAATTATTGCAAAGATTATCGCAAAACAGTAGAGGACCTTCTTACTCGGTTTAACTTGCTCTATCAGCAGACGACGGGTGATGCGATTGACTCCGGACACCCTGTATACAGGGTGTCTCAGACCACCCGTACCAGCCGAATATCTCGAAAACTGAGCGAGACAGACAAAAATGTTTCAGACAAAAGTTGTAGGGTTTCAAGTATTGCATTACGTAGCAGTATCAGTACGACCTTGAATAGCACCGTCAAGGTCACATAAAAATCACTTTTAACTTTTTAAATAAAACCCCCTATTTTTCATTACATATTCTTGTAGCTTACCTCGAGAGCTTTCCAAAACACTATAATTAAGTTATTTTTTATTAAGTACTTTTCGAGTTATAAGGCTTGAAGTTTACAGTATTTTGACAAAATACAAAATATCATGTAAAACATTCAGTTTTCGGTAATCTTATCTTAATACTTTTATGCATAAAATAATAAGATCAATTAATTGGTGTAAAAAACACATAGTTGCTGTTAAGAAAAAGTGTGTAATTTGTAACATGCAGCTGCATACTTTTTTTGAAAGCAATTATGTGTTTTCTTTACACTAATTGATTGGTTTTATTATTCTATGCATAAAAGTATTAAGATAAGATTACCGAAAACTGAATGTTTTACATGATATTTTGTATTTTATGTCAAAATACTGTAAACTTCAAGCCTTATAACTCGAAAAGTACTTAATAAAAAATAACTTAATTATAGTGTTTTGGAAAGCTCTCGAGGTAAGCTACAAGAATATGTAATGAAAAGTAGGGAGTTCCATTTAGAAAGTTCAAAGTGATTTTTATGTGACCTTGACGGTGCTATTCAAGGTCGTATTGATACTGCTACGTAATGCGTTACTTGAAACCCTACAACTTTTGTCTGAAACATTTTTGTCTGTCTTGCTCAGTTTTCGAGATATTCGGCTGGTACGGGTAGTCTGAGACACCCTGTATATATATATATATATATATATATATATATCAGGGTTGTGCCATAGATTTCTAAATTATGTCTACATGAATTGTTTACGTATTGTCTACATGATGTTTACATGGACTTCATCATGTAGAGAATGTAAATTATGTAAGCTTTATAAATTAGATGTTAAAATGCAAAAAAGAGTGATATTATATTATAAAATAGTTAATATATCTGTATATGTGATTTTAGTATCAATTAAGAAGATATTTATAGTGTTAAAAATTGAAAAGTTATATGTGTTAGATTTAAATAAAAGTAACATTTTGTTTTTTAATTAAATTTATATTTTATATTACGTTTACACAAAAAAATTATATAAAGTAATTTATATATACTTACATTATACTTATATACATTTATATAATTAATGTCAATATATAATCAGGGTTGGGCATTTACCCGTAAACTATAATACTCTACGTCTACGCGTAAACATTGTAAACTATGTGTAACATGTCATTTATATCAACAATGAGTAATCTATGGAATATAAAGCATATATATCATTAATGTGTTCTTTTTTAATTTCAACAGCTTGTATGTATATTATATTATACTTACATTTAGGAGATAAATAATTCTATTTTTACGTTAACTTTATGAATTATAATAATATATATAATATATATATTTTTTATGAATTACACGTGTAATTCGTAAAAATGTATAAGTATATATATAAGTATATATATATTATATACATATATATGTTTCAATACACGAGTTATCGCGAACGCAGGCAATACACCTGCCGCTGCCGTTAATCCTTTTATTGATTAAGAGTATTAAAAAGAGAAAAAAGAATTAAATTATATAAACAGACACACACACACACACACAAAGGTGTTTAAATTTTAAATTTTATTCTATTAAATATTCAAGAATCATATGTTGATAAAGGTAACAACAAAAGTTGATCTTCCTGTCCTTAGCAACTAATAAAAAAAAACAAAAAGAGATTAAATCTTGTGATACTAATTCTTTCGCTACATATACTTTTATAAAAGTGTCAGCACTTTTGAATATTTCGCCTAGCGATTTTGAACTAAAACAACTTATATCAATATCATTGAGGCAGCAATGGAAGAAAGAAAAAAACTTGTATTTAAGCAAGAAAATAAAAACTTGTTTAAAAATTATTATAATTAAAAAAAAATTCTTAAATCAATGTAAAAACTGCTATATTCGTTTTTTATTATCACATATTTATTATGTTTTGGACTCATTTTCCAATGCTGCCGTTTTATATTAATGTTACATATAATTAAATATTCTCCTAAAAATCATCCTTAAATCTTCATCATTTAGATAATTAAGCACATTTTTAGTACAATCAAATGGCAACTCAGGAAAGATATTGCAGCAAATTTTATTGACTTGCTCAAGCAACTCCTTTCTTCTTTTCCCATTCCTAAAATGACTTCATACTAGCATATATTGAAAATTTTATTTTATAATCATCCGATCTTAAGACTTGTACTATATTTTCATTTTCTAAAAGGATTGCTAATTGATTTATACTTTTTGTCAAGATATCATAAAATGATATGTTAAAATTGCCAATCTTCTCACTCCTCATGCTTGCTATTTCTTCCTCACATTAATTCTGAAAACCTCTTATTTCTTAGTTGCTATCAATTGATAGTAAATTTTGTCCACTTACATATAAATTTGCAGTTTTTATCTTAACGATGTGATGCTTAAGAATTTCACCAATTATCTCACCACACCCAGGATCATAATAATCATCATCAACGTTAGCTCCGTACTCTAAAAGTAGCTTAACAACTTTTTCATGTCCTTTTTCAACAGCAAGGTGCAATGATGTACAACCTTCCCGACATGTAGAGGTGTATGTAGAATTGACATGAGCTCCATGTTTTAAAAGATGCTCAACAATTTGTAAATACCCTCTTTCCGCTGCGATATGAAGAGAAGTTATACCATCTTTTCCTTTAGCATCAACATTAGCACCTCTACTTAAAAGTAACTTAATAATTTCTTTTTCGCTATCTTTTTCAACAGCAAGGTGCAAAGGAGTTATACTGTTACAGTTTCTAGCGTTAACATCCGCTCCTCGATTTAAAAGTAATTCAATAATTTCCATATTCTTACATTCAACTGCGTTGTGAATTGGAGTTCTACCATATTGATTTTTAGCATCAATATTAACACCTTTATCTAGAAGCATCTCAACAATCTCTATGTTATTATTTATAACAGCAACATGAAGAGGAGTATTAATAAGTTTTGTGTTTTTGCTGTTAACTTTGGAACCATTTGTTAAAAGTTGTTTACTTACCTCTGTATGTTTATTCTCAACAGTATCACGATGTAAAACATATTTTTCTGACCATGCTTGTGAGTAAGATAGACCAAAAAAACTAATTAACTTTCTTACTCTCCCTTTGCGAACTGCAGAAGTTAAACTGTAGCTTATATCCTGATCACCCATGACTATTTACTCTCTAAATTAGAACATTTCCTTTATATCAATGTAGCCACAGTTTGTTCAGTTATTTCAATTAATTCATAATATGTTTCATCAATTTGTTTTTTCTTAACTTTAATAACTTGAGATTTTAATAATGCAACACTAACCTACATAGATAATACATTATGTACAATTCGCATTCGGTACTTCTTCTTCTTCTATTTGTTCAATTAGCTCGTAGTGACCCAGAAAAGTCGATTCTAGCCGGCCATCAACAGCTTAAGAGGCTTACTGTTGCTCTTCTCCAATGGTTTAGGAGACGATTTTCATTGGTCGAGAGGTTGAGCGAAGATGATTATTGGACCAACAAGTGAAGGTAGTATCTCCTTCGAATGCGATTATATTCTGAAAGGTGAAAGAGAAGTAAAATTCAAATTCTAAAATCAATTGCGGAATGGGAAAGTTTTTAATATCTTCCACGTCCTTGGCGGAAGTGAATATGATAGAAGGGGTAAGGATGAGCGCGTGATAGTGGATGATAAAGGCTGCAGGAGAGTCAAAATAGGTTATAAAACCTTTAAATTTTCGAAGATTGCAGAAGAATTTTTATAGAAAGAATTTTTTGTGTGGATCTCTTGTCGGGGAATTGCGCGAGTACCAGAAGAGACCGTATAATTTGTCGACGGCGGGATGAGAGTTTAAGGAGAAAATTTTTAGAATGTATTTAGATGTGAGATATTTAAATCTCATGCAGAGGGGACTCTCCCCGGCTTCCGCAAGGATAATGTTCGTGGGGGTGGTTTTCCTCAGGCCTAAGCAAAGACGGATAGCTCTAAATTGAATCTTGTCTAAGCAACTCATGATAAAGTGGTTATTAGAACGGAATGTGACAGAGATTCTCTTTTGTTAATAATTCCGTGGCAATTCCACTGAAAGAGAGTAAAACCGTTTCTAAGCGGAGCGCTGTTCATGATTTTGTAACGGGGTGAAAACCTTTGATCTTTGGAGAGGCCGAATGATTGGAGGTTTTGAATAATTTGTTGAATCTCTGACGGGGTAAGCATTGCGATAATGGAAGAGAACATAGAAATGAGGGGGTGAGAGTCGGGTTGAAAGAGGCGAAAGTATCCTTAAGGGAACCACCAAAGATTTATAGAAGGAGGAAGATTCGCTCCCAGAGCGAGATAAAGAGAGAGGAGAATCGGAAAATGTAACATTGGGAATGTTTTTTGATACGCGACGATTAAAAGGGGGAAGATCATAATGAGAGGATGTGGATGAACTATGTTTCGCACGGCCTAAATGAAAAAAATTTTTTCTTTGCGAATGAGATTTGGAGATCTGCTGTTATTTTAGCAAGGGACTGGGGAAAGAAGCGGGAAGCGTATGATCTAGCTGAGGTTGATACCCAGCCAGAACGCTGATGTCGATTCGACATCTAACCGACATCGAAGAAATCTAAGTTACGTCTAATCTAAATGCACGTCTAGAAATATGACAATTTAGACGTCTCCTGCTCTGAGTATTTTTAGAATTTATTTGTAATATATTGAGCATTGGAAGAGAATTTTGCATAAAATTTATGGATTTTATTTTGTGGGCTGCTAGAGGAGTCTTCCTAGACATGTATTCGATGTTGAGTCGATGTCTAATGCCCATATAGCACAGAACATTGCAATTACATTGCAGCAATATTACAAACTTGCAAGTTGTAATATAATATTGTAGAGACATTATAGGAACATGTAACTGTAATATTTCATAAGAAATGTTATAGCAACATTCCAAAAACATTACAAAAAGCAGTATTCAGTAGTCGCTAGTTCGTTCGTTTTCCGTTATGCGACGCGATGCGCTATCTATCTCGTATTTAAGTTTTAGTCATGAGAATTATATAAAGCTTGCAAAAAGCGGATATTAAGATTAAAGGTATCATAACTATTTCTATCAATTTAATTTTTCTGATACGATCCCAATACAGGAAATTCAGATATTGAACTGATTGTTCAGAAATCGGACAGATAAATGTCCGAATGAGTAAAAATCGCCCGTTTATTGTACTACTTAGACTGTAAAGGATTACGCAATAATCAGTGCAATTAAATTGAATCTTTTAGATTGAAAATAAAGTTGTTAATTATTTTTGAAATGTCAAGGGTAACTTCGTTTTCAAATAGTTATTTATAGTAAGTATTCTTACTATGTCTATGGCAATAACTTGATATTAATTTAACCCGCGGAAAATAGTAAAAATTTGAAATCTGGCCCCTCAAAGAAACTAGTTGGGCATCTGTGCTGTAAAGTCTAATTTTCATATAAATAAAATTTTAAATTTTATTAAATAAATTATTTAAATTTTATTATTTTATTATTTAATTTTTATTATTTAATTATATTGGACTATGTGTTTTTGTCATATACATATACATATATTATATATATGTATGTATGTATATACAGTGGTGGTCATGAAAATAGAGCCATCGATATAAAAATTAATAAACTAGTTTTATCCATCTGTCTTTACTTGCCGGTAATGTCACTTATTGTACAGTAGCAACAATTCATATGAACTAAAAAACATAAACAACTACTGCCGAAATAAAGTGCACGTCGTGTTGGGAGAATCCTATAGTGCTCTGTGCTATAAGTAATCTGGTCATAATAATGAAGCCAGATTATTAATGTAAGTTTATTAACAGTTTGTTAAATATTAATATAATTTTATAGGTTAAATAGAGTGAGATTATAATGCAAATTAGTCAATTATCTAAAATTGCAGCGAAAATGGGGCGAAATATTTACTGTAGAGCTGATGAGAGAATAAAAATTTTAACTTTACGCAACAAAGAAAAATCGCAATAAGAAATTGCAAAAATTATTGGTCGGTCTAGAAAAATGGTGGAAAATGCATTAAGCCGCAAAAATAGTAAAGAAAATCGAGGTCTCAAGCGATAATCTATATCTCGAATTGATCGTAAAATTGTACGTGTTTCTAAGATAGATTCTTTCAAATCATCAAATGAAATTAAAAATGAACTGAACCTTCCTATAAGTGCACGCACAGTTCGACGGCAACTCCAAGAGTGTAATGGTAATTTAAATGGTAGAGAGCTGCTAAGAAACTTCCACATTTAAGTTTGAAAAATGTGAGATGCGGATTAAATGTGAGATGCAAAAGACCATATGAAATGGAGTGGTCCAGAAGGAATTAAAAAATGGAAAAATGTTTTATGGTCAGACGAAGCTAAAATAAATCTGATGGGATCTGATGAAAGACGTTATGTGAGAAGGCCACCAAATCAGTCTGACCATAAAACATTTCTCTATTTTTTAATTCCTTCTGGACCACTCCATTTCATATGGTCTTTTGCAAATTGTAATCTGCATCTCACATTTTTCAAACTTAAATGTGGAACTTTCTTAGCAGCTCTACCATTTAAATTACACTCTTGGAGTCTCCGTCGAATTGTGCGTGCACTTATAGAAAGGTTCAGTTCATTTTTAATTTCATATGATGATTTGAATGGATCTTGTTGGATAGATTTATATCCTTTAGCTTTCGCACCTTGCTCACTAAATACACCGTTTAGTCACGTTCTGAGCTTGCGGCGTGCTTTGTAGCGCGATAGACAATCTGTGTTCAATCATGATCGATGTTTATATATATGCTCTCATATGGTGAGTCGTACCGCTCCGCGTTCTTCCTGTTCCGTTCGCGCTGTTGTAACGATCCAATGTATAGAGTGTCGGTACGAAATAAAAGGCTTTAGTAAACCTACGTGATAATAGATTTCAATTTTGTTCATCTATACCAAAGATTTTCCTGGCAAAGGCTTTATTAAAATAAAATTACTACAACAGGTTATGGGCCCAGAGTGTCGTAAACCTGCGTGATTTTCTGTCGGAGAGTGTAAAAATCCTGGATAAGATTTCGGTATCTCGGTATAGAGTCGTTGGTCGCGGTAACTAAATCTTGGCTTGCCACGTGGCAGTTGGCCATTTTTGAACAACGAGCTTTAACCGTTCTCTCTCTTTTTACGTGGATTGAACTCTGGTTCTCTAAAGTTTATTGAAGACTATGGAAGAAAAATTAGTGAAAAGTGTTACCTGGTGTTAGACTGGATAGTCAAAACTATCAGCTCTGGAAATTTCAAATGAATGCACTGTTAATTGCAAACAGTGTGTTTGACATTGATACCGGCGCAAGGCCGATGCCCGGAAATGAAGCAGCTAATGCGGCGGCACGCAAGAAGTGGTTAAAAGAAAACGCCAAGGCGA
The DNA here is from genome assembly GCA_949152495.1 of Lasius fuliginosus. Taxonomy (NCBI): domain Eukaryota; kingdom Metazoa; phylum Arthropoda; class Insecta; order Hymenoptera; family Formicidae; genus Lasius; species Lasius fuliginosus. The sequence continues at coordinate 17,143,545 of OX424443.1, read as the reverse complement.
TGTTGCTGATATCAACGTCTATTGAAGACTCTCAGTTAGAAAGCCTTCTCACCTGTGCTACTGCAAAGGCAATGTGGGACACATTCAGCAATATTCATGAACAAAAAACTGAGACCAATAAGCTTATTCTTACTCAAAAATTTCATGAATATCGCATGAGTTCCTCCGATTCTGTGGTGCAGCACGTGGCGAAAGTGAGAAAGTGAGAAATCTCGCAAGTGTTCTGAAAGATGTGGGAGAAGTTGTGTCCGATGTAGCAATAATGGCAAAGATCCTGGCGAGTTTGCCTTCCAAGTTCAACGCGCTGAAAACCGCCTGGGACTCAGTCAGCCCGGCCAATCAAACGATAAACAGTCTTATAGAGAGACTCATAAAGGAGGAAGTTCGCTTAAACTATGAAGATGAAACGACCAGAGTCCTTGCTGCAATGATTGTTAAGGAGAAGAAAGTAGCTTCTGCTGATTCTCAAGAAACGGGAAGACGGTCTCGAGCCAACAAGAAAGACTTTGAGTGTCATTACTGTAAGAAGAAAGGTCATTACGCCAAAAACTGCCGGAAGAAGAGGCGCGATGAGAAAACTGAAGAAGAAAAAGGTAGTGGAAAGAACCATGATTTTGTGGCCACGTGCACAGATAACAGTCATATTCAAGTACAAAAAGCGGCATTTGCTTACCCAACGGATGAACAGATGGCAGCACTAGTCAAGGAGATAAGAGATGTATGGTTTACCGACAGTGGGGCGTCAAGACACATTACCCACAGGAAAGACTGGCTCACTGACTATCAGTCGAGTTACTATCAGTCAAGTGGAGTTACTATCGCACTTGGTGATGATGATGTGTGTCAGGCAATAGGTGTTGGAACTGTGCATATCGAAAAGTTAGTCAATGGCAAGTGGTGTGAAGGACGAATCGAAGAAGTTCTCTACGTTCCTAAGATGAAGAAAAATTTGTTTTCTGTTGGAGTGTGCACAACTAAAGAGTATGATGTACATTTCAAGCAAGGATTCGTCAACATTGTCTTGAGAGATAAGATCGTAGCACAGGATCATAAGCAGGACAATGAGATATACAGAATGTTCTTCAGGACGAAGACTCTAGTTGATGCAAGTGTGTCTACGCTAAGCCTGAAACTGTGGCATGAGCGACTTGGTCACGTGAATCTTAACTCTCTCAAAACAATGGTGAAGAACAAACTTATCGATGGTGTCAAACTTAGCGAAACCGATAAGTTCTTTTGTCAATCCTGTCAAATGGGCAAGTTTCATAAGCTGACGTTCGGAGATAAAGGTCAAAGAAAGACGCCAGAACCTGGAAAATTCATTCATTCCGACATTTGCGGACCGATGTCTGTGGAATCTTTGGGAGGAGCACGATTCTATGCGTTGTTCAAGGATGATGCATCTGGTTTTCGTGCAGTCCATTTCCTACGACATAAGTCTGACTTGTTCGAGAAATTTAAGGAGTTTGCAATTTTGGTAGCAAACAAATTCGGACGCTTGATAAAGCTTCTGTGAGCTGAAAACGGCAGGGAGTACTGCTCTACAGAAATGAAAAGGTACTTGGCATCCCATGGAATCCAGCTGGAGTCATCGGCATCATATACGCCCGAGCAGAATGGGACAGCCGAACGTGAGAATCGCACAATTGTAGAGGCAGCTCGCACGATGCTGCATTCGAGGAATCTACTGTTATTATTGTGGGCTGAAGCTGTAAATACGGCGGTCTATATTATAAACAGAACTACCTGTGTGAGAACGAGTGGAACAACATCCTATGAAATCTGGACGGGAAGGAAGCCGGAGCTCTCACATCTACGTGTTTTCAGGTCGACTGTATACATGCACATTCCCAAGCAATTTTGCAAGAAATTGGATGCAAAGACGAAGCAGACGGTTCTAGTGGAATATCAGGGTGAGTTTGCTAACTATCGCCTCTATGATCCAGTCCGCAAAAATGTTGTAGTCTCTAGAGATGTCACGTTTGACGAGCAAACGGCTCAAGAAACCCAGTCGGAAGACAATGGACTCAAACTCGATACTATTTTACCTGAGGATGCACGTAAGAATGTGGTCGCTGACAGAAATGATGACGATCTTGAAGAAGCTGTAGATAGGCCTATACTGCATGAAGAAGAAGTAGATGCCAGGGCACATGATCGAAATGAACAAGATCAACAACCCGGAGAGGAACGACAACTCAGGGATCGCCAGAGTATTTGACCTCCTGCAAGGTATCAAGGCAATTTTGCCGAAACTATTCTTCCAGGTATTCTTCTGATGCACTTCAGAGCATCAGAACCCATCACGGCTTCCTGAAACCCATCACGGTTTCAGGAAGCCATGATGGGTTCTGATGCTCTGAAGTGGACCCAAGCAATCAAGGAGGAACTAGAGGCTCATGAACGAAATGGCACTTGGAAGCTGGTACTCAAGCGCGACGTGAGAAACCTCATTGACTCCAAATGGGTTTTTAAGGTTTTTATAAGGTAAGGGTTTTATGGGTATTTACAACAGGCAGTCTCGGGTGAGATACAACGATTTAAAGCGCGCCTTTGCGCTCGTGGCTGTAAACAGAAAAGGATTAGACTTTACCGAAACTTTCTCTCCTGTTGTAAGATATGATTCTTTGCGAGTATTATTGGCCATTGTTGCACATAAAGATTTCGAGTTAGTACAATTTGATGTAAAAACCGCGTTTTTATATGGCGAATTAAATGATGTAGTTTATATAAAAGTTCCTGAAGGACTAGTCAGTGAAAGTATAAATAATATGTCAATATGTAAATTAGTTAAATCGATTTATGGTCTGAAACAGGCTCCTCGATGCTGGAACAAAAAATTTACGGAATTCTTGCGACAATTCAATTTAAAAGAAAGCGATGCTAATCGATGTATTTTCTCAGGATATATAGAAGGGTCTAAAGTTTACTTAGCATTGTTTGTAGATGACGGTCTAATTGCAGCCCAATTTAAACGTATTCTCAACGACTTGATCGCTCATATGAAGGAAACGTTTGAAATCACTCTAAGCTTGTTTGTTGGCCTGACACGAGCTTGTTTGTTGGCCTGCAGTTGGAGCGTGATCGATCCAATAGAAGTATATTCATACATCAGCGAGCGTATGTTGACAAAATAATCAGCAGGTTTTGGTTAGATGAAACGAAAGGCATCAGTGTACCAGCTGATACTCATTCCAGTCTAGAAAAGGCAGAAGGAGATGAGAGTTCTAAATTAAAATTTCCTTTCAGAGAAGCAGTTGGATCTCTAATGTTTCTCGCTGTAGTAACTCGGCCAGATATAGCGTTCTCAGTCAACGCAGTTAATAGACATTTAAACTGTTTTGATGTAACTCACTGGGAGGCAGTAAAGCGTATTTTTCGTTACTTAATTAGCACTAGAGACTTAGGTATTCGATATAAATATAACAATGAAGGTATAAAGCTGGAGGGCTACTCCGATGCTGACTACGCCAGTGATGCGGCAACTCGTAGATCCACCACGGGATTTGGCTGGTGGACCCGTATCCTGAAAATCAAAACATCAGAGAATGGTCACTCTGAGCACCACTGAAGCTGAGTACGTGACAGCAGCCAATGCGTCTAAAAAAGCGGTCTGGCTTAGAAAACTGTTAAATGGTATGGAATGTGAATGTGAAAGTCCTACTATACTTCATATAGATAATCAAAGTGCGATTCGCTTAGTTAAGAATCCAGAATATCACAAAAGAACTAAACATATTGACATCCGGTATCACTACATCAGAGAAAAAGTTGAAGACTCTGAAATTATTGTAAACTACATACCATTTGAGCTACAAAGGGCCGATATTTTGACGAAAGCCCTACCTAAAGATAAGTTCAGAAGATTACGTGATCTGTTGGACATATGTGAGACTATAGCTAAGTGCTCAAGAGAAAGGAGTGTTGGATAGATTTATATCCTTTAGCTTTCGTACCTTGCTCACTAAGTACACCGTTTAGTCACGTTCTGAGCTTGCGGCGTGCTTTGTAGCGCGATAGACAATCTGTGTTTAATGATGATCGATGTTTATATACATGCTCTCATATGGTGAGTCGTACCGCTCCGCGTTCTTCCTGTTCCGTTCGCGCTGTTGTAACGATCCAATGTATAGAGTGTCGATACGAAATAAAGGCTTTAATAAACCTACGTGATAATAGATTTCAATTTTTTTCATCTATACCAGAGATTTTCCCGGCAAAGGCTTTATTAAAATAAAACTACTACAACAGATCTATCTTAGAAACACGTACAATTTTACGATCAATTCGAGGTGTAGTTTTTCGCTTGGAACTTCGATTTTCTTTACTATTTTTGCGGCTTAATGCATTTTCCACCATTTTTCTAAACCGACCAATAATTTTTGCAATTTCTCGTTGCAATTTTCCTTTGTTGCGTTAAGTTAAAATTTTTATTCTCTCATCAGCTCTACAGTAAATATTTCGCCCCATTTTCACTGCAATTTTAGATAATTGACTAATTTTCATTATAATCTCACTATATTTAACCTATAAAAATATATTAATATTTAACAAACTGTTAATAAACTTAATTAATAATCTGGCTTTATTATTATGACCAGATTACTTATAGCACAGAGCACTATAGGATTCTCCCAACACGACGTGCACCTTATTTTGGCAGTAGTTGTTTATGTTTTTTAGTTTATATGAATTGTTGCTACTATACAATAAGTGACATTACCGGAAAGTGAAGACAGACGGATAAAACAATTAGTTTTGTAACGATCCCCCCTGAGTGATCGTTTTACCCGGCCGTCGATCCGCCGGAAGGCTGCCGCCCGGCGACCACCAGCCGGGCAAATGCAGCGGCGCTATGCGCCCTTTTTAAACAAATTAATAACGCGTCCGAATCGAGCCGTTATACGGCCACCGTTGTCCAAATTCAGGGCCGTTGTCTCGGCGCTTTCGAATCGCTCCGAATCCTGACGGAAACCGCCGAGCAACGCCGCACTACCCGAACGCCGCCGAAATAATTCATAAGAATAATTATTCGGATTAAACAGAAAAATCGGGCCCGACGGATATCGCCGAAATTACCCGAACGGGTAATTTCTCAGTATAAAAAGAGCGATCCGGCACCGAAAAGATCACTCCGGTTCCCGATCCGACAGCCAGCACGGCGTCTGATCCGAATCCCGAACAGCTCTTCTGCAAAGAAGCAAGAGGTAGAGCGCACTCCGCCTCCGTCGAGAGATCTCGCAAGTTTCTCCGAGAGCCTCCTCCAAAACCGCAACGAATGCATAGAGATTGAGCGCACTCCGTCTCGTCCGAGCGGTCTCGGTAGCATTCGAATATCCGGCTATACCTTGCACGATCTAATAACCCCACGGTAGAGCGATCTCTGCCGCGGAGAGATCTCACCGGTCGTTACATCCCAGTGCAATCATCCTCACACCGACACAAAGTATAAAACGCGAGCGAAATACATAAGGAATCACACGGGGCCGTATTTTCGCGCTCTCGCGCCCCGCGCACTCCCGCGCACCCCGCGCGACCAAACAGCTGACGCGACCATAAACACGCCGGGACTTTAAACCTGTATACACGCACCGATTACACATTTATACACACAGACACCCCGAATCTATATACACGCACCGTCTATACATTTACACACGCATACATCGAATCATTATATACGCACCGTCTGCACATTTATACACGCGTACACACTGAATTTATATCCAACGCATCGTACATACCTGCATACGCACGCATACACCGAACCATTATACACGCACCGCCTATACATTTACATCTATATACCACGCACCGTACATACCGGCATACACACGCATGCACCAAACCATTGTACACGCACCGGTTATGCATTTATATACACAAACACACCGAATCTACCTACACACACCGCCTACATTTTTATACACGCGTATACGCCGAATTTACACACACGCACCATACATACGTCAATTCACGCATTTGTAAATACGCATCCTCACTTCATCCGCTGTACATGCACTATTCAGCTATTTAAATAAACAACTTATTACTTAACAACCGAGTCTATTGTCTCGCCGATCTTTTCACGAACCCTGATCCCGATTGAGCGAGTCCGAGTCGAATATTCGCGAAAGCGGTACGTTATAGTTTATTAATTTTTATTTTGATGGCTCTATTTTCATGACCACCACTGTATGTATATGTATACATATATGATATATGTATAAGTATTAGTGATTATAAATGTAAGCTAGTTTAATGAAAACGTATAAATGTTAAAATAAAAGTCAGCTGCTTTGCTATTGCATTATCATAAATATATTAAATTGCATTGTTGCTATAATGTTTCATTGTAATATTACAAAAAGCGGACCGGTATTTATTGATCAAATCTTATATTTACGATCGTCTTAAGTTTACCGTGAAACGTTCTGTAGCCAATAAAACTACCTGTACAACATCTGAAAATGAACTTAAGAAGATTTTAAATATAAGATCTGACTATGAATACCGGCTTTAGACGTTTAAAGCTAACATCATTAACATGTCAGTAAGACGTCGAAATCTAAGATCGATTAGACCTATAATATGGACCGCTTTTAGGTCGCTATCGACCTTAATCTAGATTAGATGTAGATGGTAGATGTAGATATTAGCTTCAGACGTCTGTTAAACGTCGGATCGACGTGACTATTCTGCTTGGGTAGGGGAGGAGAGGAGTTCTCATAATAATAACAGTTGTTGTTATTAGAATTGTGAGTGCGAAGAGGAGGAAAGTTCTCCGAAGAAGAGAAGAAGGAGGGGGGAGACCTTTTACCTCTAATTATTTCGTTGGCATCTTGAGGAGGGAGGTGGGTCGCATACTCTCTGATTTTTCTCCAAATGGCGAACTCAGGGCAGGAGGGAGTGTCAGCTCTATGATCTCCTTTGCAGTTAAGGCATCTTAGGAAGTTCTTGAAACCTAGGGCATTAATCCTTGGCGTAACTGTGTTCCTTATCCCCACAATAAGAACATCGAGATTGACTCTTGCAGTTAGCTTTGATGTGCTTGTATCTATAACAAGAATAGCATAGAGAGACTCGAGAAATAAAAGGAGTTACTGGATATCTAACGTAAAACAAGGTTATGTGTTTTGGAAGCTTTTGTCCCTCGAAGGTAATAGGAACTGAGAGAGAGAGAGCGTATTCTTGTGAAACAAAAGATTCTTTTTCTTTATCCTTGTCCTTATGGTGAATAATCTTTCGGTTCAGTCTATTGACAGCTACAACGTTGATGGGACTGGAAATCTTTTCCAAGATCATTTGTTCTAAGAAATCGATAGAAACATTTCTGATTACGAGAGGTGCGGAAAGCACTGGTGGGATGAAGGCCACCAGATCCTTCTTCTGAAGTCGTTGGTCATTGACCAATTGATTAGTTGTCTCTCTAGTGGTAAGAAAGATGGAAACTTTAAAGAATTCGATCTTATTAATTTCCAAAATATCATTCTTAAAGATGTCTTGAATGATTCTGCCGACTGTGATGGGATACAGCGGGGCTCTTGGATTGGAAATACAATGGATGTGGACATCAAACGGGTCTTCATTAAGATTAGAATATCTATTCTTGAGTATACTCTCTGAAATGGTTATAAATCCTGATACGAATGAAGATAATGAAATAGAGTTAGGGCTCGATTCTAAGTTGTGAATTTTTTCTATCGGTAAGCCATCAGTTTCTTTTTGCTTAGTTTTCTTCTCTAAAGGACGTTTGTTGGCCTTTTGCTTCTTTGAAGAAACTCTCATTAGAAACTACAGAGACTTTGTTAAATCCGGCCTCGGAAATAAGCGATTCTAGAACGGGAGGAATGGAGGGAGCTTCCTCGTCGACTTCCGTTATATCGTGCTTATAAAGCGAATATGCAGATTGCGGATTGTTGTACTTACTCTTGTTCTTGTTCTTGATGATTGTGTCGGTCTGGATCTTCTGACCTTTCCCCCGGAAAGTGTGAAATTTTCTTAGGAAATGATATAGAAAAGACAAAGAGAAAGGCGCCCAAGAACAAAGTCTTGATAGCAGCCGCGTACAGTTCGATATGAAAAATCGATGTTAAGACTGAATTTGTTAGTCCAGATGAAAAAGCTCACGTAAATGTAAAGGACTCTGTCGAAAAAGACACACAAGATAGCCCAGAAATAGGCTGATTAAACGTTTCCTGGAGAGGCACTAGAAACACGTGTGATACTAAAAAAAACAAGATGGCTCTTGCACGTGCATCGTGCTGCTCAGCATCACGGTCTTACATACAGGTCTTGAAACGAAGGTGGTGGGGATGGTTCGCTTAGGGCCTATCCAGACAAACTTGTATAGTCGCATAAACATATGCAAAAGGAAATTGATTGGTCCATGAGCAAATGCATAAGGAAATGGACCAATCAATTTTTTTATGCATATGTTTATGCAACTATGCAAGTTTGTCTGGATAGGCCCTTAAGCGGGGAGCACACAAACTTGCATAGGTGCATAAGCGTATGCATAAGAAATTCGATTGGTTTAATTTCTTATGCATACGTTTATGGACCAATCAATTTTCTTATGTATATGTTTATGCGCTATGCAAGTTTGTGTGCTTCCCGCTTTAACGTCCGAGAATTAGTTTGGCAAGGGCGGCGCTGCGAGTTATGGTACGGATAGCTATATGAGTTATGTGAGGTTATGTTTCCTGTTTCCCGTGGTTTCGCGCTTTATTCTAACCACAGTGTTGCCAGGGGTGGCGATTTTTCCCCAAATTGGGGATTTTTTAACTCAGTGGGGAAATTATTGGGGATTTTATAAAAGTGGGGAAAAATTGGTAAAAAATCACGAACATAAAACTTTACGCTTATTGGATACGCGCGTCGCACGTCACGTTAGGTCGGGTCTTTATCGCGCTGATCTGCAAGGACTGTAAAAGTTATTATAGATTAAATTATTACATTATATTAGATTATATTTGGTAAATCTGATTGGTTGTTGATGGTAATTGTAACATGCACATCCAAGGCCTCTTTCGCAATCATATTTTATTTCTGCATTCGTTGTTTTTAGAAGATGTTTTTTGAAGATAAATAGTTATAATGATTAGTTATAAAGTTATAAGAATTATTAGTATGAAGTAATTAATATATATTGGTTTAATATTGATTTCTTCTAGAGAACATTTCATAATGTTAGAATCTAAATCTGATTCTTACAATACTAGCGAAGAAAAGTTATGCACTTCTTCTAAACTAACATCAATTCCAAACAAAAAGAAGAAGAAAAAGTTTATTCACAAGTATAATATCAGCTGGGAGACACATAAAGAGTTTAAATCGTGGATCGCCCCAAGTAGGAAAGGCAATTTATATTTCAATTGCAATGTGTGTAATAAAGATTATTTGGGTGGAATTTCAGCTGTAAAAAGACATAATTTATCAAGAAAACATACTATCAAACTTAATGCTATTAAAAATACAACGCCTGTGCTCAATATGTCTTCAATATCCCAGAATATGAATCTTTCCAAGAACATCAAGATTGCAGAAATAAAGGTAGCAATGTTTATTGCTGAACACAATATTTCATTTCAAACGGCAGATCACTTAGTCAGTTTAATTAAAGATATATTCAAAAATATCGAAGTTTCTAAAAATATGTCATGTAATAGAACGAAATGCAATGCAATAGTAAAAAACGTGTTGGGCCTTGGAATACTTGAAAATCTTCTTGCTCGTATGAAAAACAACAAATTTTCTATTATTGTGGATGAATCCACGGATTGTTCAAGCGTAAAACACAGCTATTCTTGTAAGAATGGTAATTAATTTTACTATTAGAGATGAATTTTTATGTTTATTACCAATAAGTAACGCAACAGCTCAAAATTTATATAATGCTGTAACTAATTTTTTTGTTGAAAATTCTATTAATTACAAAAAACAATTGATAGGGTTAGGGGCAGATGGAGCCAATGTAATGATGGGTGCTAACAATTCTTTTCAATCATTACTTAAAAATGATATTCCAAACATTTTTGTTTTAAAATGTACTTGTCATTCGTTGGCTTTATGTGCTTCTTATGCATCTGAGAAGTTACCAAATTATATAGAGGAATTAGTTCGCGATATTTATAGTTATTTACATCTTAGCTATAAAAGGCAAAGTACATTTAAAGAATTTCAAAAATTTTTGGAATTAAAACCTCATAAAATATTACAAATGTCTCGAACTAGATGGCTATCTTTACATGCATGTGTCATACGTATATTGGAACAATATGAAGCTTTAGTTCTTTATTTTCAAGGCGAATATTTAATTGATAAACAAGCTGAATCAATTTTTGTCAAATTAAAAGATCCTGTTGCAAAATTATATTTGCATTTCTTAGATTACGTTTTACCTTTTTTGACAAAATTAAATATTGAATTTCAGTCTGAAATACCTAAAATACATACTCTATATTCCAAAATTGCAACAGTTTACAAAACATTGTTAGAATGTTATATTGATAATCAATATTTAAAAAGTAATGACTTATCAGTTATCCAATCAACAGAAATCCATCATTTTTTTAGCTCTAGAAAATATATATTTTGGTGGAAAATGTATGGCTATATTACAAAATGATCTAAACATTTCATCTAAGGAAAAACATAATTTTAGAGTTAATTGTTTGAATTTTTGAATGTGTGCACCAGCTTTATAAATGTTTTCCTTTTAAATCCGAATTTATGTTACAATTAAAAAATTTACAATTTATTGACCCAAGAAATATGGATAAAATAATTACTATAGCGCCAGTTGCAACACATTTTAAAAGTTTATTAGATTTAAATATCCAAGAACTTGACAATGAATGGCGTCTATTAAGGAATTACGAAAATTTATCGAGAGAAGATTTCTTGACTTTTTGGCAAAATGTTAATAAAATAGAAGACGGTGATGGTACTAAAGCTTTCTCAAAAATTTGCTCGCTGGTATCTATGATTTTGAGTCTTCCACATAGTAGTGCAGCAGTAGAGAGAATTTTTAGTATTATTAATCTAAACAAAACAAAGGTTAGAAATCGTTTGTCAACTAACACCCTTTGTAGCATTCTCTATTGTAAAGACTATCTTAATTTAGAAAATAAGTCATGCTTTAATTTTAATGTTTCACAAAATATGTTAAAAAAACATAATGATAATATGTATAAAAACTGAACTTTGACTAGAGACTTAAGATAAATAAGCCAATTATTTACGTTTTGCATTTTAAATGAATTAAAATTTATTTTATATGTAGTAAATAAGGAGTTGTAACATATGTACAAAACTAATGGCATTTTTAACTTATAATTCAACTCAGGTTACAAAAGTAAAGTACCAATCATATTAATAGATTCATGATTTGGATCCAATCACATAAAAAATGTCATAAGTAATGCTCTGTTTATCTGTGATATGAGATATAGACAATTGTTTTATTTTGAAATTAATTACATTGTATTGAAAAGATTGTAATGTGATAGTTGTCTACATTAATGTCTTTAAATTCCAATTTGGGTATTTTTTGATCAAATTGAAAATTTTATTTCTGACAATTAGAGTTATAAATGTTCATAACGTAAAAAGATTATTAAACATAAAGTTCAAAGTTAATAACAGAAAATTTAAACTGGAACTGGAATATAAGGAACTGGAATATAAAATTTATTTTATTTTCTTTTAGATTAGAGATTATACACAAAGTTCCATGAATATCTTTTCCAGTGAGAAATAATAATTGCTTAAAATGTTGTCTTTTGAATCATTATTTCTCATTGAATATATGAATATGAATTGTTTTAATACAGTTTTATAATATATTTATAATATTAATGTAATTTCATATATTTCAAAAGATATTCATAAAACCTTGTATGCATACAAAAATAGTTATCTGTGCACCTCAATTCTTTATTATATACATTATATGAACATGTATCACTTAGAAGTAATATTTCATCTGTGATATGAATATGTGACGACTAAAAGTTTTTATTTTGATTTTATATTAGAATATTGTATTTTTATTTACATTTTACTATGCGTTTTGTAATAAAAAGTTTATTATTTGTACAAGTTTTGTTACATTTAATTTAATAACATGGGCAGCAAACATTGATATTATGCAACTATAGCTATCAACTAATTAATTAATTATTAACTAATCTAGTTGACGTTTTAAATGTTTTTTTACAATGTTTTTGTCTCTTTTTCCTTCAAATAAAAAATAGATAAGCAGCATTTTAAAGCATTTAAGCATGATCTGAGACTTTATTTTCAAAAATTATTGTATACGATATTTCATGAATATCACTAGAATATTAAGTATAACATTATGATAGCATTCATAAAATATCGTATGCGATATTTTTCAAAAATAAGGCCCCTTGAATCGTACTCTATGTTAATATTTGAGTCAATTTTAAGTTGGAAATTTTTAGACAACGGTTGGCACGGTTTTAGTTAGCTGGTTGGGGATATAAATATTTTTCACCTAGCAACATTGTCTAACCAGGTACCATAACCAAAAGCGACGCGTAGTGGCGGCCGGAGACATGAAATTCTTGACGCTAAGGCCGGTAATTATAGTCGGTTTTTATATTTGGGAGCTTTCCAGCAAGCGACACAGACGACGCAGAGTATCGTTCTATCTTTGTTGTTCATTGGTATTGAAAGAAGATAGAATGATACTCTGTGTCGTCTGTGTCGCTTGCTGGAAAGCTCCCTTTAAGATCATCTTAAGTACAATCTTAAGATGTCATAAACCAATCACAGAGCCGTATTAGCATCTTAAGACATTACTTAAGACGGTTTTGAAATAAGAACGGATTATGAATATCGGCCTTAAGCTGGAGACACACGAATAAACTTAAGCAGTAAGACGTAAGCAGTAAGGCCCGATTGCACCAATGTTATTTTGGCTTTAAGTGATACTTAAATATGTACTTCTGATTCGTGCGTTAGATCAAATGACAACATGATATACGTCAATTTCTAACGCACGAGTCAGAAGTTGGCCATATAGCAGGACCGAAAATGAAAAGGTAGAAAGAAAAATATTCTTTTTTTCAGATTTGAATATAATATGCAATAAATTTTGGTTTAAAAACGAACAAAATATGTATAGAAAATAACATCAAAATAATGTACTCGAAAATAGATGTTGCCAATAAAAGGATGTACTAAATATACGATTAAACGTGTTTTCATTTAAACGTATAATTGAAACGTATAATAGTGAGCCTTACGTGTAAACGTGTTTAAGTAAACGTTTACAAGTAAACGTTTTTTTAGAAGTAAATGTAAACGGATGAACGTTTCACGTTTACACGTATATTCGAAAAACGGAATAAAATAAGAGCCCTACTTTGTTTCAAGACTAGAAGGTCGATTCTGTAACTCAAGTGAGATCATTTCTCGCCAGTGATGCCAGAATGGCCACGCTAGCAACACGCAACTGTAGTGGAGGGGATGACGCACGAAGCGAAACGCGTACATGTGAGCTCGGCGCCAATCGGCGCTTCACATGTACGCGGTTCGCTTGTGTATGTTATCCCCTCCACTACGGTTGCGTGTTGCTAGCGTGGCCGTTCTGGCATCACTGCTTCTCGCACTTTCATCTCACGTGAATTTGTTTGCACGATTCTATAACGTAGTGAAAATGCAAAGCGAAAATACGAAATCACTAGATTTTCTAGTGTGAGGAAAACGTTTTGTACGTACAGAAACTGTACCTAAAATAATAAAAGAATCACGAATCACAGTCTATTATTCTCCTTGCGATCGAAGAATAATAGATTGTGATTGGTCAATTTCTTTACAACCCTTACGACTGCGACTTATGGGTGCTTTCCATTTAGTGACACAAGTTGACACAACCTGACTCCTAGTATCATTTCTGCTTTCCATTACATTTGTGTCGCTTTTTGTCGATGACACAAGTCGACTTCGAGTGACTGCTTAGATAGGGTGCTTTCCATTTAGCGACACAAGTCGACACAAGCGTCATTTTGTCTTCTTTATGGCTGCTTTCCTTTTAGGGAACACAGTCGACACTTTTGACACAAATCGACACACGACGCTTTCCATTTAGAATTTGATTCAAACTCAATCGACACTATTCGACTCTGCTCGGGAGGAGAGTTGGAATGTGCTTTTGACCGAAGAACGCATCCATTCCCAGTATTTCGCGATAGAAAATCTTTGAATCTAGTACTTATCCTTATTAAGGTTTGAATTGTTTGTGCAATAAAAAATAAACAATAAAAAATAAAAATAAACTCTATTTTTATAATATATTTCGAGTGATAAAAATATTTATATACAGTATAATATATTATACATACATTTATAAAACTTGAAAACACGTTTGAGAAGTTTTACGATAAATCTTGTAAGATTAGGTATTAAAAGCAGTGCACACTGTGTATCCGTTTCTGTGTATCGCGTTCCATTTAACTGTGACAAACTGTGCTCGAGTGTGTTAACCTGTGTCGATTTGTGTCTCCTAAAAGGAAAGCAACCTATATCGCCAGTGACAACGAAGATAGAATGACGCTTGTGTCGACTTGTGTTGCTAAATGGAAAGCACCCATAGTGAGTCAAGCGTGATCAAGCGTGGCTTTCCATTTATCGTATTGAGGTTACTAACTTGAATTCACTTGAGTTAACGTAAGTCGACACAAGTGCATGTAAATGGAAAGCACCCTATGTAGAACAAGCTTAAAGGTGCTTTTACATGACAGCATCGAGCGTCGAGCATCTGCGCAGAAAATATACTCAGAATCTGAACGAGATAATATATTCCAGCTTCTTGCGGATAATAACATGGTGAGTCATATTCTAATGTGCACACATTAGTACTAAAAATTAATATTTATTAACATTATACATAATAGATATTATTATTAATTCTTTAATGCTTGGTTAGATTCTAATATGCACTGCCAGTAGTGATGTTCTATAATATATTTTGTTTAATAATAATACCCCTATTATGTATAATGTTAATAAATATTAATTTTCAGTATTAATGTGTGCATATTAGAATATAATCTTTTGATCTCGACCGTATTCGTATGACTTACCATGTTATTAGCGGCAAGAAGCTGAAAGAGTGGGATTCGATTGACCACGTTGCTTTTGACCACAGAACCACAGTCTAACCATACCCAGTTGCGACACTCAGCCATCCAACCTGGAACAAAATTTTAGTGCGCATGTGCGAATTCGTACACTTAACAACATGGCTGCACCATAGGTAATCATAAAATATCATAGGCAACCTCAATTATTATATCTTCTGATATGTATTATGATACGTATTATGCAGAAGTATTGTTTTTATTTCTTCTGCTTTAACAAATTCTTTGAATTATAATTCAAATTGCACAGAAAACATTTTTTTTTATTACATATGTATGTACATTTGAATCGTAGCGCCGGTACGTATAACAATATGGCGACATACCACGTGACTTGAGGACAACTAGATCAAAGGTGCCGACACTCAGTGTCGTAACTGGGTATGGTTAGACTGTGACAGAACGAATGGGATTCGATTGGCCACGTTGCTTTTGACCACAGAACCCTCTGATAGGTAGACCTAGTAAAAAATCCTATACGCCGGTTAATATAATTGGCTGTGGTCAAAAGCAACGTGGTCAGACGGGACGCTCCCGACAGAACACTCTGATAGGTAGACCTAGTAAAAAACCCTATACACCGGTCAATATAATTGGCTGTGGTCAAAAGCAACGTGATCAATTGGGACGCTCCCAGCTGGAATCTATCTCGTTCAACGTCTGCGCAATGACGCTCGACGCTCGATGCTGCTATGTAATGGCACCTTAAGGTCCAAACAAAGAACACGCGGGAAAACGCGTTTAAACACGTCCATTCTCGTTTACGAGCGACAACGGACTATGCCAATAAAGCATAGAACATAGAACAAACATACAATATACAATCCGTAAATAAAATAACGCATTTGAGCTTGGTGCGTTGATTAAACAATATCTTTCCAGATTCTCTCTTGAATTATTGATATCGAATAAAATGGAACCAGTCACTAACGTCGAGACGATTGCTTCTAAAGTTAGTATATATTTTTATTCCTTTCACATTTTAGTTTAAGAAATGCGTTTGCGATGCTGTAACGTAATTTCACATATACTTAAGTGGCTTCGTAAAATTGTTTAAAAAATAATTGATAGTAATATATAAATTTAGAAGAAAATGCATATATGTATTATTGTATATGATATATATGCATATACTGCATTTTAAATAGAAAGTAATCGTATTATATATCGATATATGAAAAATAAAAAGAAAGAAAATGATATTGATGCAAACAACATATAAGTAAAAAATGGATAGTGTCTTACAAGGGTGGGCTTATAAGGGTGTTTATATCTCATAATTCTTTTTTTTTAATAAAATAGGAGAACGTCAGAAAATCTTTGCAAGTATTGCAACCAGCAGCCACTGACAAGGAAACATTAGTACGCGCTGATCGAATTCTTAGATGTATGCAACAGTCAAAGAAGAAAATAAAAAAGTGAGCTTTTTTAAAATTTATAAATAATAATTTAAGGAGATAGATACTGATCTATGGGGATGTGACCTTTAAAACCTATCGCACAAAAACAAAAAAGAGTAAATGCAAGAAAGTGACAAGTGAAAATAAAGCTACCCAGACTGTACGACGACTGTACGACTGGACGAGAAGAGAAGATAATTAAAATCGAGGATTTAACATCCACAGGTATGCTCGAAATATTTTTCTCTGTACATATTTCTCTATGCAGATTGCAAAAATATAATGAAAGAAAGTTTTTCTCTTTATTGAAGTATTTATTTCATCTGATTCAGCCAATCCTGATAAAAACTACTGCCAAGTCTTGGCTGAAAGGCGAGAAATGAATGAACTTGTGGATGCTTTAGAGGAAAATAAGAAACTCTTACAACACGTTCGAGGAAAATAAAAAATTCTTACTAAACACTGAAAAGTTACAAGAAGAATGTCGTATTTGTAAAGAGATGTTGGATGAGACAAGAACACTTATTGAAGAACTACAGGTAATGTTGTCTAAATATTGTATATAGATTTATATAGCATCAGTTACTTTAAATATTACATATTATGTATTTTTATTGCAGGAGGAAATGATTGGAAATGTTAGAAATGATACATAGAAATGATAAATAATTCGTTAGATGACAGTGCTCTTTAATTTAAGCTAGCTCTTTGAATTTCTTAATTAAAAGTCATAAGAAAAAATGATATACTTTAATATAATTTTATACCGATAATAATTTATTAAAAGTATTAATTTCTTATATAGCATTAACTTTTTTATTTTTTGCCTCATTTTTACTCATCCAGCTCCTATTGCAACCATTTAGCATTTGAAGTAGTGTGAACAAATTATGTATAAATATAACCGATTTTCCCGTACGCCAAGTGTGTGCGTGTGGGTTGAGTGCCTATCGGGCGCGTCTCCGGGTGGCGGATAGGAGGACGCCCAGGAGGCTCCGGGCTACTGACCGCCCAAGTAGGCTCCTGGGTAGTGGTTGCTATAACCGGCTCTGCGGGCGTAAAACCCTGTCTGGGGACGGGAAGGTGCCACCGGGGACCAACTCCCCAAGCCAAGCTGGGAGCTATCGTGGTGACGGCTGCGTGACACTGGGGGTGCAGTGCCGTGAACGATGCCTCTGGGGAACCGGGCGAAACCCCAGAGTATCTAGCCTTACCTGCGCATCGGGGCTCTGTGCAGGCGGACCCCCCTTCCCCATTACTCGTAAGACTTCTATGGAGACTACTATTAAAAATTTAGACTTAACTTTACAGGGGCCATCAAGGAACCAGAAATAGGAGGGAGGGGAAATAACCCCCCTCTCGCGTCGACGAGGGCATGAATGCCATCGCCAACAATCTGGGTGCCACCACAGGGAACTCCTCTGCCAAGATGCTCGTCGACGAAGTCGACGAGTCGTCGGGCAGGAGGAAGAGACCTAGTGGGGCAGCTAGAAGGAAAATGAAGAAAGCGTGGGTGGCGGGGGGAGAGGGCTCCAAGGAGCCCCCCTCCACGCCCGGGATCGCTTCCAAATCCAAATCCGACTCAGGGACTGCGAAGAGGCAGAGACCTGAAAAGGAGACACCACCGGAAGTGGCGGTGAAGAGACCGAGGAGTCATGGAGGTCCACCAGGCTCCTACGCGATAGCCGTAGCGGATCTGCCGAAGATTGCCATTTTACATGGCAGCCGGACGCAGGACGTCACCGAGGAGCAGACCACCCAGATTCAGAAGGGGATCGTGGGACTTGTGGATGGGATTCCCGAAGGGGACTTCGTTCCTAGGTTCCACGAGACCTACAGGACAAAAGGGGTGCTAAAAGTCATCTGCGCCGACACTCAGTCGGAAGGATGGCTAAGGGAGAGGCTGCCGACCCTGGCGATGTGGGAGGGCTCGGGTCTGATTATCGTTGGATTCGACGAACTCCCTAAGTTCATCAGAGTCTCGGCTTTCCTCCCGGGACCGGCACCTGCCGACAAGAGGACCATCCTGGGGAGGTTGGAGAGGCAGAACCCGGGACTCCGGACGGGGAGATGGTCTGTTTACGAACCGCTCAAGGAGGCCCCCGCGAGGGGGACCCGACTTGTGCTGGGAGTAGAAGAGACCGCGCTGCCCGTCCTGGAGAAACTAGGGATGAGGCCATTTTATGGCATGGGGTGGGCAACCTTCCAGGTGCTCCGCAACAAGCCAGACCTCAGGAGGAGTAAGGAAGGGGACAAAAGGCCTAATAAAGGTGAGTCTCAAGATCGTCCAGATCAACCTGCACCATAGTGCCCAGGCAACTGCGGTACTGTAACGCAGGATGATCAGAGAGCGGCTAGACGTGGCACTGATACAGGAACCCTGAACATTCAGAGGACGTATCAGGGGCCTCAATGTCAATAGAGGGAGACTCATTTTTTGCACTTCTTCTGACAGGCCTCGGGCGGGCATCTTAATCAAAGATGAAACCGCCATCCCGCTGTGGGAGCACTGCAATGCAGACCTGGCGGCGATTAAGGTGACCATCGGGGAAGTTGGTCACAGTAAAGAATTGGTCATGGCCTCTGTTTACATGCCTTACGACTCAGCTGACCAACCACCCTCACAGGCAGTGACGAAGCTGGTGGATGACTGCCGGAAGAAGGGCTGGGAGCTGATCCTAGGGTGTGACGCGAATGCTCACCACACCGTCTGGGGGAGCTCCGGGACCAACAGGAGGGGACGAGAGCTCCTGGAATACCTGGCAGGAAGCAATCTGGACATATTGAACAGATGTAATACTCCAATCTTTACTAATAATATAAGGGGGGAGGTGATCGACCTGACACTGGGTAGCTCAGGTATCTGCGATTTTGGTAGCAACTGGAAAGTGTCTGATGAGCCGTCCTTGTCGGATCACAGACACATTACTTTTACGGTAGGGAAGGAAACACCACGGTGCGAGGAGACTTTTTTCAGAAATCCTCGCTGCACGGAGTGGTTCTCCTATGCCGCGGACTTAGGGGGAAGGCTGAAAACCTTCCCATCGCGTTACGGTAGCCCCGGAGAGATTGACATCGCGACGAACATGTTGCGGGATGCGATCGTCGCGGCGTACGAGGAAAACTGCCCTCTAAAAAGGAGGAGTAAAAGTGACGTCAAGTGGTGGAATACGGATCTGCAGAAGCTGCGAAGACGTGCAAGATGTACTCTCAATAGGGCCAAGAAGATCAAGAGCTTGGAAGCCTCGGAAGAGGCAAAGGCGGCCCAAAGGGAGTACAGAAAGGCCACAAAGGAGGCCAGGAGACAGTCATGGCGTAAATTCCTGGGGGAGCTAAACAGCATACCCGAGGTGGCACGACTGAAAAAGATTTTGGCCAAGGAAGGTCCATCTGGCACGAGTGCTTTTCTGAAACCTGACGGGAGCTTTACAACGTCATGGGAAGAAGAGATGACCACCCTGCTTGACAAACATTTTCCGGGTTGTGAGATAATGGAGGCGGGCGACGCGGGCGAGGAGGTACCGCTAGAAGCAGGACATCGGGACTAAGACACCGCCTCCAGAATCATCACTCCTGCTGGGGTAAGATGGGCGCTAGATAGCTTCGAGCCATTTAAGAGTCCGGGGGAAGATGGTCTTTTCCCGGCTCTGCTGCAGCATGGCGCTGAGGAGCTGGTGGCACCACTTACAAAATTTTTAGATCCTGTATTGCAACAGGTTATATTCCCTTCTTATGGAGAAGGACAAGAGTGGTGTTCATTCCTAACATAACCAGGCAGGCTGGATTACCTTCCTGGAGCGTTTAGGCTTATCTGCCTCACGTCCTTCCTGTTGAAAGCAATGGAGAGGCTGATAGACCGACATATCAAGGAGGGAGCTTTGAAGCTACATCCGCTTCACCAGGGACAGTTCGCCTATTTGCCGGGAAAATCGGTGGACGCAGCCCTACACAGCCTGGTTCACAGACTGGAAGAGGCGCGGACGAGGCAAAACATGGCGGCGGGCCTGTTTCTGGACATTGAAGATGCCTTTAATTATACCTCGGTTGAGGCGATCGAAAGAGCGGCAGAGAGGCATGGGGTCGACCTTACTATCAGAAGGTGGCTGAGGAACATGCTATCTTCTCGCCGGCTTACTATCTGCAGAGGGGGTCTTACAGTGGAGGCGAAAGCAACCAGGGGCTGTCCACAAGGGGGAGTCATTTCGCCCCTGCTATGGAACCTGGTTGTGGACGAACTCATTGTGAGGCTGAACCAGGGGGGTTTCTATACTCAGGCCTATGCAGACGATCTGGCAACTATTGTGATTGCCAGGGATGCTAATACAGTGAGTGGACTATTAAGGACAGCGCTGGGGAGGATCAAAAGATGGTGCATAGAGACGGGACTGTCAGTCAACCCTGACAAGACAGAACTGGTCGTCTTCACCGGGAAAAAAAAGCTAGAAGGCTGGAGCAATCCAATCTTCTACGGGAAGGAGTTGAAGCCCACCGACTCGGTTAAACATCTGGGAGTAATTCTCGATGCGAAGCTGAGTTGGGGGAAGCAGTTCAACTTCGCATGTGGCAGGGCATGCACGCTGCTATGGGCATCTAAACGCATCTGCGGCAAGACTTGGGGAATAGAACCTGCAATGATGCGGTGGCTGTATACCGCGGTAGTGAGACCATTGTTTTTGCATGGAGCACTGCTGTGGTGGAATAGGACATCGCTCAAATCGCTCCCTTGACCACTTGCAGGGTCTAGCCTCAAGACTCATCACCGGAGCCACCAGAACGACACCGGTCGCTGCTTTGGGCGTGGCGCTGGGGCTGCCGCCTCTACATATTATGGTGGAGGCGGCGGCGATGGCGTCGGCGCACAGATTAAAGACCGGGGGTCAGTGGAAGGGGGCAATTCGGGGAAACAATAAGAGCCACACCACAATCTGGGGTAAGTTGTTGGGAACTGTCTCGGAGGCTGGGATGTGGCAAGACGGCAGGGAAGTGATACTATCCTTTGATCAACACTTCTTGGTGGGATTCCCCACTAGGGAGGAATGGAGCAGCTCACCGGATCCCACTTTGGGGGACAACCTGGTCTGGTTCTCGGACGGGTCGAGCAACAAGGCGGGAACCGGAGCAGGGGCCTACCTGCAGGGATCAAAAACAGGGATCAGTATCTCCCTAGGTTACTGCAGCATATTCCAGGCGGAAATCATGGCAATCTTAGCCTGCGCCCAGACGAGAACTCTAAGGGGATACTCGAATAAAAGAATAGCTATTTGCTCGGATAGTCGAGCGGCCTTACTGGCCATAAACAGCCCAAGGGCGGACTCTGACCTGGTGGAGGAATGCAAGGAGGTTTTAAACAGACTGGTTTCCACCAACAGGGTAAGGCTGCTGTGGGTACCGGGTCACACCGGGGTCAAAGGTAACGAAAGGGCAGACGAGCTGGCTCGCAAGGGGGCTAACACTCCCATGACGGGTCCGGAACCTGCGGTCGGCCTGGCCAAAAACGCCATCAGGACGGGCATCAGGCGGTGGACGGAAACACAGCTGGACATGGCCTGGCGCCGTGAACCAAAGGCCAGACAAGCACACATCTTCATGAGGCACTGGGACCGAGATAGAACTAGTTACCTGATGAAGTTGGATAGAGGCGCGCTGAGGAAAGCAATAGGTGTCCTGACGGGACACTGCAGACTCAGAAGACACCTGCACCTACTTGGACTGGAGAAGGACAAGAGATGCAGGAAGTGTAAGCAGGAGGAGGAAACTCCACTGCACATATTATGTTTCTGTCCGGTGGAGACAGGAAAAAGAAATCAGATCTTGGGATCTCACTTTCTGGATCCCAAGGACATCGAGTCGATACTTCTGGGGATAATCCTTCACTTCTCCAGGGAGGGGGGGGGTGGCCTCTGTAGGAGGGACGACGCGAATTACTTGCGGAAGGTATAATGGGCCTTAAGGTCTGAGTGCCATGGAGACCGCCCTTTGGGCGGTAACCACCGCCGCACGCATACATACATACATACACCGATTTTAGTCCTAAGGACTAAAATTTTTTTTACTTTGGTTAATCAATGCATTTTCAAGGTGTTTTCCAGCGAGAACACACATAAAGTCGCCGACATTACTATATATTATTCATAAATGCTTTCTCATTATCGTCACAGAATAAGCAAAATATTAGCAACGTGCCAACAGTGTGCTAGCAGATTCAGTCAAATACAGATCAACTGTTCGCATTAAACTCGTATTCTGCCGTTTATTTCCGTCAAACTGTGTTGTAAGAATTCTAAAGTTTGTTTGATCTTTTCAAAGCTGTTATCATAATTTGTTGGCAAATTTAGGTATATTTCTGCCAACATTGCATACTTCAAATCCTATTTAATCAGTTCTATTCTATATCTAATCTTTTTAATCGACAAATTTTTCAACAGACTTTACAAAATTTGTCGTCTCGGCAGCTTAAGTATATACGCATACTCTTGCGCGCGCACATAACACACCTCTAAATATATAAATATTTAGAAAATAAAGTATATATATACATTATGTATATATAATGTATATATTGTGTTAATAAAAAAAATGTACATTTCATTACATAATTTTTTTAATATTTTTGAAATAATCAATTTCATAAATCATTATATGTAAATAAATATAATTTACTCGGTAAAAGGATTTTTTACTTTAAGCAAAGCAGTCAAAACTTATCGCATTTATATATATTACAAATTGCATGTAGCTTATCTATTGTAATTTCATAGAGAATATTTACATTTTTGCATTTTATTTATTATGTATTTGTATGTTTATATACATATATATACATTGTTTTTTGTTATATATTTTAAATTACATATTAGTAATAAATATATTTAAAAAATACAGTAATGTACTCTCAATTCGCATTATCTTTAAAGGCCCCACGATTCAAAAAATAACAAAATAACAATAAATTATTGGGCTGTAATCAATCATTGATCAATAGTTAACCACTTATCTGTGATGTTTTCTATTTGTTTAAAAAGAATTGGATTTCTGAGACGGATTTTTAATTCTAGTTTTCCTCCTGTTGCTTTTCTGCCATCCATAAGCTGAAATAATATGATAAATTTTCTTTATTCTATATACAAGAAAGAATGTGCAAAATAAATAAATTATTTAATTACTGAGAAGGAATCGTGTAGAGTGCACTGGGACTCGAGAGGTTGTAACCTAACCATTACTGTACCAAGCAGACTATCACTTCGGAAGAAACCTCTGTAACATTACAAAACATTATAAATATAACAAAACACAGATATCAAGAATGTTTTTACGTCACAGAAATTCAAATATACGCTGTTACAAATTGCTTGTGTAATATCATGAAATGCCTAATTATTACACGATACAATTTCACATATATGATTGATTCATTCTACAAACATTATGATAATTTTTACATATATATTTATTCTTGCTAACGCTATTGCTTCTTTTTACAAAAAGAAGATGGCATGTATGATAATGCCAGGATAGTGCTCTACATTACTCTTAAAAATACTCTGTATTATCAAAATCTTTGTGCATGTAACAAATTGCATACTCTACAGGATTTAAGGAATGTCATACCTGGGACGAGAACAGCATAAAATGGGATTCAATGAGCATCTGTAAGCAATATTCTATTTTTTATGTATGATACTCTTATTTTACAGCTTCTTAATATTTAACATAATATTTAGCTGTCTTCTTATATTTAACTAGCTTTTAATATTTAAGATGTATACATGTAAAGCCAAAGAGAAATAATGCAATTTATTTTCACAATTGATTTTAAAAAAAGATTATATCACTAGAGATGCTGATTGTTACTTGTCTGAAAAAGATAATCCAACTTGTTTCTTTATTATAATATCTTTCTTTTAAACGAAAAAGAAATATAGATATTTGCAAAAAGATCAAGTACTATTATAAAAACAAAAATAAAAATATTTATAAATATAAAAAATTCTAAACAATTATTGCACATACAGCAGTAGCAGGTAACTATTAGTGTCTCTAGCAAAATTATTTTTCAGATAAATGAAGACCATCTTTCTACACAAAATTATAGGTCACTTTTTTGTTGTCCCAGACATGTTTTGTCATCATTTCTATGTGAATTTGTTAAAACATTTAAAATCGATATTTCTTTTACAAAAATATTAAGAAATATTTCTTTCTCTCCCCTCTTTCTTTCTTTCTTTCCCTTTTTCTCTCCCCCCTCCCTCCTTTCCGCCCTCCATTTTTTCCACCCTGTTTCTTTCTCTCAAACACTAGCATCTTATATCTTTTCTCGTTAATTAATTTAATTCGTTATAACAATTTCTCTACAACCTATAGAAGTGCTTATTGGCTTTTTCATTCACATTTCTTAATTATTTTTTGAGAAGATACCAAAAAAAAAGTAACGTTTTTAATCACTCACTACGAGAGAAGACATGAAACAAAGAATACATGAAGTCTGTAACTTGTGCAGAATTAGATAAAAATGTACAAAATTAGAGTTTTGTATTAAGAATAAAGGTCTAAAAATAAATCATTGTGTGTGTGAATATTTAATAAAAGAAACAAACAAATAAAATAGTGTAAGTATTGCATTCTTATCAGTAGCACCTTATCCCATGAATCAATTCAGTTAAAGTTTCAAATGCTCCTAAAATTATTTCATTTAAAAAATATTTTAGATAAAAGTTGCTTTTTTTATAGAAAAATATAGGATTTTACTTGAAATATTAAAGTTGTCTTTCCCCCATGAAAAAAACGCGATATAATTTTATTATATTAAATTTTTTGAAGAAATAAAAAAGAAATGAATTAAACCATTTCAGATCATTTAGTTTATAACATCTTTATAACTCTCTAATATCTTTCCACAAACCTCATTAATTAATTTACTTTGTTATAACAATCAATAGTATAAGATAAGATAATTTAGTAATATTGAAACATCGGGATAATTAAAATGTGATATTAAATTAGTATGTTATATGCTAAACTTAATATTCATGCTTACTAATGCAATCAAGCTAATTAATAGTCATAAAAATTTACATGCACAATACAGTTGTGGATCTTCAATAGTATTTTGTCAGACACAATGAATTAAAATTCAAATTAACATCAAATTAATATTAAACACTAATTAATGTTAAACACTATTAATATAACACACACACATACAAAATATTGAATTACCCTTTTGCCCAAACTTCACACTTTAAAGCATGTCGTTTGAAGGCCCTTTGACATCTGGAAGTGCGATTTATAATCCCATTCAATGGAAATACAGCCTGGTATTCAGGATTGGCAGAATCTTTAACTGTTGATGTTCTATCCGTGGGATGATTATCCGACGGAAATGGAAATTCAAACATAACATACGTGTCTGCCTCTCGAGGATAATTGATTCCCCTAATTATAGAAATTTCGATATCGCTGTCGTTTAAATCTGTGCAACTCCTGGAAAAATATAATTTTATTCTGATTTAATTTCTATAATACGAATCTAATTTTTATAATCTGGCAAAGAAGAAATATGATTGAACAATTAATAGTATTTTTTTTCAAAATTGATCAAAAATATTACACAGTCGTCTTTTCTCATTGTATATGTAGTCTTTTTCCTTTATTTTCCCTTTAGTAAAAAAAAGCTTTTGTGAACATCAAAATTAATAATATATTTTGAAATAATTATAGACTTAAATTTGAATTTAATAGATAACGAACTGTTTTGATATGACAAGAACATTAAAATATATACAAAATTATGTACATACATATACAAATAATCAAAGTTTTTTTCGAAAACAAAGTATTGTCAGGTGTCTATTCAAATCTTATAAAACAAATTCCCCGAAAATTCTCTAATCTTCCAAATTTTTTTTTTTAAATTTCGGATAAAATTAGAAAATATTTAGATGCAACTTTTTGAAATAAATCAATTCTTCATGTAGAATCCCGAAAATATCAGTTACGAAACATCCTGTATATGCATAAACATATATGTATATGCATATTCCGTTACTTCTTCCTTGTGTATATTTTGTTCTAATTAAAACACATGACAGAGCATTTAAAAACCATTCCTGAGAAGCATTGTGAAAATTATTTTTAAGATGGAAAACAAAGAATAAATAATTGCACTAAATCTAATATAAATTTTTTAAAAATAAACAATATTAAATTTTATAAATTTTCAAAAATATACACTTTTTCTCATATAATTTCTTCTCATTTGTTTGCTCATATACATTTATACTTGAATCATACGTATCAATAATAAAGAAAATAAATGTATACTAACTGTACTATTTGATAGGTTTTGATTTCATAATGATGTTGTGGTGGTGGCAATAAATCGCGTTTTCGAACTCTTAGCATATCTAAATCTCGCGTGTAACCAAGTGCGAGCCGTTCCCACCTATTATATGCAGAAACATTTCCCAATGCTTTTGAGTGATCCCGTGTAGACAAACACCACTGTAAAATTAAATAATAAAAACTTATACAAATAAATTGTACAATTGTTAGTTTATATTCATACTAGCTTCAAATATTATGTAAGATATATATTTTCCCAATTTCAATAAATTATTCATTACTTTAATCTACTTAATAAAATAAAAATAAATATCACTCTAACGTTAATTACGCGCGCAATTACACATAAAGTGTTTCGCGATTAAACGTTTTAACTTAAAACGTTTAACTTAAAATATTAATTGAAGACCTCTCAAAATAAGTAAAAAGTTCCTCTAAAAATATGCTCGCCAACGCCTTGTTCAAGAGATATTGACATCTAAAAAGTTACAGCTAAAAATAATAAATAAAGTTATTATATATAGCTATTAATATAAACTTTCCATAACTATAGATATCAATATTACAAAAACCGTACACAAACACCATATATCACTGAGAAATATTTTTCAATTTGCTCAATGCTTTTATAAACTAAATATTATGTTTCACATTTACTTTAATAGTGAATATGCCGATATTGTGCTCGTGTGTACGGTTTTTGTAATGAAAATGCTATTCCTGCCTTGCTGCTTAATTTTTTATGAAGAAAAATCATTCAAGTCTGTGAAACAATTATAGCTATCTAGTGCCACTCTACTATTGATGCGAGAGAAAGATATCAAGACTCTCCCATTATTATTTTAAGATTATTACTTTTACTTAAACTTTACTTAAATTACTTTTTACTTAAATAGTTGAAACACGCTAATAATTAATTAATTAATTAATTTACTTATTTATTGTAACCTGATAATAATTTCATAAAGTCTTATATTCACAATATTTAGATTTTTCAATAATGAATTTTTTTATTCAATATCTATTAAACAATGCGTTTCTTGTATATATAAAATGTCCCAGAATCAGCACATCATCTGATAATAACAGATTCTTAAAATCATTTGGAGACCAAAAACCTTGATACCAGAATGTGTGTGTGTCATGATCTGTGTCATTAGTAGATGGTTGATTCTAGAACACCTTGCACATAAATATATATTTAATTAATTATTTTATAGTCTGAAAAGACGTCACACACAAATATGTTTTTATTTCAATTCTAAAAAGAATATTTTATTATTACCTTAATTTGATTAATTAATTGAATTTCAAGATTTTCATAAATTTGATCATCCGTCCCGCTCGAGCCTTCTAAAAAATCTTCGGCAGATACCAATATGAAACTTTCATCTTTTTGACATTTACCGAGTTCTTTTTTTTCAAGAGGCGACAAAGGAATTGAATTCATATCGACAGGCAATCCAGATTTGCTGGCTTCTATCAAAGGTTGTATCCCTTTAGCTTGTTTTAGATAATCACGCGCCAAATCCATATCCCCATCTTGTTTTGCATTTAAAGCAGCTTGTTTCAATTCGCGCTGCCGCAGCTGTAATTGTAGCATTTGCTTTTCCGCACGCGATGTAATCTTTTGACTTGGTTTCTGTCCTAATAAAAAATATAGTACGCAAAAAATATAATACATAAATATATAATACTATATATATATATATATATAAAATTAATACAATATACAATATTTCTCGCACACACGCACGCATAAAATATGATAACTTGAGAAATGTGCAACTTTAGCATAGAAAAATAATAAAGGAATTAGCTTAAGAATAATAAAAAGAAATGTAAACCAACTTAATCTTCTTTCAGAGTTACAAACTTTTTGTATATATTTCAATAATTTTTATTAATTGAGTTTAAAATAAAAAGAGAATTTTATTCAGTCAAAATCATGCCCGCATTTTACGAAATATCTGATATAATAACTAAATATATATAATACAACATTTTATATACATATATATATAATATTATATATTATATATGTACATATATATTGTGTATATATATATATATATATATATATATATATATATATATATATATATTATACAAGATGTTTTGTAAAATGTGAGAATAAGTTTGGCTAAATAAATGCCTTTTGTAACTCAATTTATAAAAAGAATTATATATATATATATATATATATATATATATATATATAATATACATATATATATATATATACACACCCGCAAGAGAAATATATATTTCATTATTCTTTACCTGCTTTAGGAGGAAGAACAGGTGCTTTTGGTGGCACAGGCTTTGTTATAATATTATCTTCGGATGACTTAGACTGAACTACAGATTGTGCAGTGTTATCATTATTTTGCGCATTAGACAATGGTGGAAAACCAGGCGGAACAGGAAGTTCATCCAGAGGTACTAGCTTTCCATGCGTGTATGACTTAATAGCGTCCTCAAACTGTTTGCAAATTCTACCGTATCTGCGTGCCTTAGAAGTATTACCCTCAGCTTCGGCAGCCACTTTTGTTCTCCTGTATACTTCCAAACGTTCCTTAAGAGCACCTTCGATGTTCTCAAGACCAAGCTTCGCTTGTGAGTCAGCTTTCAGTAGTAATTCACATTCATGTTATTATGAAATATATGGCTTTTTATTGCATATTATACAAGTATGAATTGATGTATGCAATTTATTTTAATTTATGTATTTATTTTACTTATTGTTGTACATTAAAAGATACAGAAACAATTATTTTACATGTACACACGATATGTGTATAAATTCATGTATTAAGGCATTCCTGTCCCCTGTCCCCATACAAGATAAAAAATAAATACTAACAAACAGAATACTAACATAAGATAGATAAATTCAGAAGTATTACTCAACTTCTCTTACTATATATATATTTCTTTATTACAAAATATATATATATTTCTTCATCACAAATCGATAATGCAATATATATTTACAATATTATTAATAAATATGCATATAAATATATAATTTTTAAAAAATTTTGCTTGTTATTTATATACCTGTATCTGTAGAAGCTTGCTGTTGAATTTCGCTTTCTTCTTTCACCACTGGTGGTATAATATCTGCTGAAGAAGGTAGAGTTGGAGTAGGTGGCATATCTGATAAATCAAGCTTCTCCCCCGCAGCAACCGCAGCAATAACTATGTCGAATTGTTTCACGGTTTTCACATACTGTAATGCTTGCTCTTTATTATCCGCCTTTTTCCAAGCAAGTGCAGCAGTCTTATATTTTTGCTGTTGCTCTTTTAATTTATTCAAAGCTTCCTGATCAACTGTGACATCTGCCGTTGGTTCAGAAAGACCATCATTTGAAACTACATCTGATGTAGCAGATGGTTCAGTAACGTGAAGTTTTTCAGTTGATGACGATATTTCATTTACTGCAAAAAAAAAAAAAAATAGTACTCATAAAATGAAAATTAATGTCACAAATCTCCAAACAGTGCTAAAAAAAATAGAGCTACAATAAATATAATTGACTCATTAAAGAATTTAAAAAAACTAAAAAATGCAACATTACACTTTAATCTTCAATATTACTACGCTTCTGTTGTCTCACACAAAATCGTATATAAAAAAAAGAAAATATTCAAAACTCTCAAGTTAGAGGAAACACTACACAACTGCTTATACAAAATACACAATTACTATACATTATTAGATATAAAAATGTTAATATTAAAATATGGTATAATAAAAGAATTAAATTTTATAGTGTGCCTAATTCTTAATTGGTGTAATTTTCTGATATCACTTTTGTGGAATAAAAATAAAAATTCGTGTTTAAAAAATTCAAGGTTCAATTCTTCACAATTTTGAAAACACTTCCAATATCATACTAACATTGTTATGCAATATATCGTTTAAAACTATACAACTTTATATTAAATTTTCTTTTCGAAAATGCTTATTTTTCAAGATATTTAGGAAGTTTGCAACTTTTTATATACCCTATATATTGATTTTATATATATATATATATATATATATATAATACATAATCAATTTTCTTTAAGATAGAATTTGATCCAAATAATAGATCTAGATAAATTCATAGATAAAAATATATATATAACAATACCCAGCATGTGCACATGAAAGAATATATATTTACCTGTATTTTTAATTGTAGATTCTGTAGTAGCGGAAGGAGGCAAGAGCGGAGGAATATCAGCTTCATTTATGTTTCTACCTGATTGCAGAGAAACCAACATTTCCTTGAGTGTCCTTACACCTCTGCTAAATCTTTTAGCCTTGCCAGATTCATTTTCTTTTCTTGCCTTTTGTTCAGCTATTTCGTAAATCGTTAGTCTTTCTTGCAATACTTTGATCATTTCTTGCATAGAATTATTTTCCTCTGTTGTAGATTCATCATTAGGTTTTGCTTGTTGTTTTTCCTCCATTATTTCTGGCATTTCCGTCTCTTCCGTCACAATTTTATTTCCTGTGAGCATCTGTAACTCTTTCTGAAGCAATGAAGAATTTTAAATTAATCAAGCCTTAAACTGCACTAATTACGATGTAGTATAATCATATATCACATACCAATAATGCAGGATCATCGTCTCCTTCAGTTGACTCTTCATCAGAAATTGTATCTTTCATGGACTCAGCTACCATTTCGTCCAAATTTATAGCTTTGCGTGTAACTATGACATTTACATATATATTATGCAGATGCAAATATGTAATACAGACTGTGTTGTTTTCATTACAATATACAATATCCTAAGAGAAACTTTGTAATATATTTCTTTATTCAAGACACATTCTCAGCAGAAAATATCACAAAATCGTAAATAGATTATAAATAGATTAAAGATTTTTACCAAGTTATAATTATCAAACAGTAAATGTCCTTTATTTAATTTCATAATCTCTTTCATAATCTTTTTAAATAATCTTGAAGAAATTTTCATTAAAATTTTCATAATTATAACACAGACAAAGAGAAATTAGCAACACAATACAAAAATTTAAAAAATATCTGAAAAATATTGTGGAAGAAATCACAAATATATGCATCTTTTAATATTCTGCAACATTCTTTTTTTTTCTTTTTTTTTCTTAAACTGAATAATCATATTACCCATATTTAATTACCTGTGATTGGCATGTTTTTTCTAGATTTATCATTCAGATCTATTTTCCAAAGACCAATCACTTGTATTTTTATCATTGCATTTTTCAATGTAACTAATATTTTATAAGAATTGTTATATTATACATTCTCATTTATTCAATTTTAATTTTGTTTTTTTTTGGAGAATGCATTCAAAATATATATTTTTTGAATAATATATTTTAAAATCTTATTGATTATGTGCATCCAAGACATATATTGCTCTATAGAGTATCCTAGAACTACCAGAAATGTTTTTTTAATAACAGATTTTCTGGCTAATTTGGAAACAATTTTTTTCAGTGAAAATGTGTCGAGGCATTAATAATTTCCAAGTTATAAGTGAATGAAAAAAAAAAGTTTTCACAAACTAAACTTTGTGGAGTTAAAAGATTAACAAAACTACATTCTTTAGTTAATTTCAGACAGTGTTCTTTAACTTAATTTTAATTTATTTACAGAGTAGGCCATTTTAATGTCCTCCCTAAATATCTTTTTTCCTACACCTTTTACAAAAAAAGTTACGTATAAAAGTTGTTTGACTTTAAGGGGGACACAAGACAGTGATATCAATTAAAATTTAATTTGAGCAGAAAGTACCTCTCGATATGTTTGCGGAGCATTAATATTCTAAAACTAAAAAATTGTGTAACTCGTGGAAAAATCAAGTAAACCCTTAACTAATACATATGATTGGATTTGTTTCGATGAGACTTATAACTTTAAAAAAAAAATTGGTTTCCATTTTAAAAAAGTGATGATTAGTGAATTCCTCGAAAGTGGCACCATCTGTAAACAAATTGATATTGCTGTCTTGTGTTCCCCCTAAAGTCAAACAACTTTTGTATGAAATATTTTTTTGTAAAAAATATAGGAAAAAAGATATCTAGAGTGTGACATTAAAATGGCCCACCCTGTATATAAGATTTAGTTTACAAAGATATATAATAGAAAAAATTAGAAACTGGCAAAAAATAACTTCTCTTGACATTTTCACTAAGGAAAAATCATTTCCAAGTTAGCCGAAGAATCTATTATTAAAAGGACACATCCAATGGTTTTAAAATATCCTGTATATTATATATTATAAACTTGCACATATAATTCTATTATATCTTATATGTATTTGTTATATATCATTTATAAAACTTCATCATTAACTTACTATTGCGCCTACTTTTGTAGCCTGTATCATTACCAGCTGTCAAAGCAGCTAATTCAGCTTCCAAGTCTTCATCGTTGTCATCTTCTATCATATTATTACCAATATTGTCGATATTTATATCAGGTACTTCAAAGATGCCATACTATATGAAATATTAATGAAAAAAGAAATACATCAAAAATTATATTTATATATAAATTAAGGTTAAAAAAAAGACAAATATACAAATAGATGTGATCATATTTATGTATCATTGAAACCGTAAGAACTAAATTTATAATCTAAAATACAATACACAAAATATACGAATCTCAAAAATATCAATGATAAAGATTTTACAGTTACATATTCACTATAAAGAATATTATGATACCTGTTCTAAGTCACCCACTGGCCTAGGTCGTCTTGACTCTTTTTTCTTGCCAAACATATTAACACGTTAATGGCGATATAATGCACAAATGTTTAGCGATTTGATACCTCTTTTATACGATTTGAGTGACAATTTGAGTGGAATAGAGTTCAATCTACGTTCAATCTTGCGGCCATAAATATATAGTACATAAGATAGGGTCGGCAGGAAGCTGATTTTTTTTTTTTTTTTATTGAGTATATAATACAAAATGGAGGCACCGACCATAAGGCCATCTCGCGCCGACGTTTTACATTATTTGGACCTGTGCCAACGGAATAAAATTTGAATTGAATCATGGTGGAAAGAAAGTAAGGTGTGCTCATACTGAGGACGCGTTTTCGTATCGTTCTGCGCATTGTACCAGCCGCCTCCATTTTTAAATTCCTGTGTTTATGTCAAAAGGCATTTAACCTTAATTTCAGACGTCTGTACTGCAGTACCGGGTACTGCAGTGATTATGCGAGTGTGTTGATTTTGAATATATTAATATGCCTTCATGTGCAGTGAAAAGTTGCCAAAATTACACGGGGAAAAAGGGATCTGAAAATCTTAGGTTTTTTAGATTTCTTGCAGATCAAGTTATAAGTGACCAGTGGAAAGTTATTTGTAAAAATGAAAATATTAATGTAAAAAATGGTATGTTAAACAGAAATATTTATTCTATCTCGTTGCATTTGTTAATTACTATTGTATTTGTTAATAAAATAAATAACAACAACAAAAACAATAATAATAAATATTTTATATGTGTATAGCTCGTATCTGTTCGGTCCATTTTGATGCAAGTGCATATAAAGAGGCTTCATGGATGCGATCTGTTCTGGGAGTAGGATACACGCCCCCAAAAACCAGAAAACTAAGAGCAGATGCAATTCCAACGGAATATCTAGACTTAATTGTGAATAAAGGTAATACTTCATTTCTCGCATGTTCCTAAATGTACTAATCTTTGTATGTAAAATACATGCAATTATTCTTTTACTATCTAACCATTCTTTTTAATTTTTATTGTTATAAATTATACATCTATATTTTAAATATTAAATTTATCCCTTTATCTAATTACAATTATTTGTTATATTAGTGAAATATTATTTACCTTCTATTATTTCAGTACCCGATGAAACTGCAACGGCTCCGTCAATTTGTACAGAAGGGCAATCGAATGTAGAACATCAAATTGTAGAACATTTAAGTGACTCTTTATATTCCCAATCATTTGATACCGGTAAGAATTGTAACCAAAATACACAAAACCGATTTTCTTATATTACATTTTTAGTATCACTCATATATTGTTTTGTAACTATCTGTAAATATATAATTGTATTTTCATTATTAATATAATATTATTTTTATTTTGATTTATATGAAATTTCAGATGCCAAAGAAAAAACTTTAAAACAAAGCAGAAATTTACCAAGAATGTGCCAAAGATTATTAGCCCGAAATAAATATTTAGAAAGGGAACTTTTTAAGCAACAAAAACCCGTAAAAGTAAATTCAGACATAAGGGTGCGAAAAATTTTAAGTTCAGTATTTACTCCCGGACAAATTAAATTGTTGTTAAATCCGAATAAGAAAAAAACTCATTGGTCTTCAGAGGATATAGCTGCTGCAATATCCCTACGCACTGTAAGTCCTAAAGCTTACAGATATTTACTTAGAAAGCACGGAATGTGCCACTCCCCGCATTGTCGACACTTCGTAGATGGGTTGCTACATTTAATGTTGACAATGGTTTTTTGGAACATGTTTTCCTCATTATGAAGCATAAAAGCCAGAACATGACTAACATGGACAAAATAACTACGTTATGTTTTGATGAAATTCATTTATCCAACCAAGCGGCAATTGAACGGAGAGAGGAAAGAGTCATAGGACCGCACGAAAAATGTCAGGTTGCTGTTGCCAGAGGTTTGTTTACCAAATGGAAGCAACTGTTTATTATGAATTTGACCAACGCATGACCAAACATATATTAACAACTATAATTGCTAAATTGCATGAGATTGGTTACACGGTTGTTGCGATAACCAGTGATTTAGGGCCAACGAATCAAACGTTACTCAATGAACTGGGCATTGATAGTGCGGAAGGTAAAACGTACTTTCTACATCCATGCGATGGAGAAATAAAAATATACGTATTTATCGATGTACCGCACCTAATAAAATTGTTACGTAACAATTTATTTGACTCCGGGTTTTACATAAATGGTCATTACATAAGTAAAACCTGCCTAGAAAGGCTAATTCAAATTAATGGCAATGATCTAAAAATTGTACATAAATTGTCGCTATTTCATCTAGACGTGAAGGGAACGCAGCGACAAAACGTCAAACTTGTCATACAGGTTTTTTCCAACACAAATGCTGCCGCTCTAGAATGGTGTGGCGAGAAAGGATTTATAGAGGATTGTTTAGAATGGTCTGAAACCGCAAAATTTATCAGATTATTTAATGACTGGTTTGATTTATTCAATTCTTCGAGTAAATTCGGCTCACATTCTGGAATGCATGCATATGGCATAAATGCTGAGAAACAAAACGAACTCTTGGCTAAAGTTTCGTTACTTGTTAAAGATATGCGTGTTGGGAAAAGGAACACATTACTTCCTTTTCAAAAAGGAATTTTAATAAGTAATGAGTCATTAAAAAACCTATATAATGATATAAAAATGATGTTCGAAAATACTCAGTATCCTGTGACATACATAATGACTACTCGGCTCAATCAGGATGTAGTGGAGAATTTATTTGCGTACATACGAGCAATGGGAGCTTGTAATGACAGATCGACAGCACTCGATCTTAGATACAGATTCCGATGGTACATATTAGGAAAGCATTCCACAGACGTTTTTACTGAAGGGAGTAACACCGTTGTGCAAAATTTGGCAGACAATGAAACTTGCCTTACTAGTATGTATTATCTAACAGCTGATGAATTATCTAACAGCAATGAAGAGAATGCGGAAAATAATAATCAATTGGATTACGAAACCATTCAAGAAATACAATTTTTCAACATTCTGGAGGAATACACTGAAGAATATGAGACAGATAAGAATAATGATTTGGAAGAATTTGAATACAATAATATTGGTAAGCTATTAAATTTGTAATTGTATTGACTGCATATACTGAAATATATATTGTATTAATATTTACTATTTTACTAATATTAAATTAAATATTTAATTAATATTAATATTAATATTAATTTAATATTTAATTAATATTTACTATTTTGTAGTGTATAAAAGTTCATTGTGTTAATTGTGTATTTATATGAGTACACTTAACATACATGAAACATTTTTTCGCTAATAAATTATTATTGTTTATCACCATAATTATAATCATCAATATTACTGTGTTTCTGACATAGATAGCGTAAGCTGCTTTAATTATTTGTCCGATCCTCAAGAATCCCATCCTCCAGAGCAATTTGAAGATTTTATAAATGTATCCGACGTTATACAGAACGAAGGTTTAAAATATATTGCCGGCTACGCAGCATCTAGATTCCGAAATAGATACCCATTTTTAGGAACTTCTACAAAACTACTAGCTAATTCAGATGAAGACTGGATTAATCATATTTCGAAAGGAGGAATGATTAGTCCTTCCATTGAATTGATTAAAACGGCAGAAATAATGAATTTGGAATTTGAAGAATTTCATGGCTCATTCATCAGTAAAAAATCCGGAATTTTTAAAACAATTGCTGAAAAAGTGAGAAAAAACAAACAGACTTTAGTGATACCTTTAGAGGTACTATTATGCCTCATTAGAACGCGAACTTATATTCGTTTGCGAGAAATTAATAAAATAATAAATACAGAAAATTATAAAAAATCTCAGAAAAAAATGAAAAAATTGACAAACAAAAAGTATTAATATTTATATACGTTTTTCATTATTGATAAATTGTACTCATTCTCCGTTATTGACAAATTATAACTGTATTTATTGATTTGTTCACTGTTTCGTTCATTTTATAATATATATATATATATATATATATATATATTTAATGAATATATATAAGTTTGCGTGATAAATATGTTTCGTTCGTTACGTGTTCATCTTATTTTAAATTTTTATTAATTTGTTATTATTTACTTTATATAAATGTTTGATTTCTTATTATAATTTAATATAATATATGTATATTGAGAATGAGAATGCCATTTACTTTATTTTCTTCTTTTATTTTATCCTTTTATTAATTTTATGCAAATTGTACAAGAATGAGTGATATGTCAGTTTAATTTGCCACTAAAAAATAGCGGCCGCTGGAACAAAATTTTATTGGCTGTTCAGAAATGTGCGTAATAGCACACCTTACTTTCTTTCCACCATGCTCAGTATGAGCACACCTTACTTTCTTTCCACCATGCGTAAGACTATATATTGGAAAAATGGCGGGAAATTTGAATCCGTGTTCCGGGCAGGGAATATATAAGGTCTGTTCTTTATAGATGAACTGGCTGCACTAGTTCAGAGTTTTTTTTTACTCCATATTAGAAAGAAAAAGATAAACTCTGAAATAGTGCAGCCAGTTCAGCTATAAAGAACAGACCTTATATATTCCCTGCCCGGAACAGACCTATATATAACACAAATGTATATTTCTCGTTTTCCAAACAAATTTATTTATTTAATATATAATTTATTTATTTCCAAACAAAATTATTTATTTAATATATAAAAATATTTATATACAAGTTAATGTTTTTATCGTTGCTGCTTAAACGTTTCTCATTGCTGCTAATTCTTTTTTCCGCTGGTACCGAACGCGATTCCCAGCGTGACAAAGCCACTCTTTCACAGTATTTTGCAGGTCTGTGATTGTTGTATTCCCTGTTTTAATGATAGTTTCTGCAACATACCGACGGTGAAATGGCACAAAAAATGTGGCTAAATAACTATCTTATTTAAAAAAGAGAGATGATGCGATGAAAGAACAATGATCTTTTTTCTATTGCTCATTACCTAGTATTCCATCGATGATCTTGTGCTGTGAAAATTTTATCGTCTGCTTCTGACCGGTCCACGAATATCGGATAGCTACCTCGTCAGTTAAAATATATTTTAAAGAATTGCGAACCGCTAATTCGGCATTGTCGCCACCAATCCTAGCAATGTTTTTTTTCTGAAAATCATAAGGCAACACTTAAATCTGATTTTTGATCTTTCGCGGTGTAAAGAAATATTATTAGATATGGTTTTCGGAATTAAGCCGCGTGAGTTTTCCATTTCGTTCCGATGTTTCATGAACATTTCAGTTCACTTTATCAGGGAGAAACTGTTTCTTCCTGAAAATGAACTGAAATGTTCACGAAACGTCGAAATGAAATGGAAAACTCACGCGACTTAAATCCGAAGAGTGGGGTTCGATTGACCACGTTGCTTTTGACCACAGAACCCTCTGATAAGTAGACCTAGTAAAAAACCCTATACAGCAGTCAATATAATTGGCTGTGGTCAAAAGCAACGTGGTCAAACGGGACGCTCCCAAATCCGAAAACCAAATCTAATAACACTACAATCGTAAAGGTAAATGTAATAGAATTGCACTCTAATTTAAATTGGCTCATTCAATATTTATAAAGCATTTTTATTTTCTCAAAATTTTAATACGTCGAAACGTTCTGTCGCCAAAAATCCATTTTAATAATTCGTCGATTATGATCATAAATTTTATTTAAACGATTTGACGTAAAATTTGATGATACGATATGGCCTGCTTATAATTCCATGAGCGATGCGTCCTCGTTTAACTTCCTCTCAAAATCCTCAACATCCTTTACTGTTTCTAGGGGAAAACTTCCCAAACGTGAAAAGTCGATGTTATCTGTTTTGATGTTGTAATTGGAAGCGTTGAGTATTTCAAGGATCTCATTTAATTTGCGTAGAATTATTCGGTTTGTTTTTCTGCAGCAGTCTAAAATTATCAATATATTTATATTCATTAATGTCAACAATATTGAAATATTTTATAAATGTTGCATAACCGCTAAAAAAACATACCGCAGCATGTGTTTCGTCCATCATTTTCACAAACTTATACGTCAGCCGTATTGATCAGTTCAATTTGGTGGTTATTGGGTTCATTTTCGTTGCTGAAAATTTCATGTTAAGTAGATTCTATTTAAGAATATTATTATTATATTTTTTGATTTATAGTTACATGTTTGTCACTTCTTCCAGATCTTCTATCAAATTGTCCGAAGCATCGATAGTTGACGTATTATTTTCAAAATTATCCAATGGCTCCAGGGAATCCGCATTATCAACCAAAGGTTCCAGGTGATCTGTACTGTCATGTAGTTCCGACGATTGCAGTCCGTCTTCCTGCCGCAACGGTGCCTCTTCAAAAACTTCATTATACAAGTATATATATTCTGTTCCCACATCGTCTTGCATTGAATCGAGATTATTGTACATAACCATCTGGTTTCTATTGATTCTTCTATTGGCGACGTCATTTTCTATATTATTAACGTGGAATAAATTTTTATTATAAAAGACTATATGTATTATTATTGTAAAAAACTTTGCTGTAATGGATTTATGTTGTTCCTTTTACAATTTACGAGCCAACTGCGTTTGAGATTTATCAAACTTGAAATTTGGTGAATGTTTTTCAGATCGCTGAATTAGCAGCTTTGTTTATCTCATAAACAAATGTTCGATATAAAACGTGTTTTTGTGAGTGAACTTTTGAAGTCATTGTTTACAATTTTCAGAATAATATAGATTTTTTTAACAAAAAATAGAAAAAAATAATTTTTTTCTGCAAATATTTCTTGAGGAATACTTCATAGATAGATACATGCTTAGTTCATACAAAAATTAAAAAATATATTTATAGAGTAAGATATTTTTTTATTTTTTAAAATGTTTTTTTGTATATTTATATATAAAAATTTGTCTACATCCATATATCTGTGAAGTATTCCACATAAGATATTTGCAAAAAAATTATTTTCATGAATTATACTTTCATCGATAGCATTGTCTGATATTGAATGTTTGTCATATTTCGGTTTTTTAATAGATCGATGGCTACTGGTGCTGTTAGACTGTGCATTCAATTTCAATTTCTTGGATGAAAGAAAATTAGCCGATGGCAAGTTCATTGCTTTTACATATGGAACACAATTTTTATTTAATTATTTATGTATAGGCTGCAGAAAATATTTGAAAAAAGCGCTAAAATGCAAACCTTGTTGCTTCGAAAAAATCGCAGCTTGTATCGCCATGTCAACAATTCGGCTTTTTTGCAGCATTTCACTTTGAACACTCGAACTCACTGATTTCTTCGCAGTTACTGAAAATACATACTTTATAATAATAGGCTCCTGAAAATTTATGAATGATAATAAGCGATGCCATGATTTGTCTAATCCACTATCTTACTTGAATTTGTTCTTACTGCGCCGAGCTTCTTCTGGTCATGTACTACGATATTGTGTGATCTTTTTACACGCTTGTCTACATGAATCTCTTCTGATGGTTTGTCATTAGAATCACCGTACCAAACAACTGACAATTTTTAAATAAGTAATTTTATACTTACATTGTAGTAAATTAAGTTACCTAAGTTAGTTAAGTTTTAAACAATTTTGCGAAACAAAATTTTTATAAAAACTTACCAATATTTTTATTTTGTCCAGTTTGTTTTTGTGCCATTTTGTGTTAAGTTGTTGCACAAAGTATAAGAAGAGAAATTTGCAAAATGACTTCCGATATATCATCTACTTTTGTGAAAAGTGATCTGGCCACGAGTCGCCGCGGTCGCAAGTTTTATTAGGAGAGTTTTTCCAGAAGATTCTGGACCTCTCAAGATTTCGTAAACAAGTCAAGATGAGGTGACTCTCTTTGTTTATTTCCATTGTCGTGATAGATTTTGCCTATTTTTGTTATTGAATTTAACTGCTTAAAGATTTATGACGGCATTGAAGGTAATAGTGAAAACAAAATAAAGGCGCCGTACGTTATCTTTTGAACAGTCAAATTCTTTAATGGCTCTTGCAGACCAGCGCGATAACGCGACGCGCGATATCCAATGAGCGTACAGCTTTTCCGAACGTCATATCCGTCGCACTATAGAGTGCAACGTCCCAACAAAAGTTGACCAAGGCTGTGTTCCGAAATTCACTGCCAGTACTGAAAATCTATAATATACGTGACGTAAACTATAAATTTTCAGTACTGGCAGCGAATTTCGGAACGCAGCCCTAGTTCGAAGATTTGTCACGCGTGACGAGCGATTCAGGCGAAATAATATAATAGCTAAATGCAATTGTGGTAATATATCAGCAATGGAACAAGACGATTATGAAAGTTATTAATATCTCGAAGATTCTGAATTAGAACTTGATACAAAAAATATAATTGTAAGTATGTATATTTGTTGTTTTCTTTTATATTTTATTTGTTATAAGTTTGTAAATTGTTACATATAACTTAATATACTATATTATAATGATGTCATTTCTTCCTAAAAAGATGCAAATCCAAAAATTTGTCAAAAAAAATGAAAAAATTTACGAGATACATTTCTGAGGAAATACAATAAAGATTAAAAGTTACTATTACTTTTTTGTTTCTTACAGCTGTGCAGGGTAAAAGT
Source organism: Lasius fuliginosus (assembly GCA_949152495.1). Taxonomy (NCBI): domain Eukaryota; kingdom Metazoa; phylum Arthropoda; class Insecta; order Hymenoptera; family Formicidae; genus Lasius; species Lasius fuliginosus. Next base: position 17,101,216 of record OX424443.1, on the reverse strand, counting down.
AAATCTGTCAATACATCATCAATATGTAAAACTTCGCAACATATCTTTATTCCTTCGCTATCCAGCCGAAGTTCAACTCCTTTGTCTTTTATGTCATGCAGCTCACTGAAAAGAAAAAAATTTGAAGAAACTATAAGTATTACTTCTAAATCCAAAAAGACATGTACAGAATATCCTGATAGATTCGAATCGTTTATTATGGAACAAGTTATACAACCTCCGAGTGAAGCAGTCACGTTTTGTAATTTTCTTAAACCGATTGGAAAAATTAAATGAGCAACACTACTTAGAAGCAACACATAACATTATGAATAAATTTATGAGACTTGAAACACAAACGGAAAGAGAAACATCCGCCAGAAAATAAATATTTGATTTTCGCTTTCTTCTTTGATGTACTCTGAAACAAAAATATTGAATAATTTAACAAAAAAAGTGCAAAAAGAAACTAAGTGCAACATAAAAGATTTTTTATTTTTGTTTATTTTATTAATAAAGTTTAATAAAGTTTAATAAATTACTTTAATTTAAATATAATTATAAGTTTAGTTTAATTTAATTAGTTTATAACTTTGTAAATATTTTACTTTTTTTATATTCTGCCTGAAAATATAGAAAATTAACACTTTTGGCACTTTACGAACGAATTCAATATGAGTAAACAGAAAAAATAACACAGGTCTACAAAAAATGGGATCATGATTGTTGTTGGGCAGCTGGGGGTCATTTCCGAAGTAATTTTCTGCGTAGAATCCGAATCCGAGGTCAGAATTGGCCCATCACGTCAGGATTTTGAGATATTTGAGGTTATATGCTCGAAAAATGGCTTTTTGGGCTACTTTTGAGGTTATGTAGGACGCACAAATTTTTTTAGCTCTCTTCTTCTAATTGCTTCTATTTAAAAAATTTTGTGCGTCCTGTACATAACCTCAAAAGTAGCCCAAAAAGCCATTTTTCGAGTATATAACCTCAAATATCTCAAAATCCTGACGTGATAGGCCAATTCTGACCTCGGATTCGGATTCTACGCAGAAAATTACTTGGGAAACGACCCCCAGCTGCCCAACAACAAAACCTTGTAGACCTGTGTAATTGCAATAAATATAAACAATGTTATAATAAGAAAATAAAGATATCTATATTTACAAAATTCTCTGTTCTATCGGTATCGCTTATTCCTTCTCTATAAAACATTTGCATTTCTTTTTCAGCTATTAATACATAGACTAATTGCTTCGTATATTCAACTTTATGTGGACCTTCTGTTATTTTTAAAGGCTTTTCTTGTTCCTGAGATGGCCCTTCCTGAATAACATTTTAGCTCCAGACTTCTCTTGAAGTTGCTTTATGGCATTCTCTTCTTTGTCGATTATCAGACCAACTTTAGGACCTGGAATCATTAACTCAATAAATCTTGGATGTCACATTATTTCGCTGATTTTGCGAATTACCTCCTTGCTGATTATGATTTTGCTTTCCTTGTTTCGCTTGTTGTTTGATCATGTCTGCTTCTCTCTTTGACATTTATATACAATATACACAATATATACAATAACATCATTTTAACAAAATGTAACTTTAACAGAATTTAAATGTAAATTTAACAGAAAATGTAACTTTTGAATGAGAGCGTGTACAGGCAGCATCTTCAAGTATAGATAGAAATATTCAAGTATAGTAAAATAGAATTAGAGGTAAAGTTTGAAAGTTTGAAAAATAAAGACTTACTATTGAAAGTTATCCGTGACCTTTGTATGAACAAGTGGCAAAGCATAATTGTTCGAGTCACTAAGTGGCATGAGAAACATTTTCTGTCGAATTTTAAGTACTGGCCATATTTGAAGATATCTCGATAATTCACGAACCATGTAGATATCTAATAACGTAGAGTCACATGGGTAGTCTGGTATTGGGCCCATCGAAGTGAATTTTCGACCGATCACCACTTTTTCATGATCCCTGTATCCTATGTATTCTACAATTATTATAGTTCCATCCGATAACAAACAGCTGTCATTATTTGTAGCCCGTATTGTGAAACTCTTGAACCGTATTGACCGATGTGCATTGTGACAATTCATAGGTAGTTCAGTTGTTATAGTTGTTATTTAGCAAGATGGGATAATCTTCAGCTTCTTGTACACCTGGAGCTGCAATATGGGACTGCTCACTAATTCTATTAAAAAGTTGAGCAAGCGGATTGTCACTTTTCCTCAACAATTTTTTCAAGGAGATAAAAGCACTTTCAAACGGGAAAGCACTAAAATCATCCAGTGGTCCAAAATTTTTTACGTCCGCAGCAATATGTATTAAATTGTGAACGTTATATACAACAGATTCATTGCCGTACAAAATAGACATTTGTTCAACAAAATATTTTAGAAGGTCATTAGCGTAATTATTATTGTTAACACACTTCACTGGGTCACTTAGGATCATCGTAGCACAACTAAGTGCAGCAAAATGAATGTAGTAACGTTGTGGTAAAATATCCTTTAAGAGCGCGAGACCCACATACAAAAAAAGGTATAGTTCGGTTGCCTTCCAGCGGTCTAGTTCGTCCACAGCTCTGCACTTACGGGCGAATTCTCCCGGAACATAGTCTCTCAAAGCAATAAGATTACTCGATAGAATCTTCAAGTTAGCCGGCGTTATGATTTTTTTCTCCATCCACAATTTCAATAGTTTCTTTACAACACCTAAACACACCATATGCATATAGTCTAATGGAAATTGTGTAACCATTCCAAGTCCCAATTCTTCAAAAGGCGAATTATCTAAGTGATGTTCTATTTGCATACGCTGTTGAAAGTTTTCATCAGTTCTAAGTATGCAGTCTCTTTCCAAAAATACAGTTCTGGAACCTGCGCGGATGCCACGTATAAAACATTTTCCGCAGCCATAGAAACTATTGTACGGTTTTGTACAAGTGACAAATGACCGAGCTGGCGAATCTGCGATGACTGCTCTGATCCGTATTAAATATTGCTTTCCTTCAAAAATAAAGCCTTCTTTGGAGAGCCTCGAGTATTCTTCACAGAAATTATGAAGGTACTCCGCAGCAGATTTTGGTTTTCCGTATGAAGCATGTGCTCCAATAAAAAATGGTGTTCCAAAGTGTGGGCTATGAATTTTACCCAATATCGTCCATAATTGCTGTTTGGACCTTTTCGATATAGATATTCCATCTACGTGAACATCGATTAAAATTTCTTGAGGTCTTTTAGCTTTTGAAACGGTCTTAAAATTGTCAATCACAGCTTGTTCCAGGCCATAATGAACATACTGACCCCATGACATTTCTTGTATATGACTCATTTTCGGAGTGCATAAAAGAGTTCTGGCATCTTTTGGCAAGTCTGCATGACCGGCAGATCTCACTATTGCCAGTAAACTGTTGATGGCGTTATGAGGAATTAAATATTTTATTGACCAGTCTCTTATATTTTTTCTCAATTCAGATTCCACAAGAGCCTCTTCATCATCGTTGCAGAAGTCCAGTAGATTATCAGAATCCGAAGCATTGTGCGATTCATTACCTGCTGCTTCCTCAAATGCACGTTCAATGTTTTCTTCTGCAGATGAAGAATGTAATGAACTTATTGAATCCAAATCACTAAAATCACTTCGTTGATCATTGTTATTAATTGTGTCAACAGCTGATTTAGAATTGTCATCGCCGTTATTATTTGAAGTACTCTGTTAGCACGATAATAAATCATTGTTGACATGCAACGCAATACGACGATTCTTTTGCCGTGTAGACAATAAGAGAAAATTCTTCTGTCGCTTCATTGTTTTTAATAGTTTTACTAAACAAAAATTTTCGAGGTAATACAAATTAATTATCAATTATCACAATTAATATACTGGAGATAAATATATGTGTTTTAAGCGAAAAATACGGAGAACAAGCGAAAAGCACGGTAACCACATGTAAGCGTCTAACGGCGTACAAAAGATGTCTTTGAGACGACTTTATTGAGACGTCTGCAATAAGACGGTGGAGTCGTCAGTCATACATTGATGGTCTCAAAAAAGACGTACTCAAGACGTCTATAGGACTTACATGCTATATGGGTAGGCTTAAATTTCGACCAGTCATCGACAAGTCTGACGTTTATCTGTTCGATTTTTCAAAAATCAGTTTAATATCTGAATTCCCCTGTACGAGAATCGTATCAGAAATTAAACTGATAGAAATAATTACATATGTTATTAACCGCATTTTATAGGCCATATGTACGCTCATGACAAGAACTCGAATACGGGTATAGAAAATGAATAATGCACCGCGTAGCGGTAAGCGAATGAACTACACCAACTACACTATTTTAATAATAGTAAATAAAATATATACTGTGCTTTCCAGCTTTGTGTTTCGATGTAAAATTGACTGAAAGACAATAGAAATCTTATAGAAATATTCGCAATTGCTTAATTAATATAAAAACAATTTTTATTATGAAGTCGAAAATGACAAATATATCAACTAGTATTCGACCATCAACCATTCATCGACGAATCGACGTCAATTCGACCAATCATTTCTGGCTGGGTAATTTTAGACAAAATTTGCGGCTTTTGAACACAGGTAATAGAAAGAAGCAACTCTTGATGCCAAAACAATTTGATCGAAATCGGCTGATTTTCGATGTCAATTTCGATGTCGATGAATTTTCAGTGAATCGACGTTGAATCGACGTCGATTCGACATCAGCCTTCTCACTGGGTTTTTCCAAAATTTCAAGCAAGGGGTGGTTCCCTTGTGCAAAGACCCTAGCTATAAAACTTCTGCACAAAAATTGCATCGATTGCTAAGATGGAGAGGAGGATCCTTAGCCTCTGCCAAAATAAAGTTCGTGGGAGACATTCTCAACCCAAGAGCCACTCTCAAGGCTTTGAATTGAATTCTGTTCAATTTCAATTTCTGATTTTTAGTAGCACCGTGCAAGAAGAAATCGCCGTACTCTATACGAGACCTAATGAGAGCAGTGTAAACATTCCTAAGAACCCTTGGATCAGCGCCCCACCAAGTGTGTCTTAAACTTGAAATGATTTTAATGGGACATTGACATTTATTCCATATATGAGCGATGATTGATATGAGCGTTCCAATCAAATCTGGGAGACAATTTAATTCCCAAAAAACGAACTACATTCGAGATCCTAATATCCGTATTGTCGAATCTTATAAGTCTATTCTTAATAAATCTGTTTCCAGGTCTTAAATCAAAGATACAAAATTTAGTTTTCTCTATTGATAAAGATAATCCCAACATAAACAATTTATTTTTAATTCCCTCTAAAGCCACTTCTAAGTTTAGTCTACTTCGCACATAACTATCATCATTGGAAAAAATAGCGATACCATCAGCATATTGTATTATGTTGCAATTTAAAGGACAGCTTCGCTCAATATCAGATACATATATGTTATAAAGAAGTGGGCTAAGCACGCTTCCTTGAAGAAGTCCCTTATAGCCCAACAAACCTCATCAATCTCCTCAAATCTACAAATTACTTTTCTCGAATATATTAAATTGTGTATGAACGCAAGAACATTCGATGGTAAGACCAGATTGAGAAGTTTCTCCATCAGCACATCACTCAAGACATTATCATATGCAGCTTTAATATCTAAGAAAACCACTGAGTTACTTTGATTCATTTCTTTTGCACGGAGAATATTCGACTGCAAGATTGACAGATTATCTATGGGAGCGTCCCGTTTGACCACGTTGCTTTTGACCACAGCCAATTATATTGACCGGTGTATAGGGTTTTTTACTAGGTCTACCTATCAGAAGGTTCTGTGGTCAAAAGCAACGTGGTCAATCGAATCTCACTCATTATCTGTACATGATTTGCTTCGTCTAAATCCAAATTGAGACCTTGAAAGAAGAAAATTGACCTCGCACCACCAGTTCAATCTATTACAGATCATTCTCTCCATGATTTTACTCAAGCACGTTGATAAAGTGATCGGACGGAAGCTTTTCCTTGCTTCATCTTTTGGGATAAAAAAGACCATAAACTCCTTCCATGTTTCTGGATAAACCTGAAGATTAAAGAATTTGTTGTATAATTCTAAAAGCAAGTTTCGAGCTGTTGGAGAGAGATGTGAAATTATTAGGTAATCTATACCATCCACTCCCGGACTAGCCTATTTATTAGTCTGATTAATTACCATATCTAGTTCCATATCTAGTTCTTCTTTTAAAAATGACTTAGGTTCAAGTTCTGAGAGAGGAAGTTTTGTAGTATTGCTTGGGACCCAAGGGGGAAACAAGGAATCAATTTGTTCTTTAATTGTCAAGAGAGAAGTAGGATCATATTTATTAACTGTTTCTGAGAAGTTATATCGATTTTTGAAGCACTTAATCTTTTTCCAAACATAGCTAGGATTTGTGTCTTTATGTAAACTATTGCAAAATTTCTTGAACTCCTCTCTTTTAATTTTTTTGAGACCCACTCTTACTCTTGCTTGAATCATCTTATAGTATAGAAAGTCCTCCCTTGATTTAGAAGCCTTAAACTTTACTGCCGCCTTCTCTCTTAATTTAATCAGGTTATCACATTCCTTATTCCACCAAGGGCAAGGAGGTAAGGAAGATTTTCTTTTGTTATTTTTGTCTTTGGAAAATTGACTAGCCATAGCCATAGATTGGCTTTTTTGAATACCGGGACAAGTCATATTCAAAGCTGAGAGACAATACATGCTACGAAGTCTCTATATGCACATTGCACGTCTGAGTATGTTCTAATATCATTACCATACTCCGACAGAATTTCCTCCAAACAGACCTCAAATTTCGTCCAATCTATTTTCACCGAGTATAATTTTTTATTTTTCCTGTGCGGTGTTTTATTTTTGATAACCATTTCAACAAAAATGAACACAGGGTAATGGTCACTTCCTCATAGATCATTGCTCACCTCCCATTTGGATATAAAAGCTAAGTCCGAACTAGTAATTGTGAGATCAAGCGAAGATTCCCTACAGTGATTGAGATCAAAATGAGTAGGCTCTTCATCGTTCAGAAGAACCAAGTCCAAATCCGACATTGCTTCTAATAAAGGTATTCTGAAATCCTCCTGGAGATTAAAATCTCCTCCAATTAATATCCTGCCCTGAAATTGATTTAAAAAGCTATACCATGCCCGAGAGTTTATGGTATGACCCGATGGAGGTTTATAAACCGAGACTATAGTCACATTACCAAACGAAGAGAATAGATTTATCGCACACGCTTCAATCCGACTCTGACAGTTATCGACTACATCAGAAACCTGATATCTTAAAGATGATCTCAGCAGAATAAGAACGCCACCATCCGAACGTCCCAGACGGTCGTGTCTCACCACGTCGAATCCCCTTACATAAATTTGATCTGTAACTTTTAACCAAGTTTCTGATATTAAAAAAACATCAAAGTTATTTGAATGAAATTGTATTTCAGGAATCCTAACCTTGAAGCTTCTTGAATTCCATTGCGCGATTCTAATAAAATTAGTCGAAGCCATCCTTACCTATATTAGTGTTTGATGTCAACAAAGTTAAAATGTGTAACTTAATAGTATGATTAAGTCTTTGAATAAGTCGATCTTTGTCTTTAACCCTGGGAATTAACTCCCAGAGATGGTCCAAGTTGCGTGTTGGTAGTTTTTCCAACTCTTTTTCCAAAGCTGTAGACGAGAGTGGATTAATGACCTGCAAGGAATCACCTGATTTCTTCGGCCAATTCGCAGATTTAAGAGCGTCTGTATATTGTACATCCTCTGTCATTGGGGGAAAGTTCCTAGAATCCTTAATTATATTCCTTTGAGTTAAAACTGGAGTAACGTTGCTGGCTCTAATTATCTTTTTTGCCTCGATGTATGAAATGTTATCTTGCGCCATAATTTTATTAATCTTCGCACTTGTTATTAAACTAGGACAAAACCTATCCAGTGCAACATGCTCTTCCGAGCAATTGATACACTTCTTCTCCTTATTACAGCGTTTGTTCTTATCAATGGGGTGAACTTCACTGCAAATCAGACATCTCTGTTGAGCCTCACATCCCTTACTAATGTGTCCAATGCGACCACACCGGAAGCATCTCCTAATTTGAGGAATATAAACAGACACATAAGCCACTGCTCTCCATATTTTAACATCGAGCGGAAGGCTTTGACTATTAAACTCAATGCATATTGACTGTGAATTAATCCATTGACCTGTATTGTTGTCTTTCCTTTTCAGCCTAAAAACTTTGTTAAAAGAGAGTTCCGGGTTGTCTTCCTTTAACGTTGCTAGAAGTTCCTTTTCTGATACGTCTTCAGGTACTCCTTTGATCACGCCTTTTCTCAATACTTTAAATCTCGGTATAAACGCTATAAATCCCATGGACGACAGATCTTTATTACGAATCATGGCATTTGCTTGAATTATTGTATCAAACGTGACTTTTCATACATTCCTTGCATGTTCAGCAATACTTTTGAATGGAATCTTTGCTTTGACAAGACGTCTAGAAGCCTCTAGGTATGATAGTGCTTTATCTTCTTTATCTCCTGCATTCCTGGTATATTTGATATATACAAAGAAAGGAGAACGATTTTTCTCAGTATAAAATGGACGTCTCTTCTGTATTGGATTCACTGTACGATAACGCCTTCAAGTCTTTCTTTTGTACATTTATTTCTTCTTCGATATCTTTTTCTGTTTCTTAATTTTCTTAATTTTCTTTACAGCTATGGAGGAAGGATTGATCTTCTTCAGGAATTCCGAGGTATGTGAGGAGGATTCCTCTGTTGATATTCCATGTTGTCTTTTTGTACCATATTCCTTGTCAAAAATTACTTCCATAATCTCTTCTTTGGATAAATTTACTTCCTTCATCGTTAGGTTGTTTGTTTGAACATTTTCTGTGGCGGACGGCGGGAACAACGGGACCAAAGACGTCCCTCCCGCCGTCACATCGGAAGTGAGGTTATTATCAATTTCTTACTCTCTAGGAGAGCGAAGAATAATTAGTCCTAAGTTCAACGATAAATTCAACTAAGCTACTGCTTTTACCCTCACTGAGGGTAAAAAGGAACACAATAATAGCACTGATAAGTGCTGAAAATAGCTCAAATGGGACTTATAATAAAAACCACGTCCGCCTTCAACTCTTGCCTACAACGCTCTTCAGGAAGCAGATTCTGAATAGAGTCTCTAGGGACTCTATTGCGAACTGATATTGGAGACCTCGCGCGGTGGCAATACGAAACTCCGGTTTCAGGATTAACGCTGAAATAAATTGTACGATAAACTTTAGTACTTCTGCAACAGATATTTATTATGTTATTCCTTGTTCAATATAACAAATACTTTGTCGTTCTCGAAATATCGAACAACATTGATTAGTGCCCTTTCGAAAAATATTGCTTAAAATCTATGATTATATAATTTATGAAATATGACTGTGTTTATTCTATTAAAAATATATATCGCGTATTTATTTTATAGTGTACACGTCTTCAATTTATAGAGTGTAGTTCCGAAAAGTACTCACTCCCGATTTTTTGAAACTCAGTATTCTTACGTATTTTGATGCGCTGATTACGAATATCATAGTGAAAATTGACGACTATTTTATTTTCATGGTGAAAATCATGAAAAACCCATAAAAATTAGAGTTTTTTACGCTTATCTCAGTAAATACGAAAAATCATGATAAATGTTTTTGACAAAAGTTTTAGATCTCACAGAGATAAACATTTTATATTCTATTCATTTTTACCGTACGAGTAATAGTTTTCGACAAAAACGATGGACTCTAAATCTTATATCTGTCCTCCCATCTAAGCATGTACTTTGCAGTACATATACGATTCCATGGGTTTGCAACTTTCCACGCAAAGCGAGGTTCCACGCAAATCTATTTGTCTAGTTTTTTGGTAGTGGAGCCCCCCGCAGGGGGGCGGAACTCACTGTTTCTACGCATACACCTTTCCACGCTGTTACTGTCTTTATACTCCATTTCCTCGAAAACTATTATTCGTACGGTGAAAATGTATAGAACCTAAAATGTTTACCTCTGTGAGATCTAAAACTTTTGTTCAAAACATTTATCATGATTTTTCGTATTTACTGAGATAAACGTAAAAAACTATAATTTTTATGGGTTTTTACCGTGAAAATCAAGTAGTCGCCAATTTTTACTTTGATATTCGTAATCAGCGCGTCAAAATACGTAAGAATACTGAGTTTCAAAAAAATCGGGGGTGAGTACTTTTCGGAACTTTATCCATCAATTTAATTCATTGTCATATTATAATTGAAACTCTTTCTCTTCACTTACATGACTAAATTGTGTGTATGCATGTAATTGTCAATTCTACAATTAATTAACTCAATTAATTAAATGCTTAATTTAAGGATATAGTTAAAATCTTTCAATAATTAATATATATATTGCATAAATTAAACGAAAGTAATCTGGGATTACTTCACGCTCTTATGTTTCACTGTTGCTTAACTTACCAATGTTAAACAGATAATATAGTATGTGGTTTTATATCATATTTAATACTGTGAGAAAAAATAAGGTTTTTAATAAATTAATATTGTTTGTAAAGTTACACACGATGTTGAGATATAACTGGAGAAAAATACCCATCTTCATTTTAATTTAATTAATTTACACTTGTATGCCCATATGGGCATATGCGGGATTTAATTTTTGTTGGTTTCACAGTTCTTTAACTCTAAACTGTATAAAAGTCTGTGACATATTCTTTTTAATATTAAAACAATAAGATAATTAAAACAAAATAATTTTACAAAATTATCAAATTCTGTTTTTGAAAATTTATTTCAAATCAAATTCTAATTCTTTATCAGTAAAGAATTCATTAGATTTTATATGAAAATATAAGTTAATGTGAAAATTTTATTCTTATGATATAAATTTATTACATTGATATGTATGTATTAAATTGTATTGTATTTTATACTGTTTAGGGTTAATTGGGTATACGTATATTTTATATATTCAGTAATTTTTTTATCAATTATTCAAATCAGAAAAAATGTTTGTTAGAAAAATAATATATTCCGATACAATTTCATTGTTTTTATATATTGTTCCTTTTACAATACAGAATATATTTATGTATGCGATATATATGTTTCAATACACGAGTTATTACGAACGCAGACAATAACATACGCCTGCGGCTGCTGTTAATCCTTTCATTGATTAAGAGTATTAGAAAGAGAAAAAAGAATTAAATTATATATAAACAAAAGTATTTAAATTTTAAATATTCTATTAATATTCAAGAATCATATGATAAAGCTATATGATAAAATATTGATAAAAGATTAACAACAAAAGTTGATCTTCCTTTCCTTAACAACTAAGAAAAAAAACAAAAAGAGATTAAATCTTGTGATACTAATTCGTTCGCTACATACTTTTATGAAAGTGTCAGCACCTTTGAATATTTTGCCTAGCGATTTTGAACTAAAACAACTTATATCAATATCCTTGAGGCAGCAATGAAAGAGAGAAGAAAATTTGTACATACAGAAGAAAATAAAAACTTGTTTAAAAATTATTATAATTAAAAAAAGATACTCAAATCAGTGTAAAAACTGCTATATTTGTTTTTTTATCACATGTTTATTATGTTTTGGAATGCTCATTTTCCAATGCTGCCGTTTTATGTTAATGTTATAAAAAAATTCTCCCAAAAATCTGACGAGAGAGAATATAGCGCAATTAAATAATGTGTTACAAGAAGAATTGATTAATAATAGTTTGATTTACCTCTCTCGCTTAGGAACTAATTTCATTAATTAATAACGCTAAAAATGAGGTACGTTTTTTGGTTTTTATACATCTTTTATGCCTTTAACAATACCACATCATCAATATTAGTATCAGAACTACTAACATTAGTAGGCTGATGAACATCTATTAAAATCCTTAAATCTGCATCACTTAGATAACTAAGCACTTTTTGAGTACAAATATATGGCAACTCAGGAAAGATACTGTAGCAATTTTTATTGACTTGCTCAAGCAACTCCTTTCTTCTTTCCCCCCTCCTAAAATGACTATCTATCATACTAGCATATATTGGAAATTTTATTTTATAATCATCCGATCTTAGGATTTGTACTATATCTTCATTTTCTAAAAGGATGGCTAATTGATTTATACTGTTTGTTAAGATATCATAAAATGAGGTGTTAGAATTGCCAATCTTCTCATTCCTCATGCTTGCTTCATTTCTTTCACACATTTATTCTGAAAATATGATACTTTAGCATTAACATTAGCACCTCTAATTAAAAGTAATTTGATAATTTCTTGACTACGTCTTTCAACAGCAAGGTGCAGTGGTGTATAACCTTCCCGAAATGTAGAGGTGTATGCAGAATTGACATGAGCTCCATGTTTTAAAAGATGCTCAATAATTTGTAAAGACCCTCTCTCCGCTGCGATAAGAAGAGAAGTTATACCGGTTTCTTTTCCTTTAGCATTAATATTAGCACCTCTACTTAAAAGTAATTTAATAATTTCTTCACTACCATTTTCAACAGCACGGTGCAGTGGTGTATAACCTTCCCAACATGTAGAGGTGTATGCAGAATTGACATGAGCTCCATGTTTTAAAAGATGTTCAACAATTTGTAAGTACCCTCTCTCGGCTGCGATATGAAGAGGAGTTATACCATCTATTTCTTTAGCATTAACATTAGCACCTCTACTTAAAAGTAATTTAATAATTTCTTCACTACCGATTTCAACAGCAAGGTGCAGTGGTGTATAACCTTCCCGACGTGTAGAAGTGTATGCAGAATTGACATGAGCTCCATGTTTTAAAAGATGCTCAACAATTTGTAAATACCCTCTCTTCACTGCGATATGAAGAGAAGTTGTACCATCTTTTTCTTTAGCATTAACATTAGCATTTCTACTTAAAAGTAATTTGATAATTTCTTCACTACCTCTTTTAACAGCAAGGTGCAGTGGTGTATAACCTTCCCGACATGTAGAGGTGTATGCAGAATTAACATGAGCTCCATGTTTTAAAAGATGCTCAACAATTTGTAAATACGATATTTCCGCTGCGATATGAAGAGAAGTTATACCACCTTTTCCTTTAGCATCAACATTAGCACCTCTACTTAAAAGTAATTTGATAATTTCTTCACTACCTTTTTCAACAGCAAGGTGCAGTGGTGTATAACCTTCCCGACATGTAGAGGTGTATGCAGAATTGACATGAGCTCCATGTTTTAAAAGATGCTCAACAATTTGTAAATACCCTTTCTTCGCTGCGATATGAAGAGAAGTTATATCATCTATTCCTTTAGCATCAACATTAGCCCCTTCACATAAAAGTAATTTGGTAATTTCTTCATTACTTTTTTCAACAGCAAGGTGCAGTGGTGTATAACCTTCCCAACGTGTCGGGGTGTACGTAGAATTGACATGAGCTCATGCTTTAAAAGATGCTCAACAATTTGTAAATACCCTTTCTTCGCTGCGATATGAAGAGAAGTTATACCACCTTTTCCTTTAGCATCAACATTAGCACCTCTACTTAAAAGTAATTTGATAATTTCTTCACTACCTTTTTCAACAGCAAGGTGCAGTGGTGTATAACCTTCCCGACATGTAGAGGTGTAAGCAGAAATGACATGAGCTCCATGTTTTAAAAGATGCTCAACAATTTGTAAATACCCTCTCTCCGCTGCGATGTGAAGAGAAGTTATACCATCTTTTCCTTTTGCATCAACATTAGCACCTCTACTTAAAAGTAATTTGGTAATTTCTTCACGATTCTTTTCAACAGCAAGGTGCAGTGGTGTATAACCTTCCCGACATGTAGAGGTGTATGCAGAATTGACATTAGCTCCATGTTTTAAAAGATGCTCAACAATTTGTATATACCCTCTCTCCGTTGCGCTATGAAGAGAAGTTATACCTGTTTTTTTTCCTTTAGCATCAACATTAGCACCTCTACATAAAAGTAATTTAATAATTTCCTCACTACCATTTTCAACAGCAAGGAGCAGTGGTGTATAACCTTCTCGACATGTAGAGGTGTATGCAGAATTGACATGAGCTCCAAGTTTTAAAAGATGCTCAACAATTTGTAAATACCCTCTCTGCACTGCGATATGAAGAGAAGTTATACCTTTCTTTCTTCCTCTAGCATCAACATTAGCACCTCTAATTAATAGTATTTTGGTAATTTATTTACTACCTTTTTCAACAGCAAGGTGCAGTGGTGTATAACCTTCCCGACATGTAGAAGTGTATGCAGAATTCACATGAGCTCCATGTTTTAAAAGATGCTCAACAATTTGTATATACCCTCTCTCCGCTGCGATATGAAGAGAAGTTATACCATCTATTCCTTTAGCATCAACATTAGCATCTCTACTTATAAGTAAGTTGGTAATTTCTTCGCTACCTTTTTCAACAGCAAGGTGCAGTGGTGTATAACCTTCCCGACGTGTAGAGGTGTATGCAGAATTGACATGAGCTCCATGTATTAAAAGATGCTCAACAATTTGCAAATACCCTTTTTGCTCTGCAATATGAAGAGAAGTTACACCATCTTCTCCTTTAGCATCAACATTAGCACCTCTACTTAAAAGTAATTTGATAATTTCTTTGTCTCTACCCTTTTCAACAGCAAGGTGCAAAGGAGTTATACTGTTACTGTTTCTAGCGTTAACATCCGCTCCTCGATTTAAAAGTGATTCAATAATTTCCTTTTTCTTACTTTCAACTGCGTTGTAAAATGGAGTTCTGATAATTTCTTCTTCGCCACCTGTTTCAACAGCAATGTGCAAAGGAGTTGTACTTTTATTGTTTCTAGCGTTAACATCCGCTCCTCGATTTAAAAATGATTCAATAATTTTCATTTTCTTACTTTCAACTGCGTTGTGAAATGGAGTTTTACCATCTTTATTTTTAGCATCAATATTAGCACCTCTATCTAGAAGCATCTCAACGATCTCTATGTCACCATTTATAACAGCAAAATGAAGAGGAGTATTAGAAGGTTCTTTGTTTTTGCTGTTAACTTTGGAACCATTTGTTAAAAGTAGTTTACTAACCTCTGTATGTTTATTCGCAACAGCATCACGAAGTAAAACATACCCTTCTTGCGAATAAGATAGACTACGAGAACTAATTAACTCTCTTACTCTTTCTAGATTTCCTCTGCGAACTGCAGAAATTAAACTGTAGCTTGTATCCTGATCACCCATGACTATTTACCCTCTAAATTAGAATATTTTCTTTATATCAATGTAGCCACAGTTTGTTCAGTTATTTCAATTAATTCATAATATGTTTCATCTCAATTTGTTTTTCCTTAACTTTAAAGACTTGAGATTTTAATAATGCAACACTAGCCTTCACAGATAATGCATTATGTACAATTTGCATTCTTGGACTCCTTCTATTGGTTCAATTGGCCCGTATTGATCCAGAAAAGTCGATTCTAATCGGCCATCAACAGCTTAAGAGGCTTACTGTTGCTCTTCTTCAATGGTTTAGGAGACGATTTTCATTGGTCGAGAGGTTGAATGAAGATGATTATTGGATGAACAAGAGGAGGTAGTATCTCCTTCAAATGCGATTATTCTGAAAGGTAAAAGGGATGAAAAATTCAAATTCAAAGATCAATTGCGTAATGGGAGAATTTTTAATAACTTCCATGTCTTTGGCAGAAGTGAATATGATAGAAAGGGTAAGGATGAGCGCGTGCTAGTCGATTATAAAGGCCGCAGAGGAGTCAAAATAGGCTATGGAACCTTTAAATTTTTGAAGATTGCAGAAGGATTTATATAGAAGGAATTATTTGTGTGGATCTCTTGTCGGAGAATTGCGCGTATACCAGAAGAGACCGTATAATTTGTCGACGGCGGGATGAGTCTAAGTAGAAGATTTTTAGAATGTATTTAGATGTGAGATATTTAAATCTAATGCAGAGGGGACTCTCCCCGGCTTCCACAAGGATAATGTTCGTGGGGGTGGATTTCCTCAAACCTAAGCAAAGATGGATAGCTTCAAATTGAATCTTGTCCAAGAAACTCATGATAGAGTGGTTTAGAAGGGAATGTGACAGAGATTCTCTTGTTAATAATTTCGTGCAATTCCACTGAAGGAGAGTAAAGAGAGTAAAGAGAGTAAAACCGTTTCTAAGCGGTGCGCTGTTTACGATTTTGTGACGGGGTGAAGACTTTTGGTCCTTGGAGAGGCCGAATGATTAAAGGCCTTGGATAATTTGTTGAATCTCTGACGGGGTAAGCATTTCAATAATGAAAGAGAACATAAAAATGAGGGGATGAGTCGGGTTGAAAGAAGCAAAAGTATCCTTAAGGGAACCACCAGATTTATAGAAGGAGGAAGATTCGCTCCCAAAGCGTTATAAAGGGAGAAGAGAATCGGAAAATGTGACATTGGGAATATTTTTTAATACACGACGATTAAGAGGGGGAAGATCATAATGAAAGGATGGGGAGGAATTATGTTTCGCACGGCCTGAATGAGAAAAATTTTTTCTTGTGAATGGGATTTGGAGAAATCTGCTGCAATTTTAGCAAAGAACTGGCGGGAGAAGCGGGAAGCGTATGATTTAGCTAAGATTGATAGGGGAGGAGAGGAGTTCTCATAATAATAGCAGTTGTTATTAAAATTGTAAGTGCGAAGAGGAGGAAAGTCCTCCAAAGAGGAGGAGAAAAAGGGGGGAGACCTTTTACCTATAATTATTTCGTTGGCATCTTGAAGTAGGAGGTGGGCCGCATACTCTCTGATTTCTCTCTGAATGGCGAACTCAAGACAGAAGGGAGTGTCAGCTCTATGATCTCCTTTGCAGTTAAGGCATCTGGGTTCTTGAAACCTAGGGCATTTGTCCTTGGCGTAACTGTGGCCTTTATCCCCACAATGAGAACATCGAGGTTGACTCTTGCAGTTAACTTTGATGTGACCGTATCTATAACAAGAATAGCATAGAGAGACTCGAAAAATAATAGGAGTTACTGGATGTCTGACGTAAAACAAGGTTATGTGTTTTGGCAGCTTCTGTGTCCCTCTCTAGTGGTAAGAAAGATGGAAACTTTAGAGAATCCGATCTTCTTAATATTCAAAATATCATTCTTAAAGATGTCTTGAATGATTCTGCCGACTGTAATGGGTTGCAGCGGGGCTCTTGGATTGGAAATACATTAAATGTGAACATCAAACGGTCCTTGATTAAGATTAGAATACACAGCGCATTCAAAAAGTTCGGAGACTGATTTTTTCCGGACGTATTAGTTACACCATCGCTTGGCCTATATTGAGTCTATTTACTATGATGCCTTTTGAGTCTGCCATAATTTTTACTACACCGTTGATTCAGTAGTTTGTGTGCAGCACGCGTTTTTAAGTTTGTAAAATTTTTAACGTTGTCACGATTTTCAAAATGGAGCAGAGAGCCGCGATTAAGTTTTATTAATGGGGACTGTTAATGGAGAGTTGTATCGCGACGTAATGGATCGCCTTTTGAAGCGAATTCGCCGAGTCAGACCGGATTTGTACCAATCGGGAGAGTGGTTACTCTAGCGCATTCCTCGTTAATTGTTACGAAATTTTTGTCTCAAAAATCGGTTTCTGCGATTCCACACCCACGATATTCGCTGTATCTGGCCCCGGCTGACATTTTTCTGTTCCCGAAACTGAAAATGGCCCTCAAAGGAATTCGTTTTGAGAGCATAACGGCAGTTCAAAGCAGAGTGACAATGATTCTCGACACAATTTCTATGGACGAATTTTTTATAGCTTTCCAGTGGCTCTACGAACGATGCAAGGCGTGTGTAAAGAGACAAAAGGGGTGTACATTGAAAACCAATAAACAAAATTACTTTTATAAAATTTGATTTTTAATATCAAAACTTAATCGCGGCTCTCTGCTTCATTTTGAAAATCGTGACAACGTTAAAAATTTTAAAAACTTAAAACCGCGTGCTGCACATAAACTACTGAATCAACGATGGCGTAAAAAATATGGCAGACTCAAGACTCAAGAGGCATCATAGTAATAAGTCTCAGTATAGGCCAAGTGATGATGCAGCTAGTACGTCCGGAAAAAAATCAGTCCCCAAACTTTTTGAATGCGCTGTGTATCTATTCTTGAGTATACTCTCTGAAATGATTATAGTAAATCCTGAAACGGATGAAGATAACAAAAGAGGGTTAGGGCTCTATTTTAAGTTGTGAATTTTTTCTATCGGTGGGCCATCAGTTTCTTTTTGCTTAGTTTTCTTCTCTAAAGGACGTTTGTTGTCCTTTTGCTTCTTTGAAGAAACTCTCATTAGAAACTACAGAGACTTTGTTAAATCCGGCCTCGGGAATAAGCGATTCTAGAACGGGAGAGATGGAGGGGGCTTTCTCGTCGATTTCCATTATATCGTGCCAGAGAGAAGCCTGAGAGCGGCCATGCCGGTGATTTTCGTGAGACGCTTTTACTAGGCCGTAGAGCAGCGCCATACATCCACTTTTAGGAATTGGAATCACTGATCCACATCCACTTTCAAAACTGTCGGTCATTTGGTTCATGTCCGTGCTAATATATATCCACTTTTCGATACTGTCGATCATTTAGTGGATCATGTCCGTGCTACATCCATATATATAATTGTGAATCAAAAATATATATATCGAAACTTCATGAACTTATTAATATGTTTTATTAAATGCGTGTAACGTTTTGGCATTCTAGTATATAATACGATATAAATACAGCGATATAAATTATTACTAAAATATTTTTACGTATATCCGCATGTGCAATGAAATAAATTTTTTCTTAAATCAATTTTTCTTAATAAGTCTTAATTGAATATAATGTAGAAAATATCTGCAATAAATTACTTTTTTCTTATTCTTAGAACAAAGGTATCAAGCATTTAAGCAATCATGCATTTTAATCAAATTATGATTTAAATTTATAGTTTTTTATATTAATTTTTTATATTTATTTATTTTTTACTTATTATTAATTTAATTAATTTTTTATTTATAAATTCGATTGGATGCGAAGTCTTTTAAAAATAAACGTATAATGGTGCGCTCCGCTTGACATTATATTTTCGTTTCGAAGACTAATTGTAAGATTCTTCACCCTATCTAATTAAAAATTATCCGATTTATGTCATGTTTGATGTCATTTTAATCGCCAAAATCTCATTAATCCATTAAGATTATTTTCAAGCTGTTTAAATGCAAAATAGAAGTTTTAGTTTTCATTTCAAAAAATGTTTACATTCGTGAATTGCTATGGATGGGGAGAGCCAATTGTAAGAGACTTCGGAACTCTTTGATGGTAGGTCATCTCGCTCGCTCTCTACTCGCGGTCTCGCTCTCGCTCTTACACTCGACGAGTCGCGCTAGACAGCTCGGAAAGATAAGCTGATCCGAGAATCGAGAGAAAACTAAAACTTCTATTTTGCATTTAATCGGCTTGAAAATAATCTTAATGGATTAATGAGATTTTTGCGATTAAAATGACATCAAACACGACATAAATCGGGTAATTTTTAACTAGTTAGGTAATTAAAATTTTGATTATCTATCTAGTTAAAAATTACCCGATTTATGTCGTGTTTGATGTCATTTTAATCGCAAAAATTTTATTAATCCAGTAAGATTATTTTCAAGCCGATTAAATGCAAAATAAAAATTTTAGTTTTCATTTCATAGAATGTTTACATATTTACGAGTGTTTCGATTCTCAGATCAGCTTATCTTTCCGAGCTGTTCTAGCGCGTCGAGTGTGAGAGCGAGAGCGAGATCGCGAGTAGAGAGCGAGCGAGATGACCTATCATCAAAGAATTCCGAAGTCTCTTACAATGGGCTCTCCCCATCCATAGCAATTCACGAATGTAAACATTTTTTGAAATGAAAACTAAAACTTCTATTTTGCATTTAAACAGCTTGAAAATAATTTTAATGGATTAATGAGATTTTGGCGGTTAAAATGACATCAAACATGACATAAATCGGATAATTTTTAATTAGATAGGGTGAAGAATCTTACAATTAGTCTTCGAAGCGAAAATATAATGTCAAGCGGAGCGCACCATTATATGTTTATTTTTAAAAGACTTCGCATCCAATCGAATTTATAAATAAAAAATTAATTAAATTAATAATAAGTAAAAAATAAATTAATATAAAGTAATTAATATAAAAAGCTATAAATTTAAATCATAATTTGATTAAAATGCATGATTGCTTAAATGCTTGATACCTTTGTTCTAAGAATAAGAAAAAAGTAATTTATTGCAGATATTTTCTACATTATATTCAATTAAGACTTATTAAGAAAAATTAATTTAAGAAAAAATTTATTTCATTGCACATGCGGATATACGTAAAAATATTTTAGTAATAATTTATATCGCTGTATTTATATCGTATTATATACTAGAATGCCAAAACGTTACACGCATTTAATAAAACATTAATAAGTTCATGAAGTTTCGATATATATATTTTTGATTCACAATTATATATATGGATGTAGCACGGACATGATCCACTAAATGATCGACAGTATCGAAAAGTGGATATATATTAGCACGGACATGAACCAAATGACCGACAGTTTTGAAAGTGGATGAGGATCAGTGATTCCAATTCCTAAAAGTGGATGTATGGCGCTGCTCTACGGCCTAGTAAAAGCGTCTCACGAAAATCGCCGGCATGGCCGCTCTCAGGCTTCTCTCTGATCGTGCTAATAAAGTGAATATGCAGATTGCGGATTGTTGTAACTCTTGTTTTTGTTCTTGATGATTGTGTCGGTCTGGATCTTCTGACCTTTCCTCCGGAAAGTGTGAAATTTTCTTAAGAAAAGATGTAGAAAAGACAGAGGGAAGAAGGAAAGGGGGGAAGAGGTAGGCGCCTCTACCCGAGAACAAAGGCTTGATAGCAGCCTTGATAGCAGATGTACAGTTCGATGTGAAAAATCGATGTTAAGACTGAGGGACGGCTGAATTTGTCGGTCCAGATGAAAGAGCTCACGTAAATGTAAAAGACTCTGTCGAAAGACACACAAGATAGCCTAGAAATAGGCTGATTAAACGTTTTCTGGTGAGGCACTAGAAGCACGTGTGATACTAAAAAAAACAAGATGGCTCTTGCACGTGCATCGTGCTGCTCAGCATGCGCAATGCTCGGGTCGCGCATTACTACTTTTCCGGCAATATGGTTGTGAAGCCATTGCCATCTATGTGTTTTCTGTAATAATAAAAAAAAAATCGTTATTCCTTTCGACTCAAAAAAAATTTTTTTGCGTCGACAAGGCAAAAAAATTATCTTGATTTGCATATCATAAAATCACATTAATTGTTACACATATATGCAGCCTTAATGTTTTGCCACAGATAGATACTTAAGATTTGATTGAAAAGAATATACAACACGTTTTTATTCAATAATCAAACAAAAGGTAATTGGTAATAATCATTTACAATCAATCATCTGTAATTTTAAAAGTACAGACATATTTATATTCTCGTGTAAAACGAACAAATTTAAATTACAGGGTTAAATCAATTGAAAATATTTATACATTTAAAGATTGCAAATAATAATACATTGTAATAAATTTTTTTTATAATTATTTTATGTATGTATTGTATGCGTGCATGTGTATGTTGTGTGTGTGTATACACAAGGGATTATCAATGATATTCACGAAAAAAATATCTCCAAATCATCCATGTCAGACAAAGAAAAATCATCGGAGAGGTCATGAATGTCGACACTAGGATCGTAATCCGCACTATCGTCACCAGAATCATCTCCATCTCCGCCATCTTCATCATCACCGTCATCATTATTTTCCCTGTCGTTCTGATCGTTATCATCGCCATTGTCTTCTACACCAGCATCAGCATTATCACCATCTGCTTATGTGAATAAATTCTAATCTTAAAAAGTTTAAATGTCATATATATAATTTAATCCAAAAATGTATAATAATGTGACAATTAGATAGAATTGATACAAATCATAACAAATAATGCAATATCAATTTTTACCATCTGCATTATTATCATCAGATGCAGAATTGGAACCATCATCATCACTGGCATCAAGATCTTCCTCCTCATCATCCTCATCAGCTTCATCCTCGTCGTCTCTTCGTCTTCCAACATCATATAATCTAACGCATGATTCCTGTATGCTCGAGAAGTCTCCTATATTCTCTACTATGGCAATCTGCGTGTCGAATTTGTTGCACGCAAGGCCATAAATTCCTCTTTTTACATCGCAAGTTGCTGTAATATTATAAATTATATTTACAAAGAATAAATTATTTATAGAATAAAAAAAATTTTATCTTTTATGAATTGTAATAATATAGATTTTTCTCTTTTTTTCTTACCAATATTACTATAATCTAAAGCATCTAGAGTCTTAAAAGATGTCACATAATGAGAATCGTTTTCAGTCTCTTGATCTAACGCAACTGCATATATAATATTGTTAACCGGCGAAAAAATCACTTCCATCTCGTCAAGAGTAGAAATTGTCTTAAGTAAGTGAAACGTTCTCAAATCCCATACTTCAGTATTAGACACAACTTCGGTCCCATTTGGATGAAAAACTCCGTTTAATGTTTGATTCAATTTATCGAATTTATGGATTTCTTTGCCAGAATTAACATCCCATAATATGCCATCACTAAGCACCAATTCATCATTCATACTAAAAGTTGCACGATTTTTAGTATATTGATTTGAAATTGATGGCGTCAAAGTTGTTAATAATTTTCCCGTTCCTATATCATATATCTATAATAGAAAGATATATGTGACAATATAAAATGTATAGAATCTTATTGAGATTTTTCAAGATATAATGTAACTGCAAAATTACATATAAAATGCAATTCATGTGCAATGCAGTTAATATGCAATTAAATGTCAATAATATTAGCACATTCAATATTTACCGTCGCACTTTCTCCTTGCGTACCAATTATTCTATCTTGTAACTTTCCGAATTCAACATAGTCTTCATTCTCTAAAGGTAGTTTCATTTCGAAAAATGCTCCTATATCCCAGAGTGCTGACATAGGACTTCTCCAAGCAGTTGATGTCAACAAAAGATTACCACGTTGGTTACATTCCATATGATATACATATGATTCATGACATTGATAAGTTGCCTCTTCCATGCCTGTATGAATATTGAACATTTTGATGTCTCCAGCATGGGTGCCCAAAATGAGATATTGTGTACAAGGCTGCATTCAAAGATATAATTAAAAAGATATATATATATATATATATATATATATATATATATATATATAAAATAGTAGAACATATGAGAATATGAGAATTTAGATACAGAGCTGGGAGAACTAGTTGCAACAGTTTGAGCCCCGATTTCGTGATTAATGCCCCACGCTAAGTATTTTAGCAACATGTTGAATGCACGTAACTAAGACAGAAAGTATTTAATCTTACGAACAGTCGTATCACAAGTGCACTAGAATCGTACTTCCCTAATAGTGCCGCAAAAACTCTTTAAAAGTTTTTTCTCTTTAAATATTTTATATTTTATTAATAATCAAAGTTATATTTCTTTATTATTAATGATGTATATGTCTGCAGTAATTTAAAAATTCTTGTATATGCTTGTTGAAAGCTTTTGATTCGCTATTGCACAAGTTTCGATTATTAATAATATATAAAATACTTAAAAAGAAAAAAAACTGTTAACATAAGGATCTTTGTGGCACTACTAGAGAAGTATGATTACACTTGTAATATGGCAACTCTTGATTGTTTTGTGTCTTGGGTAGTTTTCCAGCAATAATGTGTTATATTACACTATGTTACACCATATAAGATATTTGTTGGAACGATTGAATTAATTTCTGAGTATCGCTAGAGCACATTATACAATTCTCTATATTCATTACTGTTAGTATAATTAGTATTATAGCTATTGATGTTGCACCCTATCTCGAACTCATGCACACACACATGTATTTTCAATAAAACAAAGAAAAAAGACATTTCTAAAAAAATTTGGACATCAACCATGAAACCGGGTCAAAGTTGCAATTAAATCTCAGTTCTGGTTTAGAATAACAAGTCAAAGTTTACCGAGAAAGTACAACAAGTGAATATTCCTCCCACGTCGGTAGGCCGAAAAGTTTTTATAGGACAGAAGCGGCTGTAAATGTATCTTCTATCTAATGTTCTACTATCCATTCCTAATGCTCGTCTCGCTAATCTCACTGTTACATTCGTAGGTGAAGAATTTTTTGTACATAGGTCTGGGCACTTATGTGGCCTAATGATAATTAAAGTACATAGATGAAATAAATCTTAGCAATTAAAATTAATCACATTTTATATTATATAGCTTTCTTTATAAAAAAAAATTAAAAATATATTTTACTTACTCAAAAAGATTGAATTGTGGACATGTTACCATAGGATTTTTACAAAGAGCATGTTGATTAGTTAAATATTCTGTAATAATAGAATCAAGAGTAACAGATAAATTGGAGGTAGCTACTCCAGGCCCTCCGCCACCTCCAGGATCTCTGGAAATCTGTTTTTGTAAAGATCTACAGCTAATTGGTTGAGTCTGTATCATAGATTGATAACTAGTTGGGGTGACTAGAAGTTGTCTATCGGACGATATTGATTTCCTATAATATGATGTTAAATCAATATTAGAAAGAAAACAGGCTATAAACGTATATTGCCGAAAAATGTATGCAACATACTTCTGATTAATTTGTAGTTTAATTGGTTGATTCACATTATTCGAAATAACATTTTGATTCAGGCAGTCTGCAAGTTTTAATCTGATATTATTATTCACAGATGGTGAACCAGTGCATGCACCTGTATGGGATATAAATCGAGATGATGATGTGGGCGTAGCATTATTTCTGGGTTCTCTTTGCGTACATCTGCTTGTATTATATAAGTTGACAGGGGCACCAGGAGAAAAACTATTTCTTGGCTAAGACATAAAAAATAGTATTTTGATATATCTTGTAATATAGTTATTTTACATTTAAAAAAAATTATCTTATAATTGTTAAGAAAAGGATGTATATAATGATAATATTTATTAACATTATGCACTTCATATTTAGGATTGTAGAAATAAATTTTATCAATTGTAAAAAATTTTTCAACTCACAATTACGTTTGTAGGATTTCGGTATGTAAACGGTTGATATGTTATTGTAGATCTTATAATTGCAGACGATTCTAAATTTGCTTCTCTATGTAATATGTTAGCAGTCTCCATTAAACCTTTTGAAATGAGATGCTGATATATTAATTGATTAAGTTGTTGTTCATTATATTGTATCCTTGTTTGCGCTACAACATTGGCCTGTAAAAATATTTTCTCATTTAAAAATATTTCCAAAATTGCAAGAAAATTTACAAAGAGTAGGATATATACACGAGTGTGTAGATGCTGCAGAATTTTTTAAAGATGCTAAAAATAAATATCTCTCTCCCTTTTCCCCCTCTCTCCTTTTTCTCCCCCTTCATCTTTCTCTCTCCTTTAAATTATCATAAAATTCATAAAAAAAAAACTACTTTGGAATATCCTGTACATATATGTAAGTTGAAAGTAGCTTACCCTGTGTAAACTAACTAGAGAAATTTCATATTCTGCACCTGTTGGTTTTGCTTTACCAGAAACTCTTTCCATTAACTCAAGAGCATATTTTTGAAAAGTAACATGCTCCTGTCGTTTCTCTTGCAAAATAGGATCTTTCATAAGAGACTGAATTTGTCCATTTGTGAACATTGGTAGCTTGCTAATAATCTGCCTAACTTTCTCGCTACGTGCTAATCCAGCTAACGCACGGCATGCTAACGCACGTATACTATCGGCATCAGTGATAGGTGTTTTCACCATCATTAATTGCAGCAATACCTATCGCAAAAACCATTTAAGTAAATTATGCAATTGGAATAATTATAATTATAAAATAAAATAAATTATAAAATTATAAATTATAAAATTATAAATTATAAAATATATTAAAATAATTATAAAATATAGTTACACAAACGTACCATTATTCCATTATTTGACCTAACACTTTCCCATACTTTCTGTATCAATTCTTCACTGTTGTGCATGTTTGCCTTTTTCTTAGCAGATCCAGTTATAGAATATCTGGCTACATTTCCTCCGACCTTGAAAGTTACCAAATATTATTCATTAGCATAAAAGAATATAAAAAGAAAATATCAGAGGAATTTATATCTGGAAAAAACGTACTCTGTTGATGGGAGCACATACACAATTAATTACAGCTCTAAGTGCTGCTCTCTGAACATCAGCATCTGCAATAATTTCACATTCAGCTGCTGCTAGCAAAAGATTAATCGCCATTGTCATTGACATGTCCGGCATATCAACCCTTTCACATAGCAACAACATAACTTTAGGTACAACGGAACAAATTGCGATTACGTCCAAACACGATCGAACCGTCTCTGCACTGGAAGTGGCATGTACCCTAAAAATATCAATCATTTAGAAATCCTAAAAGAATAATTGTGTACACTGATTAAAGAATATAGAAGATTCTATGAATTACAAAAGTATAAAAATTTAAATTGATAAATTTAAATTTTTATAATTTTGTAATTTATATAAATTTAAATTGATAAATTTTTGTGAATATATATGTGTTATATACGTCTTACCGTCCACTGTAATTCCATTCACGAGCAAAAGCTATGATTTGCAGGAGCAATGTGATACCACCTAAACGATGAAGTTCTTCCACTGGCGGCCACACTGCTCTGACTGACATTAATTCTTGAAGGAGTTCCACCTTTGCTTGAACTTCTTCACTGCTAAGTTTGCATGCCTAGAATACACATTTCAAGAATGGTAAATGTTTTATTTAGTGTAACAAAGTTACAAACGACCTTGACCCTTGTCATATGTTATGACAAGGTTTATGACCTGAATAACTTCCAAAAAGTTTTAGCCGTTCATTGTCTATTAAGAAGTTAACAACAAAAAGTCAACAAATAAAAATTTATACAAATCGAGTTTCAAACATAGACTGATAATGGGAAATTTTATATTAGACACAATATATTATATAAGTATTATTGCTCATACATATACTTAGATAAATACACAGATTTTTACATAGAATGTTCAAAAATGTCAAAAATTAAAAAGCAAATGTAGAAGAGACTTCCAGGGTGTCTACTCAAATCTGTAAAAAAATTCCCTGAGAATTCCCTGATCTTCCAGGTATTTTCGTTCAAAATTCCAGGTAAAATAAGAAAATTTGTAGATGCAATTTTTTAAAATAAATTTCTTTATTATATGCACTTTCTAATGTTTTCTATTCATATGATTATAAAAAAGTTACTAAGAATGCAGTTTTTCTAGCATTTAATATTGATTTATTAATCGTAAAATTAATTTGAACAATAACAAAGTGCAATATATCACTAATCTAAACGCTGAAGATATATGCAAAAATATAAAATAAAAATATAAAACAAAAAATAATTTATTATAAATGTCTTAAGGAGTACTAATTTATTTAAATATATAACTAATTTATTTAAAAAATTGAGCAATTTTCTATGAAATTTACATTAGACCTTGATACTAAAGAGATTGTCAATAAAATTATCAAACATAATTTTTGAAAAAATTTCCTGAGTCAATAAAATTCCATAAGAATTCCCGGAAGGTAAAAAAAAATCCCCGGTTTTCTCGATTTTTTCCAGGGAGTAGACACCCTGTAGCTAGTTAATCCGCAAAATTATATATTGCCATTTATTCCAGAATTTCTTAATTAATGCGATATTAATGTGCTTAATTATTACATGTGTAATTAAAATAAAATGTATTAAATGCATAATTACAAAATATTTTACCTTATAAGGTGGTAACGAAGGCTGCCATGTATCGCGTTCAGCTCTAACATTTTCTGCTCGTTGTAATTGTTCTGCTTTCATATGCAAATGTGCTTCCATGTATCTTTTCAAGGCAACAGCCACATGTCGCACAATTTGCCTTGATGCACATTCCTCATCGTCGTTTATAGTTGATTCTTCTTCAATGTTTAAGATCGGTAATGTAGATATCTGCAAAAAAAATTTAAATATATTTCACTTTGTCATGTAATTCACACCTATTTTTATATTATCTTCTTGGCAATAAAATTTGACATGTTTCGAGTAAAATAAATATATATAAAAAAGAAATAAGTTTATTTTACGAGCATAAACACATTGGTTGATGATATATATCTTCTTACCACATTAAATAATTTTCTCAAGCCATCCTGCGCGTCAAACTCTTCCAATATTACTTTGAATGGAAAAGAAAAGCCAAAGAACATAGTCGCATGACATCGTCCGGAGTCGTGACTGCGTTCCAGTAACCACAATGCGTAAGTTACAAGATCGGATATTATGTGTTTCGGCAATAAACACACTCGTTCCATAGCGTCTTCGCAGTATGCGAGATAATACAGACATATAGACACACCTGTGGCCGCGACGCTCGGTCTCGGCACGTCTAACAGCCGTTGCAAGCCGCCGACGTTGAGAAACTCAATGGAAAACTTCTTATGACATAGCAAGGACGCAAGGTATTTAAGGGCTTCGAAGGCGAGCCTGCTATCCTTGGTCTCTCGTACGTTTATATATTTCAATATCAAGTCCAGAGCGCTATGCTCGAATACATGACCCAAGAATTCCTGATACTCTCCCATGGGCGTCAAATAACGTAGGATTAGCATCTGCCGAGTCGCCAGAGTAGGAGGATACATCTGAACATTACCGATGACGTAAGACTCCATCTCGGCCCAGGACGAATTCGAATTACCTTCCAGCAACGTGCTGGAATTCTGAGACAAATTAGGTAATTTTTGCAGATTACACCTGGCCGATGCCGGTACATTAGCAATCCTCGTCAAACCGCTCTGTTTGGAGGGTGTCACTCCCGAGTTAACGGAATTGTTCGTAGTTTTCGGAATGGACAAAGGCGGGGACATGATCTCGGGATATAACTCACTATTTTTCACAGGCGTTTCATAACCAGCATTGTTCTTCTTCTTTTTTACGACTGGCATATCGTCGGAATTGTGCGTGGAGTCATCCTCATCGGAAGAGGGCAACTCTTGCTTCTTCACGATTCCGTTCTTTCGCCATTTCTCTCGCGTTTTGTGTTTTC
The DNA here is from genome assembly GCA_949152495.1 of Lasius fuliginosus. NCBI lineage: Eukaryota > Metazoa > Arthropoda > Insecta > Hymenoptera > Formicidae > Lasius > Lasius fuliginosus. The sequence continues at coordinate 17,071,940 of OX424443.1, read as the reverse complement.
CAGAGATACCTTTATCTTCGAAATCGATAATGTTGTTTCTATCTTGTCCGAAATGAGCGAATGGTCTGGAATTTTTCTGACGATCTTCGTGCGCCTTCTGTTGACGATCCTGATGCGCTTTCTGCTGTAACTTGTGCAATCGTTGCAGCATCAATGGTACCATCTTGGCATTCTGATCTCTAAATCCTGTGGCAATGTCTTGCACTTCCATGGCAGCTGCCAAAAGACCAGTTGAGTAGCTCTGTAATGGCTCGACACTTTTCTCCGACCAAGAGAATAATCTATGTATAAGTCCCTCCATATCTGGTTGAAATACTGCTGATGTTTCTAATCCTGGAAGTATGTCTAGCATCAAACGGCAGGCAGCAATATTCAACTTTCTGACATCTCTTCCAGTTACCCCTGCACGAGACCAGTATGTATCCCTCAAATAATCATTTATTAACTAGAAACAAATGTTATTAAAACATTGATATGATAAAAGTCAAAATTTTAAAGTACTTATGGACAATAAAAATATTATTACTAATCAAATCTTGTGTTTAACTTATATAATTAATAAAATTATTTTTATTACATAAATAATTGTTGATGATTATAGTTTTTATTTTATTTACACTCAAGAATGACAAAATTGTACAAAACTCAACGAAATAATAAAAAAATATTATATAGAGCTTTGTAGCACAATGTTCTTATTATAGTAAAAACAAAATTTAGTTCCTCAGATCCCAACATACTAGTTGCATATTAAAAAAGAGATAAAACATATTCCAAAAATCATAAATTACTCTACAATGATGGAATATTTATAAAAAATACTTATAAATGTTGCTTTGTATATATAAAAAGGCAATTACCTTTGTCATAAAATTATCTTTTCTGAATAAAACTTTTAATATATGCCCAAAATTACACTCTGGATCAGTGCGCGAGGGATGCCTTTCATCAAATGGATCTGGATCCATCTTCATATAATTCTCCGTCTCGAGTTCTATTATATCCGCTAATCTCTGAAGAACAGGAATAGGGTCATACATTGGTGAATTATGCTCTTCTTCCCATTGTCGAAGAATTTGTACAACATCAGTTACTTCCGCAAGTGATTCTGCATTTGCCATTATTTATCTGTAAAAATACATCAATGTATTTTAAATTTGATTTAAAAGAGTTTTGTTGCGATGAGATTTCATCGTATAACAAATTTTATTAAATTATATGATATAATTAATGTATAAAAATCTGATGAAAATATAATCAATTCATTAGAAAAATCTGTGTGTGTATCTCTTACAAATATATATATATATATATATATATATATATATATATATATATATATATGTAATGCGTGTGTATGTGTGTGTAAATCAATTGTTGCATAACACACAATTGCATTTCTTTAAAAAAAACACAATAAAAGTTTCTACTACCAAAAAAAGTATTTTAATAAAAAAAAATTTCAGTATATAAATTCCAATAAATGTGCAGCGAGCGAATATATTCCATCTGACTCCAATCGATGGCGATTATCGCTTAAATCAAACAATATGAATCTTCGTTGATAATGTTTATGACTTTTAAACATGTTAAAGACATTCAAAGAAAAATTTTACTAGCAAGCTTCATAGAGCAAAGGATTCTCATCATCGATATAACTGTCGCTCATCAATCGTACACGACCTAACCTCAAAATGGCAGCGACAGTAAACAAAAGGCCCGACGTAGATGGAAAAATTATTCGAGGATACGAAATCCGAGAACAAGAATGTGAGCTATGCGGCAACTCGCTTCGAGTTGAAATCGCGTGACAGAAATTAAGTTACAAGCCGGCCGGCTACATCAGCTACAGAATCCGCGTGCGCACAAAATTGTACGATAATGATCTGTTGCATACGATGTGGCGCGTGTCTTTTGCAGGTTAGGATCGACATGGATTTCACTCGCGAAATAACATCTAACCAATTTTCCGGCAACATTTCTCCAACATTTGTACGAATGATACATTTGACTCGGACACATACCCAGGCAATTTCGAAAACTTAGAAATGCGTATACGGTTTTCCGTTTTCTTTTTGGCTACACCAACTCGCGAAATAATGCACGGGCGACGGATCCAGACAGTTCTTTTATGAGAGTATAAGGTATTACTCTATATATATATATATATATTTGCATACGACGAGTTTGTCGGATGTATCGATTGGTTATCGGATAGAGAAATTCTAGGATTTCCAAAGTTTCTTGCAACGACAGCCAATCAATATGTTCGACAAAGCTTGTCAAACAACAAATGTAATAACGCCCAAATCCCTAATGATCGACAATGTGGCGACACTGTGGCGATTTCGAGAATCATATTTATTACCAGAGAGAAACCTGAGAGCGGCCACCGGCCTCGACGGGTACATTTCTCGACGCTTGACGCGCCGTCTGACAAAGTGGACATGAACTATTGCCATTACGCTCGATAACGAAACATGGTTTGTGTCTATGATATGGTTCGTGCCGAACTATTCAGATAACCAAGATGAGAATCAGACGAGGTGAAGAGATGAGTTTTCTCTCTGGTCCATAATTGTAGATCAAAGATATCAAAACATCAAAAATTTATTAATGTTTATTAACTGTGCGTTACGTTTTAGCATTCTAGTATATATTACGATGATATAAATACTGCGATATAAATTGTTGCTGAAGTATTTTTACGTATATCCGCATGTGCAATGAAATAAATTTTCTTAAATCAATTTTTCTTAATAAGTCTTAATTGAATATAATGTAGAAAATATATGCAATAAATTACTTTTACTTTTTTCTTATTTTTGAATCAAAAGTATCAAACATTTAAGCAATCATGCATTTTAATCAAATTATGGTTTTAATTTATAGCTTTTTATATTAATTTTTTTATATTAATTTATTTTTTAATTATTATTAATTTAATTAATTTTTTATTTATAAATTCGATTGGATGCGTAGTCTTTTGAAAATAAACATATAACAATAGGTGCACTCCGCTTGACGCTATATTTTCGCTTCGTAGACTTATTTGTAAGATTCTTCACCCTATCTAGTTAAAAATTATCCGATTTATGTCGTGTTTGATGTCGTTTTAATCGCCAAAATCTCATTAATCCATTAAGATTATTTTCAAGCCGATTAAATGCAAAATAGAAATTTTAGTTTTCATTTCAAAAATGTTTACATTCGTGAATTGCTATGGATGGGGAGAGCCCATTGTAAGAGACTTCGGAACTCTTTGATGATAGGTCATCTCGCTCGCTCTCTACTCGCGGTCTCGCTTTCGCTCTTACACTCGACGAGTCGTGCCAGTAGGGCGATTCTGTAACTCGTTAAACAGATAACGACATCATTACGTATCGTTGCGCATATATTTTTACATGTAAAAATATATGCGCAACGATACGTAACGATGTCGTTATCTGTTTAGCTATGGCAGCCTAGGATATGGCAGATTATTATATCCTCCGCCTAGAAGGCGATTTTGTAGAGAAAAGAAAACGAGCAAAAGATCAGGATTACAATATAACATCCAAAGAAAATTTTACAATTAAAATTTTTCAAGTAATAGACACTTTAATAACTCATTTCCAATGGAGATTCGAAAAGCTTAATGATATTGCTGAAAATTTCAATTTTTTATCTATTCAGAGTTTAAAGAACATTAGCACCGAAAATCTAAAAAAGCAAGCGGCAGATTTAGCACTTAATTACGAAAATGACATAAATCGAGCAGAATTTTTAAGTGAATTAGAATCTTTGAAATTTCAAGGGCATACACTTTTTGCTGACTCCGAATCCACAAGTTCTTTAGATTTGCTTCAGACACTTCATCAATTTTCATTAATGGAGACTTATCCAAATGTCGATATAGCTTTAAGAATATTTTTAACGCTACCTGTTACTGTTGCTTCATGCGAACGCAGTTTTAGTAAATTAAAACTTATTAAAACATAAGCGGGGAGCATACAAACTTGCATAGGCGCATAAGCGTAAGTTAAACCAATGTGATTGGTCCATAAACGTATGCATAAGAAATTCAACCAATCGAATTTCTTATGCATATGCTTATGCGCCTATACAAATTTGTGTGTTCCCCGCCATATTTAAGATCCTCTATGGGACAGCAAAGACTGACAAATTTAGGTATTTTATCCATAGAGAACTCAATTGCAAGGCAACTTGATTATGAAAATATTATTGATGAATTTGCATCACGTAAGGCTCGCAAAGTTACCTTGTGATGTAATTGATATTTTGTAATATTTCTTTTTTAATGTCTTAATGTTTCTTAATCTTAATGTTTTATGTTTTATTGTTTGTTTTGTCTAAAGAATCTTTATTTACAGTTACGAAAATCTTTTAGTTTAAGGATAGTTACGTACATCGATTATCCATTTGCATGTCCTGATGTTTATACTTTTAAAAAAGTTATGTTTTTGGTATTTTCTTATTATAAATATAATAAATATATGATGAAAATGTTAATAATGATAAATATGATATATATTATATAATATATATATATAATAAATACAAATAAATACAATTAAAAAAAATAAATATACAAATAAAAAAATTAACAAATAAAAAAGTATATTTATTTACAACAAATAAACGTCCTTTTTAGTGAAATTTTTTATTATAAATATTTGGGAGGAGGGAGGGGGCGTAAAATGATGAGCTCACACCGGGCACAATGGAGGCTAGTTACGGCACTGGTCTGATTCATCTCTTCACCTCGTCTAATTCTCATCTTGGTTATCTGAGTAGTTCGGATATGAACCATATCACGGACATGAACCATGTGCTACGTCTGTTACCGAGCGTAACGGACGTAGTTTATGTCCATTTTCTCAGGGAGCACATCAGGACATGCGTCCGCTGAAGCGGGATGGCCGCTCTCAGGTTTCTCTCTAGTTTTTCATTAATTCACTAATTTCAACTTGTTTAATTATTGATCAAACATTGCTTCATTAATTGTATTAAAACACACATTAGTCTTTTAAACATTCATTCGTTTATTAAACTCTGACCTGTAAACATCGTTATTAAACATTAAATATTTATAATTAAAAAATACAAAAAGTCTAGTTATTTTCATCAAGTTCCCATAACAGGAAACACGGTGGAGACCTCTATTGACCGCCCGTGAATTACGGATTCGCAATTATCTTATTACGACCATAAGGCGGGGAGCACACAAATTTGCACAGGCGCATAAGCATATGCATAAAAAATTCGATTGGTTGAATTTCTTATGCATACGTTTACGGACCAATCACATTGGTTTAATTTACGCTTATGCGCCTATGCAAGTTTGTGTGATTCGTAATCAGTAAGATCATCCGCAGGTCGCTAAAGAGCGATTTTTTTCTTTTTTGAAAGGAGGTCAAAATATAACTTCTAATTAACGTGAGGAATGCGCAGGTAGCAGAAAATCAGGTGCCCGTATTTTATTTATTATAAATTTTTAAGAGACAAAATACAAAATCTGGCTCTCTAACGATCTGCGTAATTATATAAAGAATATATTTAAAAGAGTTTCACGAGACAATATAATTTTCCAAGGCTACATACGAAATGAGCGGATCTCACAGATAAAGAGATTGAAACTACCAGACGTTGATCAAATATCTACTAGCAAATTCATCTTGTCAAGTTATTTATTGCATTAACTACATCAGGATAGTATTTGTTGCATCCTTTAATTTAAACATTTGACCATTTAGAATTGCATGCATTAAAGTTATTTAATGTATTATATTGTCTTTTAAATAAAATAATTATATCTATGATATATGTGAGGCTGCACATATAATTTTAAATATACCTTCTGTACTTCTTATATTTTCTTCGTATAAAGATAATATAAATATTTTTTTTATTGTAAGTGCAAGGGAGTGTAATATCAAAAACTAATAAAATCTAGAAAGAAAGTTTAATCGACGTATATTAGTTTAAAGTTAGGTGATTTATATGCATAGTGAATTCTTAACGTACATAAACAAAATTGAAATATTGTGTATAAACGCATCAATCGTTCGTATCCAATATACATATTATGAAAAAAACAACTTAAATATTTTGAATATATGATTGTTGTGTAAACTGTGTTTTTCTATTTTGTGTAACATATATATTCCTGTAATATCTGAATATAAGAATATAAAATTATCTCTAATATATATAGCAAAAATGTTATGCAGTTAAATTATGCAGGTGTTTTCGGTCATTTCCTGTTTATTATACTCTGTATCTAATTCAATCTCTAACCCTTATCTAATCTAATGTTGCGCTATGTAATTTTGCTGTGAAATTCTTGCTTAAGTAGGACAGGAAAATAGCATAAGTAGAAAACTAAGGACACACTCGATTAAGATCAAACGAACAATTTTTATTTGATCAATTTGTTATCTTACAAAATTGAGAAAAGAAAATGAGAAAAGAAAAGCAAATGTGAATGCTTTAAGCATACAAAAAAAAGAAAAAAATTCAAATCAGACAAACATAAAGCGTACATAAGAACGACTTTCATAGATACACAACATATTATATGAATTGTAACAGGAATAACATTTTCGTGAAATGTCTATATCTTTAACCCTTCTTCCCCTTCTTCTTCTTCTCTGCCGCGTTCTCCTGAATCGCCGGCTTGCCGGTATGCTCGATCTTGATGGAACGCTCGTTCTTCGTCTCCGGCTTCTCCTTCCTGGGCGCGATGATGGTCAGCACGCCGTCCGAAGACAGGCTCGACGACACCTGGTCGACGTCGCATTGTTCAGGTATCATGTACTTGCGTACGAACTGCCGCGAGATCCAGCCGTGCTCGTCCTGCTTCTCCTCGTGCTTGGCCTCGACTACTACGCATTTGTCCACGACCTTGACATTGATCTCATCCGGCTTGAACTGTTGCACGTCCAGAATCACCTGGAACTTGTCCTTGTCGGCTTTCACGGTGGATGTGCCGCCTTCGTTGGAATTGCGCAACAACTCACCCCAAGGTCGATAGTAGCTCAAAGGCGCCGGTCTTAGATGCCGGTTATATCGCGGCGCGAAACGTTCCAGAACGCTTGGATGCGTCAGCTGATCGGGGCGGATATCCAGACCGAAGTGCTGATCGAAGAGCCGATGAGGATGTTTCAGGTCCTCCCACCAGTCGGAGTACAGCAGCGGTACCAAGGACATGCTGAAGCTGTAGCTGCTCTTTCTCTTGATTGAAACGAAAAGTCTCGAACGAAATTGGTAGCTAAGCTAGTCTAGAAATCTCGATTCGGTCTCGCACGACCCGCACTGAACTCGCGATTGCTTTCTGTCAACTGTTCTTCTTCTTCTAAGGGTTTAATTGGCCTGTAGTAACCACAAGTGGTCAATTCTAGCCGGCCATCAACTGCTAAACGGAATACTGCTGGATGGTTGGATCAAGTACTTGAGGACTTGATCCTGAAACGCAAAAATAGGGTCCAAACAAAGGACACGCGAATTAACGCGTTGTACTTTTGCTAGTCACTTCTGTCAACTGTTGCTACACTGGCGCACGCCGGTATATATTGCGAGCGGGGTCGCGTGCGAACATGTGTGTGTGTATGCCACATCAATTAGAATGACGCGCCGAGCAATCTCGAGAACGTTCCCGAGCCGATACGAGCGCGTTCGAGAACGAGCTTGTAATTTCCCGATTACGTATATACGGTTACATTTCTGCCAGATGCCGGATACTATTCACGTTGATTCTTCTCTCGTTGCCGTTTCTTTTGCTCAGAAACCCGCGTACATATTATTAAATGGAATTGAGAACGATATAGCATCTCGTTCAGTTCAAATTTTGATACTGGCAAACGTGTGAATATAACCTTTAAAGTGTTATTCGTGACAAGACGTTTCGGCGATTTTTAGCGACTTGAAAGTCATGACAAAAGTAAACGAATGGCGCCTCTTTTTACCTTTTTTTAAAAAGGTAAGTTTTTAGGGAGTATATAATTTTTTTGTATTAATTTTACAGCATGACATAAGATTTTATTGCCAGTTGATTTTAAAATAATTGATTAAATAGTTGATTTAAAACTTTTTTACGTGTAATGGTCTTAAGTCCGTATCAGACTATGGATTGAAAATTAAAGATTAAAGATTGGAATTTGACTAATCAGAATAAAGGGAACTAAAATTTCTTTGTCTTGATTGGTCAAAATTCACTCTTCAATCTTCGATCTCAATGCATAGTCTGATTCGGGCTTTAAGGCTGATATTACATTCATACTACAAAATGTTTGTCAGATATATCAATTGGCAATCAGATGGAGCAATGCAAAGCAATTAGGGAACAATCGTTTTATGTTGAATATACTTGCAGTAGATTACGGGAAATATGTTTCTCCAAGAAAATGATTGGTTTTTTTGCTAATATATATCATAAAAAATTAATTATACAATTGGAGCGATCGAATATTCTAATAGAGCAAGCGAGGAGCAATTATTCTACCAAAAAATCAATAGGAAATGTTGATTAAACTCTTTGAGATATAGACTTATAGTTATAAACAATAGAGTTGTTATATTATCCGTCTGTTTTCTGCTCCTGCACTGATGAACTAGTGCACACTGGTGCAATAAGTTAGAGCGAGACAAAATATACTTGTCTCATTCTAACTTATTGCACCAGTGTGCACTAGTTCATCAGTGCAGGAATAGAAAACAGACGGCTTGTTTGAATATTCTCGCCGTTAGCTGCTGAGCCATGTAGTTCCTTTAGGCAGCCGATAGGTGGCGGCATCGTCGCTTATGAAATGATTAATTTGTGATGTCTGCCGCGTCCTGGTTCAGGAGATCGGCTTTTTGGTGAAAAGTACAGCAATCGTTGCCCCTACTATTTTATCATAATTTATCAATTTAATTGATAAACGGCGTTAGTGTTAATTACACCCACACTTCTAATACGCTGTAGTTCCAACGGTGTTCGATCTTTTTGGCGACCCTAAAACCAAGCCGAAGAAATAAGCGATTACGTGGATCCTAACCTCGCCCGCCACGTGGCGGCCGAGTGTTTCGAGAATGTTTCAGATCTAGATATGGAATGTGAGAATTTCAACAACGTAGAAAAGATACAGAGTTCGCAATTATTCAAGAGTCTTACCGAGGAAGCTGGAATGGGCAAGACAGGATTCGGAACCAAAAAACGCGCAGCTCAAGACAACAGCAAATTAACGAAACCAAGAAAGACTTCTTTATCTGATGGATTGACTAATGCATTAACTCACCCACCGAGTACGTCGGAACATCATTCAATTGGACCTAGTGATGCTGCAAAGATAATTAAATATAATAAAAACGATGCCGGTCCATTTAGAGCTATTATATCACTAAAAGTACAAGATAAGGACAGAAGACCACCTTTGGATATGGAGGTAACGAAATCTCTTATTAAGTTGGGAGTGAACTTTTCCTTGCTGGAGCATATTGGAAGATTTAAATGGTCCATTACCTTCCTGAATAGTAGCGATGCCAACAATGCTATTACAAATAGATTTGTTCAGGAATCCAATTACTCAATCGAGGTGCCATGGTATATGGTGTATCGCAAGATGGTGATTAGAGGCATTTCCACTGACGTAACTAATGAGGAAATTTGGGAGGAACTCAAGGTTAGTAACACAATGCTAACATTTGATAAGGAAGATATCTTTCGCCTTAAAGTCAAATCCTGCGTCAACGGAGTAGTCAATTATGTGGATTCGACATCGGTGAGGCTTAGCCTCCGATCTTCATTCATCCCAACATCTGTATGCATGTGGAGAACCAGGATGCCGTTGGCGCCATATATTCCAAGCATTAGACAATGCCACAATTGTGGGCAACTGTCACATTCTACAAAATTCTGTAAAAATAATGCGAAATGTCTGACCTGTGGTTTGGATAGTCATAATGATGGCTCAGTCTGCTCAAATGTTAGGAACTGCATCAACTGTGGCGGCAATCATCCCTCCTTATCCAGGGACTGCCCGGAGATCATAGTGAAGAAAAAAACTACAGAACTAATGGCTACGCAGAACATGGACTATAATTCCGCCAAAAGGATAGTAACGCAGGGCTTCCCGGGGACAGCTTTAAGGAATAGTAATGGCAATGGACATCCTCAACCCAATAACGTGGAATTTCCAATATTAACGAGGCATAAGAACGACGCTCAACCTTCACCGATGCATCTCCCAACATCCAACTATGGAGGTACAAGAAGAATAGCTAGCTTCTCAGAAGCAGCAAAATCTAACTCTCATGTTAATCAAAACAAACTTTCTGTAATAACTGAAATGCCTTCGAATGATATAGTAAAATTAGAAAAAATTCTTTCCATTCTCCTTAGTGATTCGTTTTTAAAAATTCTTGATAAAATCAAACAATCCGGTAGCAATTTAGATATCTCAACGGGGTCTTCCGGGACTTCTTCAACTAATATAATTTAATGGTTAAATCCCTTAAAATACTTCAATGGAACTGCCAAAGCATACACAAAAACGTCCGGAATTAAAATTAAGATCTATTAACTATGACATCTTACTAATTTCAGAAACTTGGTTGAAAAATGATGATAAATTTCTTTTAAGAAATTTCGATACGGTTAAAAAAGGCAGAGCTGATCGTCGTGGAGGTGACGTCGCCTTATTTATAAAGAATGGAATCGGATATAAAGTAGTGGAAAATATTTATTCAGCGGAGGGAAAACTTGAGGTCTGTGCCGTGGAGATCAATCTTAATTATAAACCATTTATTATAATTTCATTATATAAACCCCCTAATGTTGTAATCTCTTAAGCTGAGTGGCGCTGTTTCTTCTTGCAGTTTTCTGGTAACTTTTTAGTGGGTGGCGATTTCAATTCTCATCACTCGATGTGGGGGGATTTGGACCAGTGTCCGGAGGGTCGAAAAGTGTCTGAGGTAGTGGTGGAGTTGGGTTTATACTGTCTTAATAGCGGTGCCCCTACTAGGTTCGCAACCCCGTACTCACGTGAATCGGCTATTGATCTAACAATTTCAAATAATACAACCTCATTAACGGCCCACTGGGAAGTCATACAAGAACTATGGGGGAGTGATCATTTACCGATTCAGATTGAGTTTGTGGGCTTGGTGAGTAACAAGCTACGCTTTAACGGATCAAATAGAGTCTATTCTTCTAAAACGGATTGGAGCTCGGTGGAAGGAAATATGGTAGCTAGCATTCCACAATGTCGGGCGCTGATAAATGATTCCTCTCTAGACGTTAGAGTCAAATACTCTTCTTTTATGGCGATTGTAGAAAACTGTTTTAATACGTGCACACCGAGAGGCCGAGCGTGGGGGGGCGATGGTGGCCATCCGCAGGCGAGATCTACGCCATGGTGGAATGAGGAATGCGAGAAGCTTTCTAGATTAAGAAGGGCCGCATTTTTAAAATTTAAATTTCTTTCTTCTTATGACAATTTTATTAAATATAAGCAAGCCGATGCAACAGCAAAATGCTTTTTTAGAACACAAAAAAGGAAATTTTTTCTAGAATTCTGTGGATCTCTCAGTAGATCATCAAATTTAAAGCATGTATGGTACACGGTTAGATCCATGTGTAATAAGTATCACCGAAGTGAAACGACTAATGTTTACAATGAAGATGCATCGATAATGGCTTGCAAGCTTATTGAGGAATTGAGTCCACCATGGTGTGATCCATGTCCGGTGGATCTCGGTTTCGATCCGTCCTTGTTCGTTTCAGAAATTGATTTCTCGGTAGAGGAGCTGTCGCAGATTATCGATGCGGCGAAATCCAAGTCCAGTCCGGGGCTGGATGGCATTGATTACAAGGTGCTAAAAGCATTGCCCCTAGAACTCAAAGAGTGTCTTCTCGAATTGTTTAAAGAATTCTTAAGAACGGGTCTATTTCCCGATGATTGGAAGAAATTTAGCGTATTTTTTATACCTAAAAAAGACTCAAATAAGTTTCGCCCGATCTCATTGGCTCAATGCACACTGAAACTTCTGGAAAGGCTGATTAACAATCGCCTCCATAGATTTCTTGAAATTAACCATACTTTGCCAAACAGTCAATTTGGTTTCAGAAATGGCAGATCTTGTATGGATAATCTATCTATTCTTGTGTCAGACATTCAGTATAATTGGTACGAGGGTAGGGATACATGTGCCCTTTTCTTGGACATTCAGGGAGCATACGATAATGTTCTCTGGAGTGTTCTGATTGATAAGCTTATTGAATGTAATATACCTAAACCATATATTAAATTTGTATATAATTTAATCTCAAATAGGGTGGTTCAATTTAGGTTTAATGAAATAGATTATATCAGAAATGTACATAAAGGTCTCCCTCAGGGATGCGTACTGAGTCCTATTTTATATTCAATTTATGTTGCCGACTTGGAAAGGATTAGTAACACTCATCACAGTATTAGAATTTTACAATTCGCGGACGATATCTGTCTGTATGTTTCAAATTTATCCACACATCAAGCCATCGAGAAGTTAGAAGTTAAGGTCAATCAGATGGCAGACTGGTTTGAGAGTATTGAATTAAAGTTGGCTCCTCAAAAATCTCAACTTTGTGTTTTTAATAAAACAAATTCTAAAATCAACCCGCGTTGGGAAATTAAGGTAAAGAACTCTCGAATAATGGCTTGTAGCAAACTAAAATTCTTGGGCCTATCTATTCAAAATAATCTTAAATGGAATAAACATGTTCAGGGGATTTGCGCTAGATGTGTCAAACCCTTGAATTTGATGGGCTTCCCGAGGAACACCTGGTGGGGATCGAGCCCTCAAATGTTACTTTTGGTTTATAGAGCACTAATCAGGTCTAGAATTGAATACGGGGGTTTCATCTGGGGTAACATCCCGCAATGCCTATGGAATGAAATCAAATGTATTCAAAACCAAGCGATTAGATTGGCAATGGGATACAGAAGAAGCACCCCAATAAATGTGTTGTTGGCGGAGGCATGTGAGCCTCCTTTGGAGACCAGATTTAAATTTCTGGGGATGAATTATGTTTCTGGTGTATATGCGAGGGATGATCATCCTCTGAAGCCTATTTTGGGCGGCTTGCATGACTTTGTCTGCAACCCGGTCAAGATTACTAAGGGTCCTACAACGATGATTCTTAACTGCTTTATTGAATGCGAACCAATTGCTCACCTGCTGTTCACATCAGAAAGGCCTGTTCACTGTATGTTTAATCAACATCTTAACTTCTTATATCCTAATATCTCGTTTCAGGAGGGACATTTGCTTAAACAGGATAACATTCCTGCACGTTTATTCGACCTGCTCTTTCAAAAAAACGATAAACAATTAAGGTTGTTTACAGACGGCTCTAAGATTAAAGGTCACCCCTTCTCCGGATTCTCGGTGGTCGATGATTCCAATGAATGGTGCTTCAAATTATGTACGTCCGACAAAGCATCCATTTTCTCAGTGGAGGCGATGGCTTTGATTACTGCACTACAGAAAGTGCTCAACTCTGATAAAAAAGAGGTTCTCATCTTTTCTGATTCTAAGAGCGTGTTGGAATCGCTCTTACCTGGTAAGAGAGCTAGATTTAGATCCCACTTAATATGGACAATTCTGAAGTTTCTAGTAGATTTGAAATCAAAAGACAGGATGGTCTCGTTGTTCTGGATTCCTGCACATGTGGGCATAAGGTTCAATGAAAAAGCAGATATTGCAGCGAAGGAAGCTGCAACAGTAGGTAGAAATGCGGACTTCCTATTACCCGTTAGCGATTTAAAAGCCTTATGGAAGGAAAGAATGTTTTCAAGCCTCTATGACTGGGCGCAACAAATAGGATCCTAGAAGGGCTCGTTTTTCTTCGAGAACTATTTCAAACCACATAGTAAACCATGGTTTAATAAAATGAAACTTAATCGTAAAAGCATTGTTTCTATTAATAGATTGAGAGCTGGACACACGTCGTTGGCGGGTAGTTTGTGGGGGCACAACATAATAGATTCTCCCGCATGTGAGTGCGGCAATGAAGTACAATCTCCAAATCACATTTTTTGGCAGTGCCCAATTCTTGAGAAGATTATCATGCAAGACGAACGTTTTGCGAAAATTTTCTGAGAAAAGTAGATCGTTTCCCGAAGACGCTTCCCGAGGACGTCGACGACTTGGAAACCAGATTGCGATATGCAATTTGGAATATCGAAGAGGAAGTAATGGAGAACGTCCATTTAAATTTACTTAAACGCATGAGAGCTTGCATAAGGATGGATGGTGCTCATTTTGAGCACCTATTATAAATTTTTTAAAGTTATAAATTAATCCGCTCTTTTCAGAGCGACCAAAGTCAATCCGCTCTTTTCAGAGCGACCAAAGTCAATCCGCTCTTTTCAGAGCGACCAAATCCAATCCGCTCTTTTCAGAGCGACCAACATATTTATACGTGGAACATCTTGTTCGCAAAACAATAAAAAAACATAAAATAATTATTTTTCTCACGTCTCGCTGAGAAAAGAAAAGCAAAACGTATAATGTTAAGTTATTTAAAAAAAAGTATTATAACGTATTATAATACGTTATAATACGTTTATTTTTAATAACTTTATTATACATTTTCTAAATTAGCGCATTCATAATGCAAAGGCTTCGATTAATCACAAGACACGATAGCGTCTCGCGGATCTCGCGTTCCAATTAAAAATGTTTACATTCGTGAATTGCTATGGTTGGGGAGAGCCTATAGGCTCTCCCCAACCATAGCAATTCACGAATGTAAACATTTTTGAAATGAAAACTAAAATTTCTATTTTGCATTTAATCGGCTTGAAAATAATCTTAATGGATTAATGAGATTTTGGCGATTAAAACGACATCAAACACGACATAAATCGGATAATTTTTAACTAGATAGGGTGAAGAATCTTACAAATAAGTCTACGAAGCGAAAATATAGCGTCAAGCGGAGTGCACCTATTGTTATATGTTTATTTTCAAAAGACTACGCATCCAATCGAATTTATAAATAAAAAATTAATTAAATTAATAATAATTAAAAAATAAATTAATATAAAGAAATTAATATAAAAAGCTATAAATTTAAATCATAATTTGATTAAAATGCATGATTGCTTAAATGCTTGATACCTTTGTTCTAAGAATAAGAAAAAAGTAATTTATTACAGATATTTTCTACATTATATTCAATTAAGACTTATTAAGAAAAATTGATTTAAGAAAAAATTTATTTCATTGCACATGCGGATATACGTAAAAATATTTTAGTAATAATTTATATCGCTGTATTTATATCGTATTATATATACCAGAATGCCAAAACGTTACACGCATTTAATAAAACATATTAATAAGTTCAGAAGTTTCATGAAGTTTCGATATATATATTTTTGATCCACAATTATATATATGGATGTAGCACGGACATGAACCACTAAATGATCGACAGAATCGAAAAGTGGATGTATATTAGCATGGACATGAACCAAATGACCGACAGTTTTGAAAGGGATGTGGATCAGTGATTCCAATTCCTAAAAGTGGATGTATGGCGCTGCTCTACGGCCTAGTAAAAGCGTCTCACGAAAATCGCCGGCATGACCGCTCTCAGGCTTCTCTCTGGCTTAGCGGAGGTTCGGCAAAACACAGCCATAGACAGTAAACGTGGCAAGACATTTCAGTTTAGTGAACACATGTACCGGCCAGATGGCAGCGTCAAGGCCTTTCCTTTTATTTCAATTAAAAAAAAAAAAAAAAAAAAAACGATTAATTTGTTAATTTTCGATAAAAAATGCATTAAATCATAAAAATAATGATGAAGCAATAAGGAGCAATTAAGGAGCAATTGTTTTATGCTATATATAGTTGCAGACAACTATTGGAAATGTTTTTGAGTGAAATGATAAATTTTACGTTTTTTGTAAATATTTATAAAAAAATATTAATTTTTAAAAGGGGAGCAATTGTTGATTCTGACGAAGCAATTGAGAAGCAATCGTTGGAGCTATTATTTATTAAAAAATATGAACTTCCAGCGCCAACTTATTTCCGGTCACTAGATCTATATCTAAGTAGCACCTCATGGGGAAATTTCCGTGATAATATACCGACAAACTGTGGATATTTTATTTATTTATATTAAATATTATTTATACAATTAATTTTTTTTAATACGCAATCATGATTGTCTGATTTATTATTTTGATTCATTAAATCACATTAAATCATTCATTAATATAAAAGAAAATTAAATGCTACACTAAAAACTGTTATCATTTGTGACCAGTTTCAATAAACAATGAGTTCAATAATATCGTTAAATTTTCAGGTAATGAAGGTTGATATACCCATGCTGCAAGATAAAACATTTTCCAAGATTCTGTATGATTGTGAGCAATATTTTCAAGCAAATTGCGTTTCAATTCAGCTTCCTTATGGTACGTCTTATATATAGTTTCTGCTATCTCACCTAAACAGTTCGAAGCATATATAGTTAAATTATAGTAATCCCTTTTAATAATAAAATTTTAATTAAAATATTAGATATAAATACGAGATGCCATCGAAAAGTTCCCGGACGCTGCACGGCTCAAACCGCTTGTAGTCAGCATCTGCTATTAGGGAAGGCAATGTACATCTATCAATGTGCATCAATGTGTGTGTGTGTGCCGACTGGTAAGGTAATATAAACACAGTTTTTTTTGTTAGTTGCATTTTCGTAAGTGCATCACATGTCATCTGTGATTTTGAAATGGCAGATTTTCACGAACAAAGAATGTGCATCAAGTTTTACTTCAAATTCGGCAAGTTACAAAAATCCATAAAGTGTTTAACAAATATATGATGTGTTCTTTGTTTTTGAAAATTTGTCATTTCAAAATCGCAGACATATGCAATGCACTTACTAAAATACACGTGACAAAGAAATCCATGCTCATACTACCTTGCCAGCACACCGATGCATCATAGATGTATGCTGCTTTTTCTAGCAAGACACTACAAAGACTACAAGCAGTTTGAACTGTGCAGTATCTAGAAACTTCTGGATTGCAAGTTGTAGTTAGTTGTAAGTTCTTTACCAAACTTGCTCATTGGCCATGTTATAAACAATTTATTTGTAGTCTTTTGTAAAGCTGTTATGCCTATCAACTGATGTTTAATTTGATCTAAGTTTGTAACTATGCTATCCTGTAAACAGTTATTTTTATTTATATTGATAAATTTTAGAAATAGCTTAAGAATTAAACTAAAAATAAAATTAATCGACTTCAAACTTTAAAAGAACAGATAATTATAAAAATAAAGGAAGTATTCTTACCAGATTATTACAAATATTTTCTAATTCATCACATAGATTTTGCAAAACCACAGAATAATCTTTGTCTCGCTTTAGTTGTATTATTTTTCTTAAATAGGTGACTCCTTGAATATGGAAACTGTTCCACTGTTGTATATTTGCATAAATATCTGCAGTTAAATTATATACAAAACATGCAGTTCCTGTCAAATTTTTTCCTTGAAATGATTTATGTGGAGATAATTCTGTAATAAATTTATTTTAATATAACGTGTAAAATTTTTAAAAGTAACACCTACTATAAATATTTCTTCATTAGTATTTAACATTTGCTTAATCTTATATTTGTAACATAGTTGCAAAAAGATACCCAAAAAAAAAAATCTTTCAATATTATTTAATCAATATTAATTTTTTATTACTCTATTTTATTTATGTGTGGATATTGTATAATTACATCTAATTTATAGCATATATTATTGGTTACATCAAATTATATATGAGATAATCTTACTGATAGGAAGAAACGTCTCTCTCTTTGTCGTTGTTGTGAGGTTACAAGTATTCTGTTCTACGTTCATTTTCTTTCGTATAATTTATATATATATTTTGAGAAATCACAGTAACAATTCTAATATTATATTACACTTTAATATGCATCTTGCTAAATAATTTATTTACAATGTAAAACAGAAAAGTCCAAAAGCGCAGCTACGCTCCGTTTTTCGTGCAACTCATAGACTACAAATCATAAGATTAGATAGAGTAGAACATAGCGTGGTGTAAATAGACCATTGAGCTAGAAGCGAGAATAAGATGTCATCGTCAAATATGTATTAAATCTTTATTATTCTCGAAATACACATATCTCTGACGAGACTCGAACAAAGGAATTAAAAAAGAACTTAGACTTAATAAAACTGTATATATGTTCAAAATATATAGAAAACTATTGACGCTGTGTGCCTGTAAGGTACGCGTTTTGATTGGCTGTTGTCTTCTGGACTAGTTTTTGGCAGCCATGTTGATGAGATAGTCTCTTCTGTAAGCTCTACACATTTTTATACAACAGTCGATGATGTCTCTCGACGTTTCTTAAATGAAAATTTTTACATCATAACTTTGCATAGTATTATCCAGGGTTGGGAAGTAACGCGTTACTTGTAACGCCGTTACCGTTACTTATTTTTGGTAACGATCGTTACTTTTTTCTGTCTGTAACGGTAACGGTAACGTCGTTACATTTTTACAGTAACGATAACGAATTTAACCGTTACTTTTATCGTTACTTTATTTATTCCATTCAATAGATCGCGCGCTGGTCAAGATACACTGGGTTCACCTAATTTGTTAACTGCGGGTCCAGGAGAAAAGCTTTCCTTCTATTCCTTTGTGGCGTCTTTTCCTGCATTCCACAATTAACGAATCAGTTGGACTTAGTGTATATGTAACGTAAAGTATAGATTTTCAGTATTGGCAGTGAATGTTGGAATATCCTAATAACGACAAAAAAGTAACGAAAAAGTAACGAATCGTTACTTTCTTAGTAACGGTAACGGTAACGAGTTACTTTTTAAAATTAGTAACGAGTAACGGTAACGAGTTACTTTTTACAAAAAGTAACGGTAACGGTAACGCGTTACTTTTATGAAGTAACGTTCCCAACTCTGGTATTATCTCTGCTTATAAGACACATATAGAGCAAAAATAAAGACACTTCCCTGATATAATTGAGACCCTGATATATAAATTTTGACTTGGCGCGAGACACTAATATACATATATGTCATGTCTCTTGATTTTTGCATCGAGAAATGTAGGGATTTGAAATTTTTTATATCAGCTTATAGAAAACATAAAAAAATCTCAATATTTATTTATATCCTTTTGCATACATACATAAATATTTTATATCGTGTTTTGCATACATACCAAAAATATTAAAAAAAGATTTATTATAACATAGATATAAATATCTCATACAACATAGATATAATCGTATCCAATATAAAAAAAACACGATTTTATCTTATATATTCTTATTCTGATGTTTACAGATGTTCTACGTGTTCTTCTTTCATTTCCACATTTTATAACAAAATATTATTTTATTATTTTGCTTTGTTATTCGATCTTGCGATTTAACTGGATTTTTTTTATAGGAATATCTTAAAAATTTCCTTATTCTTCAACTAAAATTAATGTACAAGATTTACATCAGCAAATTCAAGATGATTGTTAAATGATTCGAAGAAAACCAGAGTTCCTAATTTTAGAATACGGAAGATGTGAAGCATGTGGAAGGACAGCGCGTATAGAACATCTTTTAAACACCTATATTTATATATGTATATATTGCAAGCGTTTGTGTAATCGTCTGATGTATTCTTTTGTTTTCTGCAAGCTTTTTTATAAAATCTGTTTTTTTATAAAATGCCAAATCGTTTTTGTGAGACCATGTTTGATAAAAAAACCTTTTTTTATAAAAAGACTAAAAATTTACAAAGAGCCTGCGAGATATACAGGGTGAGGAAGAAAGGTCGGAACCCCGGAATATCTGAAAAAATATAAGTTTTATAAAAAAATGTTTCAGATAAAAGTTGTAGGATTTAAAAATATCTATTTATTAAAATTATCAGTTTGACCTTGAGTGGCGCCATCAAGGTCAAGGCAAGGTCATTTTTAATTTTTTAAACGGAATCCCTATTTTTGTTATAAAAATCGATTTGCCGCAATATTCATAAAAAGTTATGAGGGTAAGACAGTCAAAAAGTGAATAGTTTACGAGACAAAGTCAAAGAATGTATGTATAAAAGGAAAGCGCGCGCGCTTCTAGCAAACTTAATCATGGCTGATATCTTTTAATTAAAGAAATTATTTCTTACTTTGCTTATTATATTTTGAAGTTTGACGAATAGTTTTCAATTTGCTTTGCATAGCTTTTTTATTGTTTTCAAATGATAAATAACTATTCAACATTAATGATATAATTATACGCTTTACTTATGCTTCCGCTTAGCACAATATTCATCGGATGATACTTTTTTGTTCTCTGACAAACATCATGTTGCATGGCAACAAGTCGCTCTGCTGGTCTGGCTGGAGCATCCTAGCGGTCAGTGTAACATAACTGCACTTGATTCTGTTGTGCCGTATGAACTTGTGTAAGCTTGTGGCATTACCATGCACCTTTTTGCACGCTGTTTTCTTAAGCTGTAGTTTTAAAGAAAATACTTTATTCAATTTAAATTAATCTAATCAACTGAATAGATTCAATTTAATTCAAATATTATACATATTATATGCGCATATTTATATCATATTGCTATTAAAAACATCTTCTTTATTGGAATTAAATAATAAAAAATATAAGATAAAAAAAGGCATGCACACACATACACATATAGTATGTATATACACACAGACACACATTAGATGTGTATGTGTGTGTATTAAGTGTCTCGTAACTAGTGATACAATCGGAAAGATAATAAATTTACATGAAAAAATGAGCCAAAAATGTAAAATAAAATGATTTTGTATGAGACTTTGTTTCTGAAAAAATTGACTTTAAAATTTGGAGACTTTTAATAATATAACTACGGTTTTTTTAGTTGAGAGAGAGAGAGAGAGAGAGAGAGAGAGAGAGAGAGAGAGAGAGAGAGAGGAGAGAGAGAGAGAGAGAGAGAGAGAGAGAGAGAGAGAGAGAGAGAGAGAGAGAGAGAGAGAGAGGGAGGAGAGAGAGAGGAGGGAGGGAGGGAGAGGGAGAGAGGGAGGGAGGGAGAGGGAGAGAGGGTGAGGGAGGGAGGGAGGGAGAGGGGGAGGGAGAGAGGGAGAGGGAGAGGGGGAAGGGAGGGGGAGGGAGGGAGGGAGTGGGGGGGGTGTTGTGTATAATCTGTCTAGCTAAATTTTATTTTTTCAGAGAAAATATATCATTTCTATATATTTTTTTCAATAATCTGCACTATTGAAATAAATTCGATAATGTATAAAACAAAGTTAAAGATTATTCTAGTTTAAAAAACCATATGTTATCAATTTTCCTATTTTTAAAGTTAATTTTGTTGAAAATAAACGAAAATTGTTCTAAATTTTCGATTTATTTTTTATATCGAATATAGAAAGAACTCATATATAGAATTAATTATATAGAATATATTTTTATATAGAATTATTGTTTTTCTTTTTACGCGCGACATATTCTATATTGTATACAATACAATACAATAAATAAAGAGATAAGAAACAGACTAATGAAAATTTTCATGCGAGTATTTAGAAAAATTGCCAGTTATTTAATGTATATTTAAAAAATATATATAAGAAAGGAAAATATTATATATTATACGATCATAATAAGAACTAATTAATAACGAAAAATTTCAAGAAATGTATGAGACAAATTACATGTAATTCGGTTTTCTTATGGTACTACCAGCAGGTGTAGCTGTTAAACATAGCTTAACAGGACTAGTGACTTCATTATGCTTGCGTGCATGTATATTTGTATGTATAGACGAATCATATATTTCCGGTTCGACTGACCGGTTCCTCGTGTTAGTCTAACATCAACGGAACTTATATTTACACTGGAATGGACGTTCTTATGTAGCATATAAATGCAATACAGAACAGCTGATTGAGATGAGATTTATGGTAAATGAAGTCTGTATACGTGTGCATCTCTCTCTCTCTCTCTCTCTCTCTCTCTCTCTCTCTCTCTCTCTCTCTCTCTCTCTCTCTCTCTCTTATCTGCTGAAACAAATCATATTTTAAGAAACCCATTAATTAATAATCTTAAGATATATATTAAGATATATATTAAGATATATATTTATATTGTATATTTATGTATTATATATGTATATTTATGTATGTACTTATTTATAAAATTATATAACACATATTTCTTGCTTTATAATTATTTCATTGCACTCATGATATTATTTGTATTGTCACTCTAAAATAGTTATAAAAGAAATGCGTTTAAATATTAATTTATTTATGTAATTAAATTAATTTATTTACATATTAATCGATTTGGTTTTGTTTGGATATTGAAAATAGGTATATAATATAGATTAGGGGTGATCGTGAAAAAATTTAAAATATGTATTTAATATATTATATATATTATAATATATAATATATACTATAATAACATATAATATACCGGGTGATTTATTTCAATCTTAACAGGCAAATATTTGGAAATCACGGGATTTTAGAAAAAAATGTATCAGACAAAAGTTGTAGGGTTTCGAGAGGAACATAATAACGTGACTAGAATTGCCCTTGGGTGGCGTTTTTGAAGGTCATTTAAAGGTCAATCTAGTTTTTTTAAATGAAACCACTCTATTCTTTTTATATAAATTGATTCCTCGCAATATTCTACATAAAAAGTTATAAGGGTAGGATGACCAAAAAGTGAGAGAATAGTTTATACGAGATCTTTTTTACTTTAATTTGATATAATTTTACATAAACTATGAAATATCTCAGAAAATATTCATTTTTCGATGATCTTATCTTAAAAACTTGAGTGGTAATGACGCATATATCATGGACATATTTCTAAAAATTTTTAACCAAATAGAGCGAAACTTGTTTTATAGGGATTTTTGAGGTCATAGATTACGATTTTGAAAAATTGAAAATTATAAATTCAAAATAGCGGACTCAAAATTGTTATTACAAATTCTTGAAAATTAAATTTTGTACTTTTATTGCGAAGTTTGATCAATAAAAGTCTTGATAGTCGCAGATTTTGACATCAAATTTACAAAATTCAAAACACACACACACACACAACACACATATACGCACATGCACGCACGTATGATCGCACGCACATGATCGCACGCACATCTACCACCCAACACCACATTCACTCACACATACACACACGCGCGCGAGCGCCACATTTTGTAATTATTTTCAACTGTAAAAAAATTATTTGACAATAAATTATTTTTTATAATTGTTTTAAATAATTTTGCAATTTTAACTTCGTAATCATAATTAGCGTCCTCGAAAACCCCTATATAAATATTTTTTATCCATTAAAATTTATTATATTAGCTTACCACTTTTGGCACTTTTTTTCACATACCGTCATCACTCAAGTGGCTAATACTTTTATGCACAAAATAATGAGAGGAATCAATTGGTGTAAAGAAAACACAGTTGTTTTCAAGAAAAAATATTTAGCTGCTAGTTGCAAATTACATACTTTTTATCAAATTTTTATTCGTCTCTATAATGTGATCCTATAAAAAACAACTTGTTATATTTCAATAAAATGGAACTAGTATTTAAAAAATACTTGTTATGTTCCTTTTAATTCATCTTTATTTTAATTAAACACTTTGTGAAAAAAACTCAACGCAGTAAAAAAACATGAGAGAATTGCATTATTTATATATTAATATGTCTTTTATTTTTATCAAATTAGCATCTGTTACTATTATATTAAACTAACTAAGATTTTTCAGAAATTTTTAGTTTTATCTTAAGTTAGACAAGTTAACTATGTTACAAGCAATACAAAGCAGAAAGTAATTTATACAAAAATTTTGTGATTATACGACTACAACTTTATTCTTACAGCATATCATAGCTTGATGTCAATTTGGCATCATGTTTGATCTTTGATTTTATGATAGTGTCAATGATCGCCACGTTTATCGATACAGTCGATGTGAAGGAATTGGAATTGCAAAGTTGTGGGAATAAATATCTATTTTGTAATATATTGTACATATACTTTGTTTTAAGAATGTTATTATACTTATATTGATTAATAATATGATTGATTAATTATATAATTTTCTATATATATATATATGTATGTATATGTATATGTATGTGTGAGCGCGCGCACGCGTGTATGTGTGTATGTGTGTGTGTGAATACATATGTCAATCTTGTATCTATACATTGCTAGAGTATACATTGCTATATTAGAGTCTCAAAGATTGATGATTCCGAATTAAGAGTTAAAAATATTTTTCTTATTTATATGCGTGACATAAGTTTGGCAACGGAAAATGTTATTTGATAAAAATATATGCGGGATTCCAAAGGACGGAGACGATGCTCCCGTAATTTTCGTGGGGGTCATTATCACTGAGCGCACTTGCGCCCGAGGAAAGATTCTGAACGCAGCGTTCAGTACAGTTATAACGTCGGTACAAGGCTGACGTCCTTTGCTCTTCTCGTGAGAATTCGCACGATAAGTCATTGTACTTTTTTACCGAACAGTCACACATCGTAATCATCTCAACAGAAATTACAAACTTATAAGAAGTAAAAAGAATTGCAGAAGAATTTTATTGTAACATTGAGTATTTATTAATATTAACCGCATTAATGAGTTGTTAACAACTAATAATAATAATAACTATTCTGACAAATGTTATGTTTAAATCTCGACATAATTGTGTTTACTTAACATATTTATTAGCATATGCAAGATTAGACTACGTGCCGAGTGTGTGTGTATGTGTGTTGGATACAAAAATCTATATTCATCAATATCGCAAACTTTATTTATTTTATGCACTTCAATATTTTTTCAAATATTAAATTATCTGATATAAGAGATTATTAAAGGTGCTCGAGGATTTATTGTATTAGGAACATGGGGAAGAACAACCAGCAATGATTTCGAAGAAATTAGAAATATATTAAATTAGAAATATATTGTTAGCGATCAAAATGCGATTGTATAATCATTATGAGTTCGTGAAGACGTAAAGATAGCCGAGAAGATGTTGTGCTTGAAAAAACGAAGGACATACAGCTTCACAGAGGGTGTTTGCGCGGCAATTCCGAGACGATCTAAAAAGGATAATAATAACTATGAGAGAGCCTTAAACATGACTATTATGACACTACTGCGTAAGAACAGGTGAGTCACCCACCGTTTGTGATTAAAAAATCATGTACTATAGCCATAGTATCTCGTTATTCTGTTTCCGGCAAAGATCTATGTAGTGAATTATTGAATTATGAATTATTTTTACATACAGTTTTTAACGCTATATCCGATGGCAACAAAAATGCATATTAGAGTGGAAAATAGAATGTATACAATTTGGTTGATTTTAAATTTGTAAGAGAGGAAACACAAAGTTCCTCTTAAAGTTCTAAAGTTTTGAAAAAATCCCATTTTCATGAAATTGGGTAAAATGTCTCAAATTGATATACTTTTTCAGCCGTTTAGCAAAGATGGTTTCCATTAAGAAATCTACGCAAATGTTAGTAATGTTTTAATGTTTACTATGCGAAATTATTCTTAGATTGTTTGTTCAATATCAAGAAAGTATCGATAATAAAAGCGATATTTGAGACTGATAATAATAATAATAATAATTATAGTGAAAATGATATTATAACATCCTTACGGAAAAAACACTCAAAAAGAAACTAAAAATAACACTCAATTTGAACATTATTTCGGACACTCAACTTAGGAGTGACACTCAACTTGAGTGTAACCCTCAACTTGAGTGTTGATTTGAATGTTACTCTCAATTTGAGAGTTAATTTGAACGTTACTCTTCAATTGAGAGTAACACTTAAATTAATTCTCAGGTTGAGAATAACACTCAAGTTAACACTCAAGTTGAGGGTAACACTGAAGTTGTATTTTAATCTGAAGCGGTTGTTACACTAAAATTTAGGGAAATAATAAGCTGGATACGCAGTTCAATGGATGAATTATACAGCACTTGACAGGCTACACTCTGAAATAAAATGTTAGTTTAATAAAAGGTATTCTTTAATGATCACAATGAATAACACACTATCAGTGAACATTTTTGTTAACAAATTGTTCGTTGTGACCATTAAGTGTATGAAAATAATAAAATGCATATACACTAGAAGCGTACATTAAATGAGAATGAAATGAAATTGAATATTTTTATAAGAATAATCAGTCATTTATTATCCAAGTGTTGAGAGTAAACTTTTAAAAGTTCAATGTTTACACTCAAACTTGAGTGTGGACACTTGTTAGTCATTGGATGTTTATATTCAAAATTGAGTGTATACATTAAAAGATTGAATGTACACACTTAATCTTTTAATGTATACGCTCAATTTTGAGTATAAACACTCAATCTTTGGGTGTACACCCTCAACGTTTGAACGTAAACACTTAATCTTCAGTGTAAATACTTAAAATTTGAGTGTATACACCCAAATTTGAGAGTAAACTTCCAAAATTGAGTGTTAATACTCAATTTTAAGTATAAACACTCAATATTTGAGTGTTTATACTATACTTCTTTCCGTAAGAGTAATATTATCGAAAAGAGAGAGAGGGGGAGAGGGGAGAGGGAGGGAGGGGAGGGGGAGGAGGAGATGGAGAAAGGGGGAGGGGAGGGGAGGGGCGAGAGAGAGAGAGAGAGAGAGAGAGAGAGAGAGAGAGAGAGAGAGAGAGAGAGAGAGAGAGAGAGATGAAGATGATCGCGAGTTTTATCTTTAAGTATATTTGCTAATTAATGTTAAATGCTGATCTTGACTCTTACACTTGGCGATCCGTGAAAGAGAAAAGGGAGAGAAAGAGTATCTGGTCTTACAATTAGCTCTCAGCACGTCTGCTAATCCACGAAGAAAAAGGAGAAAAAAAGAATATCGTGAGTCTTATTGTTAGCTTTAAGGATGCTGCTAATCCGCATGTTAAATGCGAATCTTGGCTCTAGACATACTTGCTGACCCACGAAGGAAAAGGGGAGAAAAAGGAGAAAAATATAGATAAGAAAAAGTAGTTAAGACGAATACATGGTTTGCGGAGTTAATAAATTAAATAAATTTATCAAGGTCTAAAAATTATTTTCATGCGTAAAGAAAAAATTAAGAATGAAAATTAATTGGACTTGCTATGTGTTGTCGTGGAAGATGATTAGGGATATATATATGTATACATATATACTAACTATAATATATATACATATATCCTCAGTTTAACCCGCTCTACCTGCACACGAGAGGTGGGGCGATTATTACTGGACACTCTGTTACAGGGTGTCCAGTAATAATCGCCTCACTTCTCATATACAAGAGATATACCGGATGATTCATTTCAATCTTAACAGGCAAATATTTGGAAATCACGGGATTTTAGAAAAAAATGTATCAGACAAAAGTTGTAGGGTTTCGAGAGGGACATAATATCGTGACTAGAATTGCCCTTGGGTGGCGTTTTTGAAGGTCATTTAAAGGTCAACCTAGTTTTTTTAAATGGAACCACTCTATTCTTTTTATATAAATCGATTCCTCGCATAAAAAGTTATAAGGGTAGGATGACCAAAAAGTGAATAGTTTACGCGAGATATTTTATACTTTAATTTAACATAATCTTACATAAACTATGAAATATCTCAAAAAATATTCATTTTTCGATGATCTTATCTCAATACTTTTATGCACAAAATAATAAGAGGAATCAGTTGGTGTAAAGAAAACATAATTATTTTTAAGAAAAAGTATGTAATTGGCAACTAGCAGCTAAATATTTTATCTTGACCGATTAATATGTAAATAAATTAATTTAGTTACGCAAATAAATTAATACTTAAACGCATTTCTTTTATAACTATTTTAAAGTGACAATTTAAATAATAAATGATTCTGACCTAATTAATAAATAAAATCAAACAATATTTTTTACTGATATTTAAATTACATTAAATGTAGATTGTACTAACACGAATTAAATTTTAGGCTTAATTATGTATGTGTGTATACATGTTTGTATGCATCTGTGTATAATTCTTTTTTAGTATATCTATATAGCTATATATGTCGAAAATGATTTATTCACACAAAAGCGGAAACTATGACCATAGTTTCACTAGTTTTTTTTTGAAGATAATATGATTTATCGCGACGAAAGAAATAATTTCGAAAGAAAAACTCACAGCCTTGAGATTGTCGATAGCGAAAGGAGAAAAGACTAATAACCTTACGCAACGTAATTTTGCAATTATGAATTACGTTTTTCTCTTGTCTATTCTATTATCTCTAACGGTAGCAAGAACTAATGACTGTATTCAAATCCGCCTTCTCAAAGTATACATGTTTTGTATGCGCGTACATGTTTTAAACATGGAGGAACAATACCATTGTTTAGCGATTGTAATAACTCGCTATTGTATTTTTATTAGGCTTAATTGGTAGCTTGGATCTCAATTATATAAGGAAAGTGTCTTTATTTTTGCTTTACATGTATCATAAACAAGATATTATTACGCAAAGTGTCTCTATGTGGAAATTTTCTCTTAAGAAACGTCGATAGAAAATTTTTCAATTGAAAATTCTGATAAAGGATGGCGCTAGTGGTACTCGCAGCCGATAGTAAATTAATTGTGTTGTATGTTTCCGACTGTACCGACTGTATCGTCAAATATATCAAATCAAATATATTATAATTTATAATACATAGGATCTTACATGGTAATATAGGTATAATTATCAATGATTGAACGGAAAGTTCATGCCGTTTTTTCGGTTAAATTGGAAGACGATTTTTTTTATTTAGATGTAATTTTATTCAATAAGGTAATCGCCGTTTTTCTCGATAATCTTTAGCCATCTTTTGGGTAGCTTCATGATTCCATCCATGTAGAACTTCTCAGTTTTCTGGGCGAAAAACTGTTCCAAAGGATTTTTGCAGGCTTTCAGAGAAGTGAAATTCTTGCCGTTAAGGGAGTTTTGTAGGAACCGGAATAAATAATATGGATAATCGGAAGGTGCAAGATCCGGTAAATACGGCGGGTGGGGTAGAACATCTCAGCCAAGCTGTATCAATTTCTGCCGAGTGACCAAAGAGACATGCGATCTTGCGTTGTTATGATGGAAGACAATGCTCTTACGATTGGCTAATTTCGGGCACTTCTGGTCGATTGCTACTTTCAGTCGGTCCAATTGCGAACAGTACACATCTGAATTAATCCTTTGATTTTTTGATAAGAGCTCGTAATACAGGATTTCCTTCCAATCCCACCAGATGCAAAGCGTTACCTTCTTCGAATGAAGTACTGCTTTTGGAGTCGATAATGGCTGCTCACTTTGTCTGCTCCATGACCTCTTTCGCACCATATTATTGTAAACAATCCATTTTTCATCGCCGGTGACAATTTGTTTAAAAAATGAATCATTTTCGTTTCGTTTGTACAGTGAATCGCATACGGAAATTCGCTCCATCAGATTTTTTTCCGACAATTTATGCGGTACCCAAACATCGAGACGACTTACATACCCAACTGTGTGTAAATGTTCCACGACGGCTGTTTAAGATACTTTAAGAATCTTCGCAATCACTCGAGTTGTATAACGCGGGTTTTTTCAATTAATGTCTTGATTTGATCGTTATCAATCTCGACTGGCCGTCCTGAGCGTGGTGCATCGTCGAGATCAAAATTTCCGGCACGGAACCTGGCAAACCACTTTCTGCACGTTTGTTCTTTTATTGCATCTTCTCCGTACACGGCTCAAATCTTTCTTTGATTTTGCGTTGCGTTCTTGTCTTTTTTTGAAGTAAAAAAACATAATATGTCGAAAATGCATTTTATTATTGTCCATCTTTGAATTGATGCCAAAGAAAATTTTAATAATTTGTTAACTTTGTTTAAATCACTCGTTAATTGCGCTAAAGATGGCCCAAAAAAGGAACTGAAACATAGACCTAATTTTTTATTATTTTTATTTTTTTAATTTTAATTTATAATTTTACTTTTTATATTGCTAATTTGAATAAATTTACATGCGCGCTACTTACTGCACTGGCTTTTATTGCCTTCCTTCCCTCTAATTGGGAGCGTCCCGTTTGACCACGTTGCTTTTGACCACAGCCAATTATATTGACCGGTGTATAGGGTTTTTTACTAGGTCTATCTATCAGAAGGTTCTGTGATCAAAAGCAACGTGGTCAATCGAATCCCACTCCTCTAATTAATTCGAAATATACTAATACATAAGAGATATATTAACTGCGATATACTAATTGTATGTACTAAGAATGCTACTATGTCCAAGTTTTCGTATTTCTCTCAGTACATACCAAAAATATCTTCTAGTATATAATTAATATATCTATAGCATGTCGTGAGTACACTATTAGTATAGGCAGTAAATAGATAATTTCTTATTCATCCGCGTAGTTTCAGACAATCAGTTTCATATTGTAGGCCTTTCCCGAACAGAGAAAAAATATCGAGACCTTACCGGGGGGACTCGATCCTAAGATCTCTCCCCTCTCAGTAGGCAGCCACTCTGCCACTGATTATGAGCCACTCATCACCTCATGCCACCGTATTTTCTCTGCTCGCTCTTATTACATATTCTCTACGAATGTTCGGCCTTCCTGACCGAACATTCGTCCTTGAATGTCACAACGCTTCAATTCCCTTAGAACTATCACACCCTTCTCTTGGTTCCCCCAGAATCCTGAGGGCACGTTGAATCATCCCACTTCTGAAATCTGTAGACCTTTCCCGAGCAGATAAAAAATATCAGGGTTCTTATTCGATCCTAGGATCTCTCTTTCTTGTCAGTAGGCAGCCACTGAGCCATTCATCGCCCCATACCACCTTATTCTCTCTACTCCGCTTACATATTCTCTACAATATTTTGGATTAACTGTTGGGATTGTATCAGAAAATAATGACCGCACACAGGACTTTTGCAATCTTTCGCATTTATGAAAAAGCGATAAAGTTGATTGGTTACCGCGCCACTTCTTACCATGCATAACGCGTTGATGCGTCCTGTGTATGCGCAGGAGTCATATATATAAACTAATAAAAACAGATATTACATTATGATTTTTATTAGTCGTTCTTTGTAAGTTTTATATGCTCCTTTACAGAAGAAACTTGAATAAGAGACAGTTACGCTGCATAGCAGTAAAATATATAGTACCTACATGAACACAGTGTTGCTATTTCCAGGATATACATATACCCAGGTAGCACATGTTGGTTATATAAATGTTTCCTAAACGTATCTCATGGTATTAGATTACCTGGTATTAGATTACCTGGGATAATATTTGACAAATAAATGAGATATTGATGATGACTTTAGTACATCCTGAGAATATACGAGAAATATAATATAATACAAGAGATGTGTGTTTTAGATATGTTTTCAGTATATTACGTATATTCAGTACATTCAGTACATTCAGTATTCAGTATACACGGTACATTCATCAGTACAAGTATAGAATATTCGAATATGTGCTGTGTCTGGGATGAAATTCCATACAAAATTTATTTATGTTTTCGGCTAATTTTTTTAGAATCGTTTTTCCAGTTATATTACACACACACAGGTTCTGTATATAAAAATTTAAATACAATTCTGAAGATAACATTATATTTCTTATATTCTAGCGTATTCTCGCATATGCCAATATAGAATCTCCTGCAAACGGCTGACATCGAATCGAGCAGCTGATTTGTCATCAGTGCTGGAAGAGCGTCGGCCTCGTCGCGCTACGCATGAGCGCGCCCGAGCGTAGCCGAACGGCAACGTAGCCGACCGAAGACGCGACGGCTGGTCGCACGATAGTGAGCGGAGAGCGGGCGAAAATTGCTGAAGTGTTCCGGCGCGAAAGCCGTTACCTGTCGGTCAGTCGCGAAGCGACAGTTTGCGCGTTGGTGCTATGGATTTTTGGTAAGCGCGTGTTGCGCTGCACCGTGCCTCCCGACCGTGATAAAAGTTGTATGATCGATTATTCGTGGATGTGCGCATTATTGTACGACGTCCGGCATCGTCATGTCGCATAATTAACGAAGAGGGAACGGTAGAGTGTTATCCAGGTTGTTGTTGCGACATCTTTTTCTTTGTGCCGGAAATGCGGCTGTTTAAACACCATCATAATAATTGCGTTTATTACGGAATAGTGACAGTGATAAGACTGTGGAATTCAATAATGATCGAATCATTCGCTGGAATTTCAGGGTCACTCACGGATGATATAACAGTAACGAGATTGGATTTTTAAGGTGAGATTGTAAAATTTCGTTCGAAAGATTATTTTTGAAATCACGATTTAGGTAAAAATACTATTATCAATAGTCAAGACAATATGCTCCAAACCAGGAAGGAGGATGGAAATAATAAAACTGTTAATAATATTGAATACTTAAATATTATATATAAATTGAGTATTTAAATATTTAAAAATACTGTTACGAAAGTGTGAAATATTATTACATTTCGACGAGAAGACAAATATTATGATTACTTTTGCTATATAAACTTTATGATGGAAACAACGTGGCATTTACATTAATTACGCAAACAAATCGTATTCGTTAAGGAAACGGTAGATATTGTTAAGTTTGACACATAAATGACCTCCAAATATATTTCGAAATGTAGAGATATGTTTATGAGGACGATATGAGACATGTTGTTATGATATCATTGTGTGATCTTAGATCTTAGATCGCAGAAGAAATAGCATGGAATTTGATATATAACTTATTATCTCGTTCTCGAACACGAGCTATTCATCAAGTCGCCAAGATAGCGCAAATAATATAATAAAATGTGCTAGCTGTTTGAGCGATATATTATCGAGCCGATATTATTCAAGTCGTCTTACGATTTGTATTATTCGAAATAATAGTTGGAAATAATAATTCGAAATAAAAATAATTATTTATTGTATTCTGAAGATACTTAAGAATAATTGCAGGTTATTTGCATTTTTTATAAAATATATTATTAAAATTATTTTATCAAGATATTTCTCTCATTTCGCACATTAAAAATAATTATTTAAATAATTTTTAAATAATTATTAATTTAAAATATTTATTTAAGTAATTTTTAAATAATTATATTATTTTAATAATAAATATAATACTTTTAATATATAAAAACAGATTTTTTATTGTATTTTCTTATACAATATAATATAATTTATATATAATATAATATTTTATAATATATGTAATATAATATATTTTATAATATTGTATAATTTATGTATAATATAATTTATCTAATATATAAAAAAACAGATATTTTTTATTTTATTTCTGTATACAATTTATACTAAGAATACATCTCAAGTACCTGTATTGACTCAATGTGCGGTAATGTGAAGAAAGATCTAAAAAGACATGAGCTTTGCTGGATAAGATAGATTGATAGAAATATATGAACATAAATTCTGAAATTTGTATATATTGCTGATCGACAGTAAAAAAAAAACTCGTCCCGATTTGCTTCCGTCGGCAATCGTTAATTAACATGACTTATCGTGCATTTTAATTTGATTCATTCGCTTCAATAATTACAGAAGAATTCGGCGAATGTTATAACGCAATAATCTTTATGGAACGCAATAAATCAATGATTTTTTTTATTATAATCATATCGCTCTTCTTCAGAAATACATATATTATAAAGAAGTATATATATCACTTTATATTATAACATCGACTTAAATAAAAAAAAAGAATGATATGATTACATGGTGTGTTTGTTTTTATAATATATTAACGCCATCGCGCTAATAATCCTTTGTTTATCTCGTCATATTCAAACGCGGCTCAATCTGTTAAATATATTGCTTTTGTTATTGTAAATTTTTTTGTTTCTTGACATGTTTTAATTTTAAAATCTTTTAAATAATATTTTTTTAGAAAGATTAAAATCCGAAGAATTGTTTTCTCCACTTTAAAAAATGGTTTGTTTAGTATAGAATAGCTCTAATAAAAGATCATTTTAGCATCTTTATTTACGTAGCTGGCTTTTATGTTTGATAGTCGACATCATTTCTCAAAAATAATCAAATCAGTTATACCAAATATCAGTTTTAATTATTTATTGTTTTGCTTAACTCTTTTGTGAGCTTCGAAATTATATTAGTCCAACTATATTAAAAAGAATGGATGATATCAATTATGCGTAGTTATATTTTTTATATCTATGCCATATGTATAACTATTTAGTGCATATCCAAAATGTGTAAAAATAATCAATTTGCGGTTGTTACGTTTAAAAATAGTCGTTTACCAAGCAGTCTGTTAATTCCGCAAAGATAATTAACAGTTCTGATAACCATTTGACTCGTTAAGAATAATAATTACAAAATTGTTACAACACTTGTTTTACGTTTACTATGCTTACAATTAGAGTATCGCGATGCTGATACTTCATGTGTTTACCCACGCAAACACACTTGGAACACCTTTTGTGTGTGTGTGTGTGTGTGTGTGTGTAATATGCGCGCGCGCGAGTGTATGTGTGCAATAAAAAATGTGTCAAGACTTTTTCATTTTTCATCAAGGAATATTGCTCTTTACTTAATGGGAGAAAATTAATTAATATGTACTCATACTTAACAAAAATTAATTGTTGAAATAACAAAAGTATTAGTACGAATACTAAAACTAACAAATCGTTCTAATATATCATATTAATTAAAAAAAATCAATCTATTGATAAACGATTATAATCTATATTTCTCGAGCCTGCAAAAGTCGAAAAATTGCAAGAACTCTTTATTAAATAAGCATGTGGCTCTGATATAATATTAAAATTAAAATTAAAAATTTAAGTTGCTTTGTACCCTATTAAAAATTATCTTAAATTTTAATTAATAAGCTACATTATATCGAATTACAGGTTTGCATATTTTTATTATTAAATTTCATATTATTCGTCGAAATATTTATACATATACTGATATTCGAGATATAGAAATCATATTTGCGATTATGGTCGATTCGGAAAAGATTTCTCGCAAGCATTCTTTGCGCTACAATACAAATGTGTGACGTGTGACGTCATGTTTCAATTTAAAGAACAAGATATGATACTGCGCGCTTATCGGCGCCGCTGTGTCTTTGTCTTTAAACCACAATTTTAATTTATAGTCGATAAACACTCTCTGATTCTCAACGAGAAGATCGCATCGCGTTTGTTTTTTGATCGCCATAATCTTATCGCCGTGCCATTAGAAAAACAGTTGTAATCAATTTTAATTGTTTTTCTCGATTCTGACTTCCGTTGCTAATTTTCGCAGAGTGAATGCCGACATTATGCGATTTTATTGCATGGTAATTACTAGCACAAGACAATCTTCCACGAGGGATTATATAGTTATATGCATAGTGAGTTTATATTGCTATTTTGATCTTTGAAGATTAATGATATAACAGCATTTTTTAAATTATCTCACGATTGCGGTTCTTATATTAAGTATACAGATATGTTTTAAAATTGCTTGTCCACCGTGAGGGTTGCTGAGGGTCACAAATAGACGCATGCACGATTAATTAGATTTTATTTGCTGATGATAGTCCGAAATTGGAACAGAAATGTACACAATAAATAATATTTAACAAGAGAGAATAATTTGCGCACCATTGACCGCGCTTGGCTTTTAATTAGTGCGTTCTCCCTTTGTGGATATTAAATTTTATAATATACGTAGTATTTACAATTATTATTTGTAATTTTTTAATATTATTTTTGTAGGGAAACAAAGTTTGGGGAGAATGTTATTTCTGGGACCCCTCAATTTGATAGGTTTCTGATAGATTTTTTACTGAGAAAAAGAATGTCGCAAACTACGATGCGCTACGATCAATAGGAAATAACATTTTTGCCCAAACTTTAAACAATAAAATACATATTAAAACAACACTTTTTTATATAAGAATATTTTAAACAGATGCGTGGTCTTGGCGCCTTTTTTGCCTTTTCTGAAAAAAGTAAATTCTTTAGAATTATATTGCTTTTTTTTAAATATTGAGTGAAAGAAATTTTATATATACTATTTAACTTACTCTGTTATAACTTTATTTAATATTAAAATTCAAATTTGTGACAGCTTTTTAATTTTTCGTTATTTATGTGGCTAAAAAAATATATATATTAAAAGTGTAAAATATAAGATAAACACACATACTAAAAATTGAGTTAATTCAGCGTTGTGCTTAAGTCTATTTCAATCAGTTAAAAGTAGCCAATATTGAAGTAACTCTAAAAAAAATTTATATTTACCATATTGAGTAGATTTTACATTGTGAATAATTGATCTTAAAACATTTCTCAATCCTGACAAAAACTAATTTTTTAAATTCTTATATCAAAAGATGCTTGAAAATATTCTATATTTCAAAATATATATATTTATCTTGCAAAAAATTGTCTGTTATATATAAATATATATAATTATATATAGAGAATATATCTATCCGTTTATTTGTATAGGAAAAATAATAAGAAGAATAATTGAGAAACAGAAGAATAATAATTTTCGCATTGTCATTTTAAAAAAAGTGAAGATTTCTATACATAATTCTATATATAATTATATTTGTATAATTATATATACATGTGTGTGTGGTGCGTGTCGCGCGCGTGCGCGCATGTGTATATATATGTGTATGTGTGTGTATAAAACTATATTTATTGTGTAATCTAATCGCAACTTTTTAAAAGTATAAAAAAAGTTTCTTTCTAAAATAATTCTTCTATTTATTATTTAATTAATTTTCTTATTATTTTTTCTAAACTGAGAGTGTATAAAAAAAATATACAGGGTGTCTTACAATCTCCGTATAATATTTTAATAGCATAAAGGTAAAATGGAGCAAA
Source organism: Lasius fuliginosus (assembly GCA_949152495.1). Lineage (NCBI taxonomy): Eukaryota > Metazoa > Arthropoda > Insecta > Hymenoptera > Formicidae > Lasius > Lasius fuliginosus. Next base: position 17,034,985 of record OX424443.1, on the reverse strand, counting down.
AAAACCTAATACGAAGACTATAATAATTTTTGAGTTAAATAAATTAAAATTTGAAAAAAATGATTAAAATTTGCTAATGAGATATCGCATAGAACTCGCGCGCTCAGGCCCGTAACTATACTTATATCGATACCGATTTGTCATCTGTTATTGATTTTTACAAAACAGGTAATAAATAAATTGATTTCCACAAATACTTATATATCCGTTCAAAACAAAAATGAGCCTTGTTTTTTAAATATATGAAAGTATTAGATTTATAATGCTATTTAAATATAATAATTAATCAACAATTTAAATTGTTTTTTAAAAAAATTTAATATTTTGCGCATAACATGTATAACTTGTTAATATTAGCTAACTGCCGTACGCGGTATTAGTATCCACGCGCATAAAAAAACGATAAAATCAGTTGTGCAATAAAAATCACTTTCACCTGATTTGTAAAAATCAATAATACATAGATGACAAATCGATATATGTATAAGTATAGTTACGGATCTGAGTTCTACGCAATATCATTTGCAAATTTTGATCGCTTAGAACTCAAAAACTATTGCAACATCGATATTTTTGTTTTAGGATTTTTAATTCGATTTTACCTCTAGTATATACTATTAAAGTATTGTAAGACATCCTGGACACCTATATTGACATATTCTATATATAATGTATATATAAATTCAGGTACAAATAGGGCTAATAAGAGGGCCAGGTGCAAATATCAGGCGCAAAACTTGTGTTTTTAAATTAATCTCTAATTATAATCTATGTTTTGATCCTTTCTTCGGACCATCTTCAGCAGGATGACAGAAAAATTCGGTTGTCTTGTATGTTCTGACCTCAGTGATATACAAAACAGTATTGACAGTCATAAAGTACGATTGTTTTTTTTATGATGTAAAGATATGGGATCGTATCGAGAACCAATAGCCTTTAATTAGAATCGCAATATATACTTTCGCAATTGTCCCGCGGACATCCGTGTCTGAGGAAATACGTTATAGCTTTCGCAACAACGATTTCACGTGCCTTTATTTTCAAGGCGAATCGATGTATTACTTATCCTAAGGAATACGCTCCTCTTTCATTTAATTCGTTTGCTTTCGCTTCGTATATTGTATATGACATATGGGGCATAATCTGAACATGAAATAGTAAATAATATAAAATAATTATATTAATAGACATATAATATTGATAATAATTAAATAATAACGATGAAAAGTAACCCATGTGTACAAAATATCCAAAAAATAAAAATTTTACGAATACAATTTTATATATATATATATATATATATATATATATATATATACATATATATAGAGAGAGAGAATATTAAATATTATTCATATGATTATATTTGAAGGATTTTTTTTGTATATTATTGTATATTAATTTATAAGTTATTACAAATTATAATCCTTTATAAACAAAATATATATATGCACTATTATATTTTAATCTATTTTATTATGCTTTAGAGTTTGTCTAAATTACTTTAGAGTTTGTTTGAAAATACAAGAAATTATAAAAAATTATACTAATATAAACTTTTGTATATTTTGGATTTTATAATATGTACTTTGACGAACTATTTATATTCTAATGCAATTGTATGGCATATAAATTTGATTATCGCTCTTTTCAGTTCTTCGCCTTTATTTTACGCACGCGCGCACACGCGCATATGTATGTGCATTCGTAGTTCGTATGCGCATCGAGCATAAAATCACTCATGAATGAATCTACATATATCTTGGATTTTGCACAATTTCCGATTACGAACTTAGAAAACACGAACCTCACACTCAACCTCTTTTTCCCGCCTCTTATCGTGTCATGAAAGAATTAGAGTGATTTCTACGTACTGCCTAAGTTTCTGCAATGCAAATACAAATGTTTCTTTAGGAATCATTCGCGTTCTTTAATTTGCAATTTACATTTTTTTATTATATTTCCCATGGCGCAACATTTCTTTATTGAAAGCAGAAGATTGCAAATCAGTATTAGTACAATCGGATGATATTTGAAACACATATTAGAATTTGGTAATGAAGAGAATTAGAATTTGCTAATAAATATATATTTTTAAATAGTACAATGAAAAATATAATAAAGAAACAAAGAGAAAAAATACTGTCAAGTTTTATTTTTAACATTTAAAAATGCAATGCAGTATTTCTCATAATATTTTTAAACATGCATTTATTATTAATTTGCCTTAGCAAAATAATAAATCGGAACTATTTTTAATCTTTTAATTATGTAGTTTTTTATTTTTTATCTGCTTTATCAGCATGATAATATATCTTTCACAAAATGATTATTCGTAATAAAATTACGTATCAAGAGGCAAAACAATGCCTCATGCATTATAACGCGCATGATACTGCAGTCCGATTACCATTCTATCAATCTTTCGATACACAAACGATACTCCATGTAGCATGATTGAGAAACTGTGTAAGTTATTTTGCAATCAGTACTATACATCAACTAACGGTATCCAGAACTTTTTAAAAGTTATGCCTGATGTAGTGTCTTTGCGAAAATAAATGCGGCAAATCATATATGATTCTTTCATATGATATATGATTTTCTTTCATCATTTAGGATAACATTGATCTGATAGATAGCCATATTAATTTTTTCAATTATTGTTCACGAAAAAACAGTCAAAATGTTGTTTTTACATGTGTTGTTGACAACTAGTCACAAAAAATTTATCCATGACTCGCCGAGGCATTTAATGGCGACAAATAAAGAGATGTGGAAAGATAACAGATTAACAGTAGGATAGCATTAACATTCCTATTACATAAATTGTATATTGAATATTGTATATTGATATTGATATTGATATTGATATTGTATATTGATATTGATATAAATTGTATATTGATATATGAATTTCTTAAGGCATTTGCGGACATATCTCCATGAAAACTTTCTTACTTATTTTGAAGTCCTAAATTCATTTTAAATAAGACATTTAATCCTGAAACATTCTATATATACATGTATATGTATATACATACATATATATACATATATATTGATGTGTGTGCGTGCGCATGCGGTGTGTAGTGCAGTGTAGTGTTGTGTAAGTAGTAGAAGAAGGTAACTCTGAGAGAGAGGCTACAGAGAAGAAGTTGATTAGGAGAGTAGATAGTTCGTTGTCTTAACAACTCTGAATTTATTTGAACATAAAAGAGATCTAAACTGAGATCGACTGCACTTAACCAAGTGCTACATGGGAAGATGAGTATAACGTCGGGCGAACGTTATCTTTAATATGGTTAACTACGCGAGCTTCTATAGTATACTCAATAATATCTGCCCCGAATAGCAAAGCTGTCAACACACAGACGCGCGAAAGGGGAAAGATCCAACAAACGAACTCAACGCGATTTCAGCAAAAACCTAACTACTCGTGAACCACACAATAACTTGAATCCTGATTGATTCTAACGAAGGCTCAAAATGAACTTCACGACACAGCCCAAACTTGATTCTCCTCGACGATAATCGGTACACGACACACCGTTTTCCTTTCTAGCTTGCCGGCTTTTAATCCGTTTACCATGATTATTTATATTCGATTCTTGTCATCGGTTTACAAACGTGTTTGTCGGTTAATTGATAAGAAACTGTTTTTTAACCAGATATTTTTTACAACTCGGCTCGTTTGACGTTACATTCGTCCGAATGTCCTACTACTACATAAGATTTATGTGTCTGGATAAGAGGTAGGCAAGTGAGAGCCGGGCGCAAGAAATTAGGCGCTAAGTCTTCAGTGATAATCTTCTTTATTTAAATTCGTACGTTTCGGTCCTTTCTTTGGACCATCTTCAGCGATGTTTACAGTATGGTGTATACATTGATACTGACGGATTGTGAGGATCATACAATGGGGTGAACTTTTTAAGTGCGAAAACAATAACAGATCATAGGTGATCGTAAAATTCTATTGATGCATTGAATCAAAGCAATTTATGAAGGGGCGAAATTAGGTGTGCCAATCAATAACAGAGTATAGATATATGCAGTCGGGTAATAAAAGTGAACCAAATTATTTAGTGCGCTCGTAACGGGATTAACTAACGACAATGGGAATAAATGTGGGCGGTCGCGTGTTGGTGCATGACGCGCAATGCACCGGCGGACCTCCACGGATTGTGTGTCGGATTTGAGAGTAATCAGATTTTGTTTAGACGCTCAACAATTGTTGAGTATATGTGTTGTAAGCACTCCGTGTCGGTCTGTCAGTTCAGACTGTTTTTTTGTCGTTTGATATGAAGCATTTCGGACGTTAATCTTTTTCCTAAATTCATTTCTTCATCCAAGACTTTCACTCCGTCCCAATCAAAATCATGATCTAACAATCTGTGATCTGTGATCACAGATGGTTGCGAAGTGTTTCTGTTTATGTGACTGCGGTGCTCAGTGATACGTTTTCGCACTTAAAAAGTTCACCCCATTGTATGATCCTCACAATCCGTCAGTATCAATGTATACACCATACTGTAAACATCGCTGAAGATGGTCCAAAGAAAGGACCGAAACGTACAAATTTAAATAAAGAAGATTATCACTGAAGACTTAGCGCCTAATTTCTTGCACCCGGCTCTCACTTGCCTACTCCTCTTATCCAGACACATGAGTATAACAGAGCCTTACTTAATTTATTATAACATAAGATTTAATCATCTGAAATTTGTAATACATGAACAATTCTATGACTATTAACATTTTCTTGGTATTACAGAATCACAATGAAATCACAATAACTACGCGCTTATGTATCATAAACGTTTTCTCCAGAGTTTAATTTTATCTGATGATAATATTATATTATACGACCTAGAAGATATATTAAAACTGGAATATCTTGGGTAACATATCGATTTTTGTTCAACAAAAACGATATGCGTGCTGTCATATACCTTTGTAGTTGGGTTTGAATTTTGAACCTTAACTTAATCTTATTGTTAGATTGCATATTGCGGATCAAAATGTGATCATTAACTTGATACTTGGTGGGGATCCTATGCCTACTATCATAGTAATGCTTATTGTAATTGCACAACTGATTTGTTGCTTGTAAAGTTATTTGTCGATTCGACTCTTTCGTTTATTAGATCGGAATCGATTTGAGCGAGTTGTCTAACGCATTCGGCGAAAAGTTTATCCTCATGATTTTTACAATATGATACCAAAAGAAGTTTAAACGGGATATTTTTAATTGTGGAATGAACAGCATTATTAATAACATATTGGGTTTTATCAAAGCAGGATTTCCATTTATTTGGGCTTTCTATTAATTTCTTTTAAAAAATTTATTGACATATTCGGCCAGACCACTGGCCCAAGGCGCTGCTATCGCAATCTGATGGTGTCTAATTTATAAAAAGATTCTAGAAATTTAGTGAATTTACTTGATGTAAATACCATTCATCTGAAATTAATCTTGTAAAATTACCAAAAATACGAAACAGTGATTTTACACACAAATGCTTGATTACTTTTTTAAACCCATAGACTTACAATTAGTAAGAAACAACCAAGTGAATCTAGTAAATGAGTCTATTATTACCATAATATATTTAAATCCATCAGCAGTTTGCTGCAGTGATCCAAAATAATCAATATATAATTATAATACTTTTCGAACGGACTCGAGATTTCTTAAACAATCTGCATTTCGCCTTTTTTTTTCCTCATAGACGGAAACCAATAAGTGGCATATATTCGTTGCATATGATAGGTTTTTTCAAATCCGTAATGAGTCATGCCGTCATGATAAATTCTAATTATGTTTATAATGATGTTTATGTTTATATGATGAAACGTAGACAGTCGATCGCCTTTTCTACAAGTCAAATTTTTAATAAGTTCAAACTTATTGTTATTAGTGTGTTCAAATTCTTAAGTTAATGCTTTTAGTTTAAGATTATTAAGTTGCTTGCATTTAAGCTCTCTTTTCAATTGTAGGTATTCTACAAAAATTATCTGAGGACGTCAACGTGAGTCATACGTTGTTCTATGAATTATTTTAAATTTGTAATTTTGAAGACTCAATGTCCATCGGGTTATCTTGGGATTTAGATTAGCCTTATTAACTGCGTACACTAACGCATTGCAGTCAGTAACGATAGTGAATTGTGCACCGTATAAATAATTGTGAAAACGTTTTATAGCTCTAACAATATCCAACATTTCTAATCCAAAGCTATGGTAGTTTGCCTCCGCCTTCGTGGCTGAAATAAGCGATTAGTGCTCATTCGACTGTACGTTGTTTCTGAAGTAGTATACGAGTAGTTCCTAACTCTTGCGCACTTGCGTCCGTATATACTCGGCGTCATTAATGTCTTTAATCTTCAGACGAGAAAGCGTTAATGATGTCGAGTGTACTTTAAAAATTCATGATCGATGCTCTTTCTTGTGACATCTCAATTTATACACGTTATCGATATTTTGACACACGATATTTTACACATATGTATTTGATGATGCACTCGTCATTATCTACAAATAATAGAATTTGGACATTAGAAAATACGCTAGTGACTTTGTAAAAATATTAATAATTATCGAATTTAAATGCTTTTTAGTTTTAGATATACAAGTATATAATTTCAGATAAACATCTATATATAATTCTTTTTTTTTTTTATTAATATTATCAATAGAATATTAATAAATACAAATTTTGAAGTAATTTTACTTATTAATTTGATATCGTTTGTTTTTTAATAAAAATGTAGAGAAATAGCAACTCTTATATAGATTGCATATAAATGAATAAAAATAAAAAACAATTAATTTTAATATTGGTCGAATTAAGTTTTTCGAAAATTACGGAATTAGTCTGTTTTCGTAAAGTTTTAAAAAAGAATATCAAATGACGCATTATTGTACATTATTGTACCCTTCAATTATAAGCATGTTGTGCGATGCTTCAACACATCCATAATCACATTGATTTTATACGCTCAAATTGTACTTGTATACGTGTATAAATTGCACACGCATGTAAAGCGCTCGTCTTGTTCATCATTCGTGAAATGGAATAAATTATCTTTAGCTCGACCTTGATCGCGCAAATCACACGATAGAATTTGCATCGTCGCAACACATCGCAGAAGCAGCAATTACGTTGTTAACGGATGCGACTCGCATAGAATATAGATGATGATGATGACATGGCCTGTGATATGGCCTTTCCTCCTGGATCAGTTGGTCGGTCGATCGGTCGCGAGTCGACTAGAAGAAAAAGAAAAAAGAAAAACATACCGGCGACATTGCAAGGTTGTAGATTGTGATGATGCAATTCATGACGGGACCTGCCGTCTTGTCGTGACTTGTAACGCCTAATAGCTGCTTATATTTCTCAGTGCCAAACAGATACGCCTTACGAGCTGTGTCTCGCGAGAGTTTCGTTGTGGTATTCTTGATGACGATTTCAAAAATAATACTGACCTGGCAAGGTAATTTAACACTAACAATAAAAGATATTCAATAACACTACTTATAATATTATATTTAACATTTTTTAATTGAACTTTTTTTGTCGCTAAAAATCCAAATGTACAAGGATATTCATTTCAAGTTATCGGACATTTGTACAAAAAATTTAATAGATTTTCTATAAATAAATTAGAAACCATCGAAAAAATTGTTGAAAGAAAGGAAATTATGATTAGAAGAATTATATGAATATATATAAAAATTTCATGTTTTTATATCTTTATTTTTGCAACAAAATATATAAAATTATATGCAAATACTTTAGAAATAATCTGATATTTTAATCGTAGGTTATGTACTAATATAAGAAAGTTCTCAGAATTTTATCTAAATAAATCATTTGACAGAGATAAACAAAAATAAATAAATGATAAATAATTATGAATCAATTCTTGATTGTTGTTTATCTTAATAATATGAGGGTACTTTAAATTCAAATCAAAATTTTATTATATAAGTTTATTTCTAAAATTGACTATAAAAATTAAATTTACTTTTTTACATTAGTTCTTCCTGCACCTAAATGCAACATTTTCAACACTTAGGTAACTATAATGGGTGTTTTCCAGCAAGTTAGACAGATGACACAGTGTAATACTTTGTTCAACACGGAGTGTGTGTTCCAACTGTGACACAGTGTCACACTCGGCACAGTAAAAACTTAAATTCAAGCATATATAAAATTTTCCAGTGTTATCAATATTTCAAAAAATTTTGATGTTTAATATGTGATAACTCTCTCTATACTTATTTGCCTTTTTATTCTTGCTAATCTTTTAGCGCTATTATCAAACATTGCAATAATATTTATTATAAATATATTTGAGGTGAGCTTAATTTTACAAATTTAGATTATAGGAATCAAAATTCTTCTATAGTTTGATTATTACAATAACGATCTGTTATACATTTTTTTATAAATGTCTTTTTTCTTTGCTTTATTGAAAAAATATATATAAATATTTGAAATAGTGCAATATATATAAATATATATAAATATATATAAATATTCGAATATATATAAATATATATAAATATTCGAATGTATATAAATATATACATTATATATAAGTATGTAAATATTCGAAATATATACAAATATTCGAAATGCGTAACACTAACAGCTGTAATATTGATTATACTAACAGTATATATGGAGAACTGTGCGTGCGTGCGTGCGCGCGCGTGTGTGTATGTGTGTGTGTACAGTGAACGCCAAAAGTTCCAAACGATTATATCTCGAAAAATAAATGTTTTAGCAAAAAATGTTTTAAGCAAATGTTTTAGGATTAAAAAATGTATTAGCCAATGAAGGTTATTTGAACTTCGAATAACCTTCAAAAGCTGTGTTAAAGTCAACTTTAAAATTTTAAATGGAACGCTCATTTTTTAATTGTAAATTGTAAATTTTAAAATTCGTAACTTAGGAAAAATGCTAAACGAAAAAAACTTTATTATAGTGTTTTAAAAATGTTTTGACGTCAGTTTTAAGAAAATGCAATAAAAAAGTGGGGATTCCCATTTAAAAAAATCTAAGTCATCTTAACATAATCTGGGGTAGATAAAGCTAAGGTCAGTATCCTATGTTCTCTTTGAAACTAATTAACTTTTGTTTGAAACATTTAAAAAAATAATTTTTTTCAAGATACTCGAGTGTCAAAAATAAAATAGGACACCCTTTGTGTGTGTATGTATGTATGTGTGTACATCATCTGTCGTATATAATACACACGGTGATAGGAATGCCTTATACATGAATTAATGCATTTATCAGACATATATGCATTTTCTATACATATATGCCCTGACGTGCGCTTGAATTAATATGTTAAAGCATTTCTGTCCCAGTGTATACGTGCTATAGATTTACATAGGTAAACAGACTGAGCGCTCCCGATGAACGCTTAAAGCAACATTAGAAACGGAAGATAATAGAGAGTTAGATGCTTTTAGTCCAATTTTTTGTAGTTGCTGGAAAAACAGAAAGAGGAGAAGCGGTCGCCTCTCACTCTCACTCTTCTTGTTTCCCTTATTGTATCCCATTGCTCCTTCCTATAGAGCATTATATGACGGAGAAATCATCTTACTTCTATTCTTCAATCTTATTGTTAACTGTTGCAGAAGAATGTTTAGTTTAATATATAAGTTATGATTAAGTCTATGATTCGTACAATTTTTTAGGGCCAGTAACACTTAACGAATTTATTGAGTGGTTAAAAATTCAATAAGGCGAAACATCGTCATCAATAGAAGCAAGAGGCAGCAGAAAGATTTTATAAAAATCTATCGAATTAAGAACAATATTTCTCTTTTATCATAATATTCTATTTATAACTAAATGTCTTTATAATACACATAATCTCACAAATTTATTAGCTATCTTATATAGCTATCTTGTATTTAGAAGCCTTAATTGCTTAATTGCCAATATTATTTGCATGTTACCAATATCTGTCGGCGTATTAATCTGTAAACGTATTAATCTGTAAATGCTTTTTTTACCACATAAAAAAATATTAATGAAAATGTTCGTATTCTTCTCAACAATTTTTCTTTTCAGTTATGAATTCTTTGACGAACTTAGAACTAATTTTTTCCTGGTTAAGAATTTTATCAAAAACCATTATTTATCACAATTTTAATTTTTCACATTTAAAGTCAAAATTAGAAAGATTTATTATAGAACGATTTATATAAAATTAAAAATTTTAACAAGCTATTATTCTTATTTGAAGTTAAAGTTTAAGTAAAATAATTAAGATAATTCGACAAGAAAAACTAATGATTGGCTTTCAGAGGATAAAGTTGATGTTCTTCGATTAATTTATAATTTTTGCAGATGTCTAATTAATAATATCATTATTTGTATAGAATTTTTCAGTCTCTTTATCATACTTTGTTTAACGTCAATACTGGCAATAGACGAATTATGGAATGGTAAGAGATATATGACGTGATTGTGAAAAATCTGAAAGGTCAAATAGAAAGCGGAAGTAGCAAAAGGAAAGTGACGCTTGTGAATGCCATGAGTAAATAACTCATCTTGAGTTAAACAATACTCGTCTCTTTTAGAAAAGAGACGAGCTCTTTTCTCTCTCTTCTTTCTCGCGCTTGAACCCTTGCTCGTTGTTTTTTTAAAAAGGTCAGATTAACTCTTCTGTCATTGAATGAGTACTCAGGTACCCAAAGCTACTTTAAGTGTTAAAAGTGTTAAAAAGTATCGTTTTCAGCACTTTTACAAATGTATCTAAATGGTATATCAAACATGATGTTGACTGATCTTCATCTTAGACAGTTTTGTGAATTTAATGTATTGACTTTTACATAATACTTCGCTGAAGATGGTCTGAAAGGGAACTGAAACACTTAACTTCCAATTTATGAAGAATTTTTTTATGTAATACATTCGTTTCAATTACCGCGCTTTGGCTTTTAACATATTTGCCACTTTATTTCTTTTCTTTATTAGTGTATTTATGTGATATTATACACATATATAATATACACATATGTGTGTGTGTATACATATATGTATCTTAATTTATTCATTATTGTCGCAGTTTATTCATCTTTATATCTGTAGTCTCTGCTAAATTACTAGTAATACTGGATATCTTGTATTGACAGGACATATGTATATGCTTATAATTTATGTACATGCATACAATTTTATATGTATGTCGCATCCTACTTTAGAATCACATGCCCTACATAACACGTTAATATCGCTTTAATGTATCCGAAAGTGACAAGAAAAGTTGATTATCAAAGCCAAGCATTATAAATCGCGAATTATGATTACCTAGTTTGCTGTTCCAGATATTTATGATCGACAAGTAATGATATTCTAAATACATATATGAGAAGCTTAGTTTGCAATATCTTATATAACATTTATTATTTTATTTAATAATCTAATAATATCTCGCAAATGTAGGCGTAACAACAAGAAGGTGCAGCAGAACGATAATTATTAATTACGTACTAAATATATTAATATATTCTTACATTATTCATATTATTAAATATTATTTTACATTAAATTTATATTAACTTAATCTTTGTAAACCTCGAAATAACGAACCTCAAAATAGCGTGCAAAATCCTTTTCATACGTGTCTTTTCATAATGAGCGACGGCTAAAACCTTTTGAGATTACTAAGGGTGATGATCTTGACAACATATATGTAATTGGGGCCCCTTTTTATGCATATTTACCATGAGCACTTTTTAGCACGTGAGCCAGCATCTTAAAAATAGCTCGTATTTGTCTATTATATTATCTATGAGATGTTTTATAAATATTTTTTTATTAAAAAAGTGAAATGTAGAAAATTATGACTTTTGATTATAATCTTACAAAATTTTGCTTTTTTTTCTTGAATTCTTAATTATTTTAATTATGTTTACATATTTGTCGCGATTTTTCTTCTTGCACGAGAAAATATAGCATATTCGCATATTGGCGATTCATTGCAACCATTCATGAAAAGAATTCATTCTCTCACGAGAGTCGTAACAATCATGTGAACGCTGTTTGTGAAAAATATAACAGACAAAAAAAGTGCTGATCTAATTTCTATTCTAAATGCTGGCAAGGTATGCGACAGGACGGATGCAGCGCGAGAAAGTTAGCGAAACTTAGCAACGTCGCGGGAAAATTTGGAAACGATCAAAGAAAATATATATTCTGTGGATTTTAGCTGTGTGTTTTCATTTTGCTGTATTCGAGATAAAATGCCATGCTATGTCATTTATAAATCCGATAATAAACATTCAGTTCAAGTCAAATATTGAACTACGTAAAATTATTCACAGCAGAAAAAGAACAGAAACAATTATAAAAAATTTTTTAATATTTCTCTCTCTCTTTTCTTGTAAATAAATTGAAATATATCCTCTTATTTTGTATCTGCAAAAAGATGAGAATGCAAAAAATTTTTTTTGGAGAAATTGATATCTGTGTATTTTCAAACATTATGTAATTTTCTTTCAAAATATTTCAAGTTTATGTACTTTCGTTATCATACTCCATATACGGAAAAATAGGAAAAAATCTGTTATATGTATATATCCACATAATAATTTTTTTCAAAGAAAAGAAGAGGAAATTCACACAAGATAAATTAGAAATTCATCATTTTATATGAAATTTATCGTTTTATTTCATTAGCTTATATTTATTTGTATTTTTATCATATTTTGTTTTTCAACTAATGACAGTTATATACATTCACAAAAATTACATTAATTTTTTTTATCGTTACAAACTTTATAATTGCGTTTGTGAATCTTTGAATTGAATATCAATGTGAGATTGTTTTGGCATAAAAAGTTGAGCGCACCACTGGCGTATCAAATAAAAAAAAATTTTTTTATAAAAAATTGTCTTACTACATATAAAATTACTTTCTTTTCATGAGATATATTAGATAAGTCAAGTTTATTTCCGAAGTACATAAAATATTTTTAAATGTTCATAATTATATAATAATGATTCAAAGTCATAACTATTATGCCTTCCGTACGAAATTTATTCCCAACAAATCATGCGCGTTTTTGTATTCCTAATAAATTATGCGCGACCATTTTCGTATATTAAATGTATTACCTAAAATGCACCTTCTTCTGGAATTTCCTGCAAAAAATAATACTGCAATGATTTCATTTATTCATTATTATACGCTGAAATCAACCGTTTATTTTTATAATTATACTTTTTAAGTCGCAAAAGCAAAAATAGGAAATTATGAAATTATAAAGTTCGAATTATTAATATCGCAGCAAAACAAAACACACAATATTCTATAAATTTTTCTAAGAAAAAAATTTATTTTACATTTCACTAATTAAATCGAAGTAATAACAACGACAAGAACATGCTTTCTTTTTCAATAGGTGAAAGTTAAGTCTAATTAAATAAAATCTAATATAATATAATTAAATGAGCACATTACTTCCTCAACATAATACACAGTATTTTGCATAAGTATATGTATGTGTACATGTATATTGTATATTACATGAACATTACTGATTATAATCCGTTACGAGCCGTAGACCGTAAAATTGTTGAAAAATAAATTAAGAAGCTTAACGAACATTAAAGAGAAAATAATTGCAGAACTTCTGAGAATAAGTTTTACATGCAATACTTTAAACAGAAAAAACTAATATTAATACAAAGCTTCAAATATATATACATCTAAAAAGACAAAATTTTTTTGTGCTTAAATCTATACTTTTCTTATACAAAAGTAATATCAGAAAAATGTGCCAATTGGGAATAAAACTTATTTTACCATGTTTTAATCGATTAAAATTGTTATATCTAAATATATCTAATAATGCATAATACAATTGTGTATTTTACCAAGGCATTTATGTATATACATATGTTTTAACATAATTATGATATATATATATATATATATATATATATATATATATATATGTAAAATATAGTATATGTCATATACATTATATAAGATATATTTTTTATTATATATATATATATATATATATATATAATATATTTTTTTACAAGAAAACTTTCTTTCTCTTATATTTTTTTATATAAAAAACTTTAATTTATTAAGAGATTATTACTTTACATTTCTACAATTAATATGTCTGTAGCACAATTAATATGCAAAATAAGTTTTTAATGCTTATTATTAATTTTTAAAATAATAAGCATAGATTCATAAAACAATTCATAAAATTTGCTTATTATTGCGCTTGCCTTTCGCAAAAATCTAATTATACGAATAACTGAATTTTATTCATTACATAAAAATTTCAACTACAAAATATATTTTATTTCAGGAGCAGAGAGGAGAGATCATCCAGAATGGTTCTTACTGTGACAGAAGACACTCCGGCGGATATGCTGGCTGGAAGTATGGAGCTTCTGGTCCAACTACCTCACGATCATCTTCATACACAGAGACTTACAGTGTTAAGAAGGTATATTTACAAAAATTAACTCAATGAAACACAACAATACTCTTGTTAACAACATTTCTTTAATTCAAAACAAAATTCAAGAACGAAACCTGTTTTTAGCATTATATTCTTCTTATTAATTTTATTAATATAATTTTATTGTTACAAGAATTACATATAGAAACACAAAAATTAATACGTATATGTACATTTAATTCATAATATTAATAAATAATATCAATTAATGTACATTAATTTATTAATATTAATAATTATACATATTTGCAATTATTAGAATGTTTGCGATTTAAAAGGTTTGTTATAATGTATGTTATGAAACAAATTATCATAATTTGTTTGCGTTTTATATTATATGTATGCATATTGTATATCATAAAAATTAAAAATATTACATTCTAGAATTAGGCACACAAATGCGAATGAAATAATTTCCCGCAATTATTTTGTTCATATATCAAATACTTAAACTTATACATTATTTGAATGGTTTATCGATTGAAGCTGAAAATATCAGTTACCAAATTATTTAGTAAAATTATTTGGTACACTATCTCTTTATTAAACTGTTTGGCCATGAGATCGATTAAATTAATATTTCGAAAAATCATCCTAACGATCAAGAATTAGCCAGTAATTTCTCAATTTTTGAATGCCGTTGTTCCTATCATAATCTTTGTGCCACTCCATCACGATATATGTACATCAGATTGCTCAAACTTGTCGGTATATAATTAATATTTAGCTTCAATTTCAAAATTATAATTAGTGTACAATACATTTTCTTTTAATAGAAGTAAGTTTCTCTTCTCTTCTCTTCCCTTATTTAACCAGTTATTAAAGGAAAACTCCAGATTCTATAGTTTGTAATTAAATAATCCTTTTATATATATATATGCTTAATATATAAAATAGATTTTTCTTAAAGACATATTTTGAAATATGATACAGGATTATATATAAATATGGAAGAGAGAAGATAAAATTTACTCTTTTATCATCTAGAATTATTTACAGTAACCAGGTATGACAAATATTATAGATGAAAAATCATTATATAATCAAAATTATCAAACTGATATAGAGTATCATATATGATATATATAATAATTATTTCAATTTCTTTTGTGTCGACTCTTTGTATATATTAGGGAAAAAGTATAAATTCAATTTTTGTAAAACAAAAATAATTGCTGTAAAAATCCCTCTCTCTCTCTCTCTCTCTCTTCTCCTTTCTTTTCTCCTGTTTTTCCTTGTTTCTATTTTCCCTCTTTTTTCTCTCTTTCTCTCTCTCCCTTCCTCTTTCTCTCTCTTTCTAAAACCAGAAAATCATTGTCTTCTTATTATATTACTATATATTCTATGTATTGGCTATATTACTATATATATATTTAACTATATTACTATATACATTGTCTTCTTGACTATATATTTTTTGTTCATATTACGTATGTGCAGTAATTGAGGAAAACTGACAATAAGTATTAAGAATTGTGTGATATCGGAATTAGGTTTGTGTACTATGTAATCAGATGATTACTTATCTTGTTGGCGTTGTTCTGTTATCGCGATTTTATCGCCGTTTCTTTCACGAGAACCTAGTTCACCGATCTAAAATTAAGTTACTATAATTTCAAATTTAAGTTCCAAATGAACTGTTTAAATTATTTCGTTGCCAATTTTCGAATTTTAGTATCTAATAAAAGCTTTCGGTGAGGAAACGTTCTTTAATTTATTCTTCAAAAATATTTAGGAATTATTTAATGCGTGTAGCGTAAACATGATTTTTAATTGCGAATCTAACAGAGATCGTTTTTGCCGTAATTAAATGGCATTTCCTAATTAATTATTGTTTATCAAAATAAATTTTGAAGAAAAAATTGCCTGTATATAATCATATATAAGTTTATATATAATTAAATGTAGGCAATTTTTTTCTCACTTTTTTAAATTTTTAATTTTTTGAAAAAAAGAGAACAATGCAAGAATTATTATTTTAATTATTTTTTCTCTACATACGCGCGGACAGAGATTATACAAGAGAAAGAAAACATATATATGTATATGAATATATTTATTTTATATATAATTATATGTATTTATATTTGATTATATGTATATGGATTTTTTTCCCCGAAAATATATAAATTTCCTACATATTTTTTAATTCCACAAATGTAATGTACGATTAGTTTGCGACAGCGATATCATTTCAGTACGTTTTTAAAAATAAACATGAAATATATATATATATTTTTTAGAAATAGTAAAGCTGTGTTTCTCGAAAAGAAATATAAATAATAAATAAAAAATATATTATTTTTACATACAGTAGATTAGAAAAAACATTTTCATACCTCATCTTTTTTAGGAAATTAATTTAAACAAAAAAAGAAACATGTGCTACAATATGCTGTATTCAATATACTAGTACAAATAAAAATAATGTACTCTAAATGAAACACTTTGCAATAATATCTTTCTACTTTATAGAAAATAAAATTTCAGATAAAATGTGTATATATATATATATATATATATATATATATGTATGTATGTATATATATATATATATATAAGAACTATACATACTTATATTACTATATATTCTTATCGATAAAGGTAAAAATCAAGAAACAGAGTAGTTTCTATTGAATTATAATAAATCGGAAAGACTCTGAGAAATCCAATTTAAATAAAGAAGAATTTAAAAAAAGAAGAATTTAAAAATAAAATTGTTGCTCATAATATCCGCGCGCTGGCTTTTATTAGCCCCTTTTTATACTAATTTCTATTGAATTGTTACATATATTTTATTTTCTTATTGCGTAGGAATATACATATATATGTGTGTTCATACGCGAGGGTGTATGCGCGCGCTTGTATGTACTTTCCTTGTATTTTCCTACTAGATACATAATTATATGTGCGCGCGCGCGTGTATGTGTGTACGTATGTTTGTGTGTATGTGTGTATGAATCTAAACCGAGTATGTATTATAGAGACTTCGAGAATTTGTACCTATAATTTATATACATATATTTTAGATATAAATATCTTTTTTTATAATAGTGTATTTCTGGTACCAAAATAAGCCCCGAAAAGTAGAGAAGATCTTCTATCTGTAATTTATGACAATTCGTCAGAGAAAAAATAATTTGTATTCCATTATTTTTTTTAAGCTCGGCTTGGTCCCAGGAATACGCTACTGGAATAGTTCCTCCACTCTTGTTTATATTCTATATAAATTTTATAATACTTGAATATTTCGTATATTATATAATTAAAAAATTAATGCATACATTAATTCTTCTTGAATTAAGCTTAGTAAATTTATACATATATCTAATAATGCTTATTAAAAAATAAAAATAAATAAAAATTAATAAAAATAAAATAATGAAAAGTATAAAAATTATGGATTGATGGAAACTTTTTAAATTTTTTGAAAAGTTATATTTGTAACAAATTTATGTAACAGTCATTATGTCAATACGTTCTTGAATAAAAAAGATTCTTAATTAATAAACAATTCATGTGTCTGGATAAGAGGAGTAGGCAAGTGAGAGCCGGGCGCAAGAAATTAAGCGCTAAGTCTTCAGTGATAATCTTCTTTATTTAAATTCGTACGTTTCGGTCCTTTATTTGGACCATCTTCAGCGATGTTTACAGTATGGTGTATACATTGATACTGTATCAATGTATTCAGTATCAATGTATACACCATACTGTAAACATCACTGAAGATGGTCCAAAGAAAGGACCGAAACGTACGAATTTAAATAAAGAAGATTATCACTGAAGACTTAGCGCTTAATTTCTTGCGCCCGGCTCTCACTTGCCTACTCCTCTTATCCAGACACATGAGTATAACAGAGCCTTACTTAATTTATTATAATAAATAATTGTTTATAGCACGCCAATGATGGACCTTCTAGTGCAGATCGCGACGGCTCACAAATTGTCAGCTTCGAATTACACATTGCAAGCGATCGGTGAACATGGCTTAGTTCTATCTCATCATCCAAACACTCCTATAGGAGTATTGGACGTTCTTCAGGTAATTTAAACTAACTATTTTATATAAAGATAATGCATTTCTGGTTACGAGCTTATATAATCTGTTTAGTGGTCCATAAAAATTAAATCATATAAAAATTTAGAGACAATTAATTTATAATAAAGGAAGATACGAAAAAAGCTGAAGTTTTTGGATACCCAAAAATTGTTGGATTTCGAGGGGGGAAAAAAGATAATATTTATTTGACCTTGGAATAACCTTGAAATTCTCGTCAAGATCAATATAAAAATCTTAAATGCTAACTCTTATTTTATATTGTATATTTTTATAGCTGATGTCGAGACGTTTTCATAACACTCGTTCAAAGTCCGTACAAGTATTTTTTTATTTATTGTCCGTGAATGTGTGTGTTTAGCACGGCATTAGCGTTACTCACAATCAGATATATCAGTAGAAGTTGCCGACTTTACACCTCGCGCGCGCGCGCGCGTGTGTGTGTGTGTGCGTGCGTGCGCCACAGCAGAGATAAGAATCCCACCGTTCATCACTCTCCTAGTATTTAATGATTCCAAATTTTTTCTGTCGTAGCAAGAATTAGGAATTATTTAATTAATAATATGAGCCATTTTTATTAATACTTATATATTAGAGTCTTTTCGTTTCTTTATTTGTTTATTTTATTTATACTACATGAGACTAAAAATTTTTATAATAGTCTTGCTCATTGTGATTTTCTTGTAATGCTGCGCGTCACAGAGATTAATGATTAACACTGCGTCCTCGAGATCTCAGTAACAATCTTAGAGACATAATTGAGCATCGAATAAAAAGTGATTGATTAAAATTCTAATCACAATAAAAATTCTAATCGCAATCAGTTGTGCGCACTTGATTTCGTCGTTTTTCTTTGCTCGATCGAATCGATAATTGCATACAAGTTACCTCTGTGATGGTCTTGTGATCATAGATTCGCGTAAATAGAAGTCATCACTTATTGATTTTCCATTCAGGCGGCAACCAGTGCCATTAATGATCCTAACAATTTTCCAGCACATATCACATGAATTTCTATGCGAGAATTTCTACGCACTTTCTAACGACAATTCTTTGATGCTCGCTCATTGCTTCGCGTGTTAGATTAACCCTTTCGCACGTCAATTCTCAGTACCAATCGTTATACTTTCTCTCCGGAAGGCAAGAGTTTAATATGATTCCTTCTATGAAAATCCTATGTATTCACTTTTACTAGATTCAGCAATATATAAATATTATTTCTGGAAAACTATTTTGATAATTATTTATGTTATACTTTTGTCAAACATATATCTTTTGGTAAAAAAAAAATACTAATAAATATTTGACATTTTTGCTTTTATTTTATTGAAGTTATTATTTTCCACATATAATTTTGGAAAAATATATATAGAAAGATGAAAATATATTTTGCCTTAACCAAGTACGTTTATCACATCCTGTATAAATATATGTATATAAATTCGTAATTTCCTTTTTGTCTCTCTCATATAAAAAAAATTTAAGTATAATATTAAATATAATATTATATAGATATAATGTCATATTTTTTATGTCGCAAAAAAAGAATTTATTTTCATATTTTTATAGCTAAAATATATAGTCAATAAAATCCGCAACGTGATTAAAAAAAAAGATGTTTCTATTTCATTCTAGGTTAAATTACTTCCTAAGCAGGGCATGTGTGTGCCACGTAAAACAAAACAAGCTAATCAACCTTTTGAAACGACATTTAGATTGCAGGTAACAATATAGAAATATAACTTTTCAATTATTATAGTATTAGTTTGATTTAACTATTTTATTCATACGAACTCAAACAATCTTACTATATGTGTGTTTTAGTAACAGTGATACATTCCTTGTCACCTTTATTAACATATTTTTAAATGTTAAAAATGTTTGTACTATTTCATTTTTTTAAATTGCATATATATTTATTTTATCAGTTTTTTTATATTTTATGATTAATATTTATGAGAAATCAAAATTTAAGAGAAATAATATTTATAATATCTAAAAGTATATTTAAAAAATATGTATATGTGTGTGCGTATACGCACGTGTACCTGTGTATGTGTATATAATTTAGTGTATAACTCATTGTATATACGAACAATTTTAAAATCCGATTGTTGAAATTAAATGTATATCCAAATCTCAATCAAAAGTATATCAAAATAATAATTTTTTAAAAGGCGTTTTTTAGATAATCTTTTATAAAATATATTAATTTTATTCTGTTTGTGCAATATTATATATAAATATTATATATATATAGAATATATTTTATATATGTCACTTTTTGAATAAAAATTTCTGCTTGTTATTACTTTAAAACAATTTTCAAAAAACTTGAAAATGCAAAAAGATACATATATCAATACACAAAATTTTTAAGTTATATTTTTCAAGATTTAGTGAAAAACGAATGCACAATGTCATTTTCAAGCAGGCTATAGCAAATAGAAGCATTTTGATCTCGATTTACCGACAAATGTTGAAAGTGAATGAAACGCGCTCGTATCCTTTGACTTCTATGAAGATCTCATTTAAAACCAGTTTCAAACATAGAATATAACGCAACACGAATACAATATATCAGTAATGCAATGTGCGATAACTTGATAATCGGCGCAGGTGCATCTGCCGAGAAATCAACTGTATGTATCGAGGGTTAGTCCGAAGATGAACCTTGGAGAAATTCTAGATGAAGTGTGCCGCGAAAAGAATCTGGACAAAAATAATTACGTGCTTTGTCATCCAGGTGAGTATTTGCACATTTTAATCAAATTTAGTAAAATTGTATGAATAAATTTAAGAAAGTAAATTTGCAAGATGATACATATAATAAATTTAATTTTAATAAATAACGAAAAATCTTTTATATTTAATTTTTGTACCAAACTGTAATTTATAATTACATATTTAATTATTTAAATTTCCCGGGCCATTAAGAACCATGATAGTGCGTAAGTTTTAAGGAAAATTAATTTTTTTCTTGAGATTAACGTAGTTACAGAGGTTTTAAAATTTTGCTACTATCATAGTAAAATCACATGCTTAGTAGAAAGTGACCTTTGAGAAATCAAAACAAAACAGGAGAATATGCAAACATCATTTATTTAGTTCAGTTTTATAATAAATGCTCAAAATGTGCTCCTTGAGCTTGAATGCACGCATTGCATCGACGAATCAAGGAATCATATACATAATACAGTACATTATTCCTACGAATTCAATTTCATTTGATGCATCAATAATTCTTTGATGCAATTGTTCACGGATGTTTATTTCAACACTGTACACTATCTGTCTTAAATGTCCCCATAAGTAGTAATCCGAATGGGACCTCCACGTCTCCAACCCATCTGTTAGGATAATTGAGATTTAGCCATGTTAAAACACTTGTTTTTCATGATGAGGAGGTGCACCATGTTGGTACCACATTTGTTGTCGAATACGAAGTGGAGTATGTTCTAACATCTCGATTCCTTGATTCGTCGGTGCAATGCATGCATTCAAGTTCAGGGAGCACATTTTGAGCATTTATTATAAAATAAACTGTAAATAAATGATGTTTGCATATTCTTCTGTTTTGTATTGATTTCTCAAAGATAACTTCCCACCAATCATGTAATTTTACTATGATAGCAGCACAATTTTAAAACTTGTATAACTGTGTAAGTATTGAAAACAGGACCTATGTTCATTGACATTTTTTACTCAGAATGACCTCTCAAATAATCTGTCCAAATTTATTACACTCGATCTAAATCACCCTGTATATTTAATAATGACATTTTCAGCCATGTATTTAATTATATATAATATAATTTTATATATATATATATATGTATATAAATAACATTATATAATAAAAATATAACTTACTTAAGAGTAAGAAAGATAGCGCAATATAATTCGTTTGAAAAGTAATATTTTTATTATATTTTTATTTCGAAAAATTATTATATTATCTTTTATCTTATTGTTAATTTAAAGGCAAAAAAATAACTTTTGAACATTGTGTGTCTGGGTTCGCGCTAACCTCTACATCTCTTCATTACTTGGAGGCTATGTCTACGTTATCTGCCCTTTCCGAGGAATATTGCGTTGATATTCAGTTTTATGCGAAAAACGATGGGCATTTTACTATATCAGAGGGGTCTTGTGGGTCTTGGCCACTTGCAATCTATCAAGAGCTCGGGTAATCTTGTCATTTCTTCTGATATCTCTTGCAATTGTATTGCGATCAACTGGCGAGGGAATAGGACCATCATCTCTCTGGAGTCACACCGTAGCTATCCGTAACTCGGATTTCTCTGTGGCAGTCAGCACCGCATCCATTGAGTGAGATTCCAACATTGCTCTAGAGTCGTATATTACATTACTGCGTTAAAAATGGCATAAAATATGAAGTGTCTGAATAGTTCAGTGATAAAAGCAATTGGCCGGAAAGGAAACAAAAGACTCGAGTTCGATTTCAGCCACCTCACATATTTTTCTAGTCCGCAAATATCGTTTTCGAACGATTATTTGTTGGACTCAAAAAACATGCAAATGCTCTACAGATACGTCAGTGTCTCTGCCACTATCTATCATATGGGAAATATGGAAAATAATTATATATATATATAGCAAATTAGAAATTATTAATACAATTTTCAGGCAAGTTGCAACAATTTTGAAACCATAATTCCAACAAAAGAGTAAGATATTAGTTCTAAATAAACGTTTGAAGTCACACAGAACGACGGAGTCATGAGAAGTAATTCCTTTAGAAACTAAAATCAATGTGTAATCCAACATGGAACCCAATAAAGATAAAGCTATATAATCATCCGGTGAAAAAGCCGCTGACATTCAGATTCTAAATTCTTAAGTCGCCTGACGGACGCTCTTAGAATATCTAAACAGAAACTGATCTTTTCCCAGCAAAATGTCACAGAAACCAAACAGTAATAAATTAGGGAGACGACTATGCTGCTTAATGGAAAATAAACGCTAACTCGACACTACACATGCACTCGCCTGATAGACCGCTTTTATATATCTGCGTTGCGATGAAATTTAGAGAATAATAAAAGTTAACCCTATATGACTGCACCCTATGATTCTCCGTTGGTTACAGACTATTTCATAAAACAAAAGTCTTCAATAAATCTTCAAGACTTCGATTCTGGCTATTAAAAAATTTTAAGATTTTATTTTTATAATACGGTAAACGATGTGTGTGTGTGTATGTATGTGTACGTGCATTACATAATGGAAAATTACCAATTTTATATGATATCTATATACTATCTATATACTATTTATATCTATATACTATCAGTATGCTCGGTACGGCTTCGGAAGCCAAATGATTCATGTGCATATGTATGTACATGACAGGAACACAATCCAATTTTCTGGAAATGCATAGATGAAAGCCTTCGTCTGATTTCTTTTTTTAATTCTTCAGCGATTCTCGCGCATATGTTCATTTCCATAAACTGTACTTAAGTTTCATCATAATACGTGTGTGCAATACTTATTTCTACTCGCAATCAAAGTATTAAGATAAATATATTTAATATAGCATTGCGTGTACGTGACTTAAAATTTAGAACCTTTTATATATTTTATAAAAATAAAAATATTTCAAGCACAATTTTGGAGTAATTAAAAAATAATATATTATTATAGATTTTCTGATTATATTTTTTGATTATATTAAGTATATACATAGTATATCCTTAATGGTCTATACATTTTTTGTAGAAAAAATTAAGAAAAAAGAAAATGTGTAGATAAATTAATGAAATTAAATTAATAAATATTTACTGTCTAATATTTAATAATTATGCATATCAGAAGACTTAACTTCATATCAATTTATGAAGCGTTCCATTGCTACTGATGTTCACTTTTGACGAGACACTGTGTATATCATGACGCACAACCGTGCACGAGATATTTCAGTTAGCTAGTTACAGGTTGGCTGCTAAGATTACTATCGCAATGTTGCCAGCAGGCTCCTACAGCACTTGTTATTCCTAGCCGTTAGGCTCTGCTTTTCTTGTTCTCATCTTCACGTTCGTCCCGTGGAAGAACGAACGTAAACGCCGGCATTCCGCGCTATCCGCTCATGTTCGCCCGCGTACGTTTTATAATTGATCCGAGCTGTGCGAGGGGAGTGAAGAATGCAATTCCAGTTCCCGCTCGCATACCTCCAGGTGCATTCACGCTCCCGCCGAAGAGAGAACGCTACGACGCGAACCTGTGCTCCTGCGATAAACACAAATAAGGGATATACTTGAAAAATTGCGGGTGTTCTATACGTTCCGTCATTCAAAAATTAATTCTTTATCCAGTCTCAAAAGTAACCTGATTCATTT
>OX424443.1:16790097-17009846 GCA_949152495.1 Lasius fuliginosus | reverse complement strand
TTTTATACATAGTTAATTAGAAAAAATTTTTGGGTGACTGTCGTGATATCTTCTTTTGTTGACACAACTTCATCTCGTTTGTTCCTCATTTTATGGATGCCTCGTTTTTGGTCATTCCAGATCGAAGGGCTTTCATGTTTATGTTGTTCTCGATGACTTCCTGAACAAGTCGTGTATTATAAGTTCTCAAACTTAAATCTCTACGAACTGCCCTTTTCACTCTTCTATTTAACACTCGATATTCTGACGAGTCTCGATCCATTGTCCTGCGCTTTTCCTGGAGTTCCACTGTAGCTATGCTAAGTTTGGAATTTCTCCTTTTCCCGTGGAAGCACACCTTAACCGCTACTTGGATGCTGCTGGTGATCTTTTCGGCTCGTTGTAATTTCCAGTTTCTTCAATTCTTCCATAGGGTGTAGTTTACACTCAATGTGAGAACGATACTCATCCTGTTTGTCTTGCAGCTTGCACACCGTCAGTCGAGTCTTCTTTTCAATTAATTTTTTCCACTCGAGTTGGGTATCAATGCAAATCTTCGCTCTCATCAGTCTGTGATCGCTCCCGGTTTCGAAGCGGTTTAGATTTGACATATCCGCGCAGATATATGTGATGAGAATGTAGTCGATTTCATTTTTGACTGTTTCATCGAGGCTTCTCCAAGTTCATTTCATCTGCCGGGGTTTTTGGAAGAAGGTGTTCATGCAGAAGATTATTCTTTTTTATGCATAAAATTATTCTTATACTTACGCAATATAAAATTATTGTGTTGTTAATATTATTACACAAAAAAAGAAAGAGAATTGAAAATTATATATCTAATTCAACTATATAAATTTGTGAAAAATTCCAGTTACTCTAAATTATTTGAACTACATTGGAATTAATAATTATCAAACACACACATCAGGCATATAAATTCTAATCTGCATTTGATCTCAAATGTATCCAGAATTTTATCAGTATCTGTTCTGTTTATTCCAGCTAACGTGGAGGAGACGTTGAATTTATCACTATCGCTGCAGGACTATAATCTGCAGGAAGTGACTCTTTACGCAAAACAGGCCAAGAGTCTGGGTCCGACGCTAAGTACGCAGGACATAATGGCGCTGCAGAGGCAAGAGGAGCGGCGCCGACAGCAGACCAAGCAAAGTGTGTTTGGCTTTATATTTAAAAAAACCAAGGAGAGCTCACTTAGTACGGATAGTCTAGGAGCTCGCAGCGTGTCACCAGCCAGAAGTGATGAAACAGCGAGAAGCGCTAGTCCCCTTCAGCCGCCAACTCGACCACAGAGGAAAAGGAGACCAGCCCCAAAACCGCCCACATATGCTGTACCTACTGTTCAAAATACGTCTGGGGACAGCGGCAAGGATAAAATGGTGATCAATCACAGCCGTAACAGTAGCGACAGTTCTGGTTACCATGAGGCCTCTGTGCTTAGCGATCATCCAGACTCGGCCGCAAGACTACCGGAAACCCTGCCCAGGAGGAGCAAGGCGCCAGGCATGTCCAATACATCCAGAAAACTGGCGCAAACCTCACAGTCTAGTAAAAGTTTGAGCAATCTGGTAATGACCGGCGGAACGCTCAGTCGGGGGATTAGCAACACTTCCCTCAGTTCCACTGGTGAGATTTGATCACATATGATTCCTATTGAGTTCATGCAATCCAATAATAAATCTCCACTATTATTAGAAAATAGTGTAGATTAATAGTATGTAAATTTATATTACTTTAAAAAATGTAATGTAGATTGCACGTGATAAGTAGGTAGCCGCGTGTGCGAACGTGTGTGTATGTGGGTGTGTGTGTGTATATGGCTATATACACAAAGTATTAAAAAAAGATTCTTATAGAGAGAGAAAAAAGAACTTATAGAGTAGATAGCATTCATTAAACTGAATAAAAAAATACTTGTGAGCATAGGTAAACATATATATGAGAAACTGTTTTCTATAATATTTTGGTCAATGCGAATTGCTTGCACAGGTTTTCGAAAGAAGAGAATTGCTCCTTCCCCGCCGGCAACCAGACCACTTTCGTCAGCTATTTCCACGCAGGCGTTAGAACACATTGTCGACTCCGAGGGATCGTTGACGTCCGATATAGATAATTCAAAACCATCATCGGACATTGGTGCACTATCGAAAACTAATTCGGACATCGATTTTCCTAAAGCTAATTCCGACATCGGCATCAACGTGCAGTCCATGCTTGAATTAGACTCTAAATCAAAGTCGGAAGCCACGGCGTACAAATTTGATGACAACATTCAGCAGATTCCTATCGCTGAAACGAATGTCAAGGCATGTTCTGAGACAGATTCGGTCAACTATATGCTTGTTAAAGCGGATGTGGAAGTGATCGCGCCTGTAGAAGTTGCCCCAAAAGTAGAGCAAGCTAGAGTAGCAACAAAAAGAGGTAAGTTAGCATGTATTGCCAGCTCAAATGCTTTGCTCCTTAATTTCAAAGCGCGAGATTCTTCGGGAAATCCACATCAAAGCGAAGATATAGGCATAAATAATGAAATGTCACTTGCTACATTTTGTATCCTGAAAAGTATAGATTTTCGATATTGAAGAGGGACAGATTACATACTGTTACTCAAAGATACCGTTTGCAATATGATAATTCTATAGATACCAACTTTGTAAATAATGTTTTGCTTGCGAGATCGTAACGAAAGATCATATTCAAAATATATTAGGCGAAATATCTCACAAATCTCAGTCTTCGAATGATACCAAGTTTATATAAAAATCACGAGGAATCTCTCAGTTTCTTTCGATAGTCATGAGTTTCTCGCGAACAGATCGAACAAATTGATTTGCTATGCCAAACATTACACAAAAGAATATTATACGAGCAAACAATTGAGGAAAAGGCAGACGTCAATGAATCTGTGGGGCATAAAATCGGACATAGAAAATATGGAATGTGAAATTCTAGGAAGTAAGTGTAATTTGAATTTTTTGAAGCATAACGATAATTATGTTTATTGCAATAAGTATTGCAAAAAGATTTTAGTGCACAGTAATGATTTTCAGAATTGCGCTCCGAAGAAAATCAAGTTAATCAATTCTTTCGAAAAGCCAGATTTAATTTCGCCCCGAAATATTTATTCAAAATATTCCAAGACATTGATTTTATTAGAATCTGCCGCTCATTCTACGAAATTAGATAGGATAAACATGATAAAGTACTATACAAAGTCTATAGTTTCTAACGAAAATAGAAAATCTTGTAATTTCTTGAAACAGTACGTGGAAAACAACTTGTCTCCTCCTTTTGAATACTTTGTAGATATTTGCGATCTTCACAAAGCTATTAGACATCCAAATGTGGCGTCCACAGATTCCATATCCAACGACATTGAGGGGCTACCCTCGCTACCTATTATAAATCATACCGAGAACAGATTAGAGGAGAGAAAGTTAAGCATTTTGCAACCACTACCGCCTGGTTTGGTTAGCCGTCGAAAATCAAATAAAAACTGAAATTGTTTAATTTTTTGATCCAGTTAAATTCGATTCTCGAGAGTAGAGTTGGCGAATTTGTTTAAAACTTAATACACATAATGGATCTTTGCAATAGACTTTCTATTAGAACAAATATAGAATTAATCTTCAAATTTTATTAATTAAGAATAGATTTTTTAAACATTGTCTTGCTTTAACAATTTTCTAATTTCCAACCTTAATATTGGCAATTAAGCTTTAAATTAAAGAATCGAATTATTAAAATAAAAAATTTTCAAAAATATATTATATTTAATAAATATTACTTTCGTCAACTTTAATCACATAATATGTTACTTATATTATTTATTTGCATTTTTTTAATAAGCTGTTTTTAATCAATTTTATTTAAAATTCTATATTTATATTTGTATATACATCAAAAGAGTTTGGAATTACTTAATTTTTTGAGATGCAGATTATATTATAAATTAAAGAATTTTCAACCTTAAATATTGTGGTAATTAATTAAAGAATTAAATTTAAAAGAAATTTTACATCTTATTATTTTTTTCTTTTATGAAAACTTTATGAAACAAAATGAATAATACATTCCTCTATTTGGAAAGTGAAGTGATTCCAGATATTTTTGTCTACCTAAAAATATATAGACGACTTTGTATAAACACGATTTTGCACTGACTTAGTTTTGCATCTCTATTGGGTTTTTACGTCTAGATAATGTATTTTTGTTGCTCCATTCGGCGCATAGTACATATGTATACTTTAAGTTTGCTTGTTTGTATCATATTTTGCTAGCTTGTATTTTCGGTGATGGTTATTTTTTTTCTTTCTTTATCCAAACTAGTTGGAGAACCCCTTCCCATGCCTCGAAAGGTTAACACGTGTAAGGTTAGCGCTTCAGAACCTCCAAAGGCACCTAAGCGTAAAGTGGTTCCGCCTTTGGCACCACCTAGAACCTTGAACATGAAACGCGATTGTATAAACAGTTTATCACGTGAACGTGAAAACTCTGAACATGTCACAAATAAAGCACATTGCTGCACTTTAAATACTGAAAATACATTATCATTGGATGAGGATGATTTTGTTACACACATTAAGCGAGAAAGGACACATTCAAAGTCGAAAATTGATTCTGCACTTTCCAACGAAGATCAGATAGCCCAAGAAGAAAAGATATCAAAAATCGATGATATTACAATTGAAGATGGCATGTCTCTAAAATCATATCAATATCCAAATCATAAAATGAAAAGCAATTTTGAATTACACAACTCTAACTGTATGGAATCGATCCTTATTAATCCAGAAACACATTTTGAATCCAAAGATAAGTTTTTGAATGAAGATAAATTTAGCAAAGAAGAAAGAATATCAGATATTGTCGATAATGTAGAGGATCATAAATCATTAAGCCAACATTTAAGTAATGACGAAAATGGGCTATATTCTGATTCCACGGAATTAAATGTATCACAAAAGAAACTATTATTACTTGAACATAATGTTATTCCCAAAGAAGAAGAGAATAATTTTTTACAACAAGATTACAAGATAAAGTCTAAAAACATCGATTCACGTGATGAAAGTGAGAATCAATGTAATAAACCATATATGTTATCGAATGATGATTCTCTAAACAAAAGTATGACCAAACCGAATCGCATGACTGATCTGAGAAACGAACAACTGAAGCTATTGTATCATCAATCTGCTTGCCAAAGATCACCGAGGAAAAGAATTTCTTCCGATGAAATTGAGGAAAGCATTGAGGCAGCGAAATATTTTCGTTCGAAAGAAGCGACGAGCGGCACAGAAGAAAAGAGTGATTTTGAAGAAAACAAAGAAATGTGTACGGTGATCTCCACCATACCAAAATGCGATTATTTTGATGTCATTAAAGAAAATGGCACTTTAAATAGTATCATAAAATATAGCAGTGCGGAAAATCTCAATGAATTATGCCAAAAATTTCAAACTGGTCAAAGCGAGGAATCAAACAGCATGAAAAATGCTAAACGGGTAAAAGTGATTCGAAGCCAGTCTAAGTCGGATGACTTTGAGATGGATACCTTGAAGAGACAGAAGCGACATCTCACTTCGCCTCTAGAGGACATCGCGCACGCTTTGAACCTAAATTTCTCCACTCGGAACTCAATATCTTCAAGTGCGTCCCAAAAAGAGCAGGAGGAAATTGACGCAGGATATTGCATTAATCGTACAAAGGATGCAGATGTAAATGAGAGAGAATCGTACGGTGAATTAGTTACAGGTGCATGTCATTATATTACTAACATTCTATTTTAAGCCTTGTTATCCTTCACAAGTTTTTAACTTTTTCAGTTTCATGTCCTGCGTACCATTTTGAAATTGTATGTATATATAATGTATGTGTATATACAAGGTGTTAAAAAATAGTTCAAAATTTATAAATTCGAGTAAAAAATACTTAATAAACATCAATCGAAAAATTAATCCTGTGAGAATTCGAGGAGATTTTCGGCTTTAGTAAAGATCAAATGATTTGTTTGCCTCTACGGCTATATTGAAATTATTTAATATATATTCCGAAATTTTTCTTAATTTATCAAGTCGAGCGAAATCCGATAGCTCATATTGCCAATTGGCCAATTGAATACTAGGACCATTTGATTGTCAATCGTGCTGGTTATCCTAGGCATCGGTCGATATGTGTGAATGTGTGCTATCCATATGTGTGCTAACGGGATCCTCCCGTCAAGTTTACTACCACCTTTATATACTTGTTCTTCCCATTGTAGTAGTTTGTCATATCGATGTTACTTTCTTAAATCTCTGTTTCACTCCACACACACATTTAATGTTCTTGGCTTTCTTTTACCATTCTTCCAGAACTCTACTGCGCTTCTTTTATGCACGCATGCAATTAGAAATATTTATCTTGTAATCATCTTATAGTATAATAATACATATGTAAGATATGAGGCACAGAAGAAGTCGCGCACCTTTCTGCGTATCACGTAACATATAGGCACGGCACATACATATAAATTTCTTTCCATTTATTTTTAAATCCTATTATTAATCTTATAAATTTATCTGACAGATTTTAAAAATAAAACAGTTATTTTAAGTATTCACAAGTAAGGGGGATCGGACTAATTGAGAGATAGGCGCGATATACAAAGCGCAAATTCTTTTTCTTTTCAATGCCATTCGTTAATTGTGATATTCATACGTTTTGGGGTCTCATATTTGTGGATCGTCATTAGCAACTAATCAAAAAATACATAAAACAGTAAAGCGTAAACTGTAAAAAGGTAAAAAATTCACATATATAATAAATACATTAAATTAAGTATAAATTACGTGCATACGCCTTCTGTGACTCTCAGGCACCTTTACAACGGACATACTAAGCCTTTCGGTTCTAGTCGTTAAAGAAGGAAATACACGCACTATATAACACTAAATACATGCACTAGTTGTTCGGAAGCATTATATAATGTCCAAACAATTGACAGATCATTGCGCAAGCTAGAGAATAGAATAAAACGTTAAAGAAAAAATGAAACCATCGTTATAAAACGGAGGCGACTAACACATTCATCGCAAGATACTGTGAGCCACATGAGTCAGAACGCAACTATCAGTTATTCGAACGAAAGTATTTTAATGATGATCGCATGACATTAACAGTGTGCAACAAAACAAACACAAGATCCACTAACATTTTTTTACATAGACGTAAACAACGCG
The DNA here is from genome assembly GCA_949152495.1 of Lasius fuliginosus. Taxonomy (NCBI): domain Eukaryota; kingdom Metazoa; phylum Arthropoda; class Insecta; order Hymenoptera; family Formicidae; genus Lasius; species Lasius fuliginosus. The sequence continues at coordinate 17,002,629 of OX424443.1, read as the reverse complement.
CGCCAGATGAAACTTTAGACAAATTCTCCACTAGCGTGAGATAAGCGTGCAAATTTTCGGTGTCGCTCTGGAGATTCAAACTATTTTTTTGTTTCTTTATGAATATCATCTCCGACAAACGCTTTTCGTATATCGGCTCTTCGTTTAAGATTTTCACCTCATCTCGTGCGAACTCATGGTTGGTTAATTTGTTGTCCGTGATGACAGAGTGCTGTGCCGTATTTCTATTGATGTGATTGATGTGTGCGATGCTCGGCCAATCGTGTTTTTAAGAGTCTACCTGTCTGTCCGACATATGAAGCATCGCAAGATCGTTTTGTAGAGTATCTTTGTGTACATGGTCGTAATTTATTAATGCCCGAGGGGTGATATCGACAGAGCCGGTCCCTTTTGCTAGCGTGCCTCTTCTCCCCCTCCTTCAGCGTTATTTGAAGAACCAGAGAGAAGCAAGGAGTTGACCCGGCTAGGATCTTCGCCCTATCCTTCCTGGCCCTTCTTTTCCACTTGCGAAGAACCGTTGTTTCGTCGGTAGCAGCATCGTTCTTTTCCGGGCCCTGAAAAGTCCATTCCGGAGCTGATGCTGCTCCCCTAGAGGATGAGGGCTCGGAAAGGCCCCTCATCCTCATTCCTTCCCAGAGAGACCACACTATTCATTTTCAATGTCAATATCCAATCCCATGAGTAGCTGGCGAATAAAGGTTAGTCCAGGCAGAGCCCCGCATGCCCGGGCAAGGTTGAATACTCTTGGGATTTCGCCTGATACCCCAGGCATAATTCCCGACACTGCACCCCCAGTGTTATGCAGCCTTCGCCACGATAGCTCCCAACTTGTCTTGGGGAGCTGGTCCGTAGCCTGTCCGGCTCCAAAATAGGGTTTTACGCGGGGCCAGTTATAGCCACCACTATCCAGGAGCCTATTTGGGTTAAACCCGGAGCTCTCTTGGACCATTCCCCGATCCACCACCCGGAGACGCGCCCGATAGATAGCTCAACCCACGAGATATACATACATTATGTACTATACAATTTTCTTATAATTAATAAGTTTACTAACTAACATTATATTTGGAGATATTTTTAAGACTATTGAACTTGTCTGCATATCATTTTTATTAATAATTTTAAATTTTTTCGATTTATGTAAATTACATTTTCATATTTGTTCAATTAATCATACTTAGTATTTTTTGCTTCATAAAATTGCTATATAATCATCACATTACCTCCATAAAAGATCATGCTATTCTATTTAGATTAGAATATCTTAATTTCAAATTTTTTTGTTTTCTAATTTGTAAATATTTTGTGTCATATACTTTACGTCTTTATTATAAATATAATAACTTTAAATTCTTTTTCGATTTCTTTAGTATTGCTTTAGAATTAATTTTTAGATTGTAATACATTTTAAACAGTTTTTATGAGAATGTAGCTACAATCTTTTTTAGTATAAGAGAAGACTAGCACAATATTTGGCTAATTTTTTTTATTTTGTTTATATTTACAATAGCTAATCAAGATGTCCCAACCAAAACCGACATCCTGCTGCAAAAAGTATCAGATACCTTATCAAATGTGCTACCGGCCTCATCGTCTCTAGTATCAAAAACATCGTTGCCGCTTAATACAACCGCATCCATGCAAACAAACGTCGTCGCCATTTTCAACGATTCAACGATCGAATCAGAACCCGTCGGTATCAAGGACGAGTCAAACGAAATCTACAAGTCGTGTATTGACCTTCCAGAAAATACTTTGAGTACTAGCACGCCAAATATGACTGCGGCGAATTCGCAAGAGAATACTTCTGATTACGTGTCAGCGATAAACGAGGACTTATCGATCAGCGATTGGAAGTATCAGCTTCCGACTCCGCCAAGTGCCTTTCGTGATTCATATTCGCCTATCTTTGACGATTATGATACGATTACGCTGGGATCAGTAAAGACCTTCAAGGAACCGCTAGTAAGCCCAGTTTCGGAGTTAGCTAATGCCACTCCGAAAGATAATAACAATAAGAATATCGAATTGACAAAGAATTTATGGAACAGTTCTGAAGCAAATTTTGGTCAGAAAGTTTTAAATGAAAAAACGACGGACGACGTCGTGCTCGATGCGGAAATCGATAAGCAAATAATAAGCAAATCTGTCGAGCAAACATCCGTCGTTTCCCACAAAACAAAAGCTAATCCAGATTTGCGGAAAGAAATTATTTCGGAAATGGAGAACAAAATAGAGACCGGTACATTAGCGCAAACTATCAATAAGGATTTCGATCGAAAAAATATGAACAGCTTATCCGCACCGGAGATAGCGCCCGTGGACAATACTTTGTCTAACTTTACAATCACTACCTATACCAAACAGAATAGCCTAGACATTTTCGAAGAATTTGAGGAATCCAGCGATTATACAAAAAACTCGGAAAACAGATTTATTAAAGGGTTTGCCACACTGTCGAGGAGTAACGCCGAAAGTTATGATAAGAAAAGTATGCTTTTAATTGACGATATATCGCATGACAAGAAGATGACAACGAAGTCCGAAGAGTCGAACGCCATTAACCTTGATTGTAAAACAGAACCAAAGATTCGCAATCAAAGCGAGTTACCCCACAGACTGCAGTCTCTCAACGCAATCAATGAAAAGATTAATATCCAGCGATCCAAGAGTCATATATCGATATCCAGTAACGCCAAGTATCAGACAGAAACGCAGAAAATCGACGAGAGAAAGCAAGCTGAACTGAAGGTTATTGGTATAAAAAAATCTACGAGCATCACAGACTTGAATGTCGACGTATTACAAGACAACGAGAAGTTCTCGCAATGGAGAGATAACATATTAAAACACCAGAAGGAGCCTAGTAGAGAGAAGCAATTACAATCACTGCAGGTAATTTCGAGTTATAGGGTGACAATCAAATATGATAGATTCAACTTGTTACGCATTGGAAAGAAGTATATTTTAAGACATTTAAGAAGTAAACAGATTGCGGAATTATATGTATAAATGTATGCAATACAGCAAACTTTTACAGAAATTATTTTTTTATTATTATATTTTATTATTATATTTTTTATTACTATTTTTATTATCTTATTACTTCTATTGTGTATCATAAATATTAATATAATTGCTGCTATTGATGTAATCTATTAAAATGTTTCTACTAAAATTAGCTTATATATAATAATTATATTTAATAATTTAATAATTATAATTAATGCTAATATGATTTTGATGATGAAATTAATGATATAATATTTAAACTTTGTCAACATAAAAATATTATTTTAACTTTTAGGTGCTAAAAAGTATTTTACCGCAATTGAAAAATGCTCAACAAGCGAAAGAAAACATGTCCAAAGAACACAGTAGCGCATTATTAATTGAAAAGAAGTGAGTATTATTTCTTACAAGAAAACATATAGAAAAGTGTCTTTTTTCGATTTTTTGATAAACTTTAAATATGTTATAAGTTAGCTCAAAATAAGAGAAACATCTTTTATAAGGACTTTTTCACACATTTAGGCTTAAAACAATCGTTTGAACGCGTAATTCGATATATTCGATTTCGAATGAATGCCATCGAAACCGTGAGGTATATGAAAAATTATTTCAAACGGAAGTTTTATGATTTTTAATGCTCTTTATAATTATGTATTTAGATTTTTTTGAAAAATGACATATTTTTCCAAATATCCACTTTCTATTAGTAATTTTGCGTGTCAAATTTTTTATAAGCATAAAAATTAAAAAAACATTTAACATCACAATTTTATTCATATATGATAACATATGAATTTGATATTCGCTTTCCGAAATCGCATTATTAGGAAATGAGTTTTAATAAGCATTGTGCTCTATGCGCCATGCGTTAGAATTGTCACGTTCAAATTGTTATAACTCTGTGAATTTTCTTATTGAATCGATATAATAAAATAAAATTTTATACATATATTCCAACCTTATATACGTTTTTAAAATACAAAAAATTATGAAAATTCATTATTTCTATTAAAGAGATTTTTTCTCTGAATCATGAAAAATGGTGGTAACACAAGATATCTTAAAGGAATCGAAACATAATTTAGCATTCTAGTACTAATTACCGTTGTCCTATAATATTAATTATCTTATCATCTTATAATTACTCCCCTCCTCTCAGTATTGATTGTACAAATAACTAGACAGTTATTTTATAATAAAATTATTTTCTAGCAGATACGAGCCTGAATTCAACGATTTAAACAAAACGAATGTAATTTCAACACGCGAATCTCGAGATTCAGAACCGGAATGTAAACAATTGTCAAAAGAAAAAAATATAAAACGTTATGTTTATACTGGTCCACCTGAGATCAGTCTGGGCAGTTGGTCGGAAAGACCCAGCATTAATGTTCAAATCAAAATGGACACTGATTATAAACTAGGAAGAAATAATACGAATAGCAGTAAGCCCGTTGTTAATATTAACAGCACCAAAAATGGGAAGGATGTCGCGAACTATGCCAGCAATGTCAATAAGAATAACGTCGCTCACCACAAGATTAAAATTAATACTTCGACAAATAAAAATCCTGACGAGAGAGAACTCACGAGAAAGCTAATCACACATACAACAGCGTCGGGTTTCAAGATACCGATATCAAGTCAAGTTAACGTGTTTGATTCGACAAAGAACCAAGATAGGCCCTTTGTGATGGGAGTCGAGTTGAAGAAGACCTCCATCGAGATGCCAAAGGAAATGTTGAAGAATGAAATCAGTGAGAACGAAATCGACACATCAATAAATGTCAAAGAATTGACAAATACATTCGGTCAGCATATGAATTTTAAGCAGAAACCTAAACGCGTTAATATTAATAAACACTCGGCGAATTATGATATGCAGTTGGATGAGATAGAAAGAATAGCAAAACCGAATATTAAGCAAAATGGTCATACCAAGTTCGCGAAGACATCTAATCAGAACGATCTTTCCTCCAAATCTCAGTTTCGGATGCACGATGTTCAGAAGAATTCACAAGCAAAAAGGTACACGTCCGTCGTAGGCATAAATGAGATGAGTCAAAATTTTAAGCCACAAAATGAAACATCCTTCAGATGTAATATCAACAACACTGTAAAGATCAATCCACTAATGCCCATCGTAAAGGGATTCAAGATACCTATTACTGACTCCAAAATGAATAATAATCAAATAAACCCTAACGAATTATCAACAATTGATGGTTCCAATGAGAGCATGCAACCTCCTAAACTTCCAACCATGCCAGTGATAACGGGAGTGACACTGAAAAATGCCAGCCCAAAACCCAAATCAGTTCAATTAGATTCTAGGGATGGACTGTTGGAGTCCATCAGGAATTTCAGACGTGAAAAGTTAAAGAATGTAAGTATATTGATATAAAATTTACATTAAAGAGAAAGAAAAAGATAGAGAAAATGTTTATTTAAAATTCTTTGGAACATGCAAAATTGTATCGGATAGCTTTATTTTCGCCACCTGTAGAACATAGAGATATGAAGGTTTAGCTTCAGTTTCGTCAATTATAGTATAGTATGTGAAGGTATGATCAAAAAATACCTGGACTGATTTTGTTATTAACAAACGTTATTGGTTATCAATATAAACATTTATAATCTCAAGTCTTCTGTTAAAATCGATTGACATAAACTATAAGATATATTAAACTCTTTGGCGATTTCTCGTATTGTCAGTCGTCTGTTTTCACGGATTAATTAATTTACGAGAGCATTGAATTATTGTTTCTGCTCGTTGATGGACGTGGATCGTCATTCGTCGATTTTCTGCCTTCTTTGAATCTTTTGTGCCATTCGAAAACAGTTGTACTCAAAATAATACGTATGGTATATTAGTTTTACATCATATAAGTAATTTACATTATATTATTTGTTACCACTATTACTGTTATATTACTGCAACAAACAGTGTTTACTGGATATGAAATAAATTAATTATTATGAAAAATAACTGTTTTTTGTTTCAGATTGAAGAGATATTAACTGCGCGCTATTAAGCCTCTATAAATACCTAATAAACATATACAGAAAAGAATCTGTTTGATACAAAAACATTCCGAAATTTGTGGAAATGTCTTTTCTTTTTTTTTCTTATTAGATATAAATTTATATCTATTTATATCATTTGTTTTCAGGTTATTAAATGTGAAAACTATATTTTTTTGTTTACAAAACGATGTTTTTTTGTTTACAAAAAATATGTGGAAATAATTTTGAGAAAATTTCTATTTAATCCTAAAATACTACTAAAGGTTTTTTTTCCAAATAAATCTTTTCCAGAATGCATCCTAAAAGATTCGATAATTCGTGTTTTTTTTTATCTCTATATAGTTGTTTGATCTTTTATATATACATATGTATATCATTAATATTTAACACTAAAACTGGTGATTCTTAGATCTCTAAAATCACTACAAAAAAATATGCATTATTGCAATATTTTCATCTACTCAATTGTAGACGAAACTATTATTGCTAAAAATTTCATAATAGTCCTAATAGAATTTACAATTTTGCGATGCAAAGGTGTAAGTCAATGTCAGTTTGGAAATAAGACAAAAATATTCCGTCTGCAATTCTAGTGTTAATATAGTTATTAATTTCGTTTTTTGTAGTACTTTGGGATTAATTTAAAAAAAATATATTTAAATGGTATTTTAGTTTATTAGCGCTGAGATTTATGCGGCTAGAAGTCACATACAAAATGAAATATTTTTGAGACATATTTACACATGCACTTATATTTAATACACACATACACACATTATATATACATATATACATACATATATACATATATATATATATATATATATATATATATATATATAAGAAAAGGAAATGTTTATGTTTTTTGCATCAGCATTTAACGTGGAAAAAAAATACTAAAAAATATGTCCTCACAATATTAATAATTGATATTGCAAATTGCTCAAGTTATATTTTGTCATGTATATTTTTTCAAGCTATACTTTCAATTTAAATAACTAAATAGAACTAAAATCCGATTATGGCTCCACGTTAAGCACATGTAAATACGATATACAAAAAGCTACAACAACCAAAACTCCGTTGTAAGAGATAGAAGATGTACATAGTATTCGAAATGTATTCGATATTTACTTGATCGTAAAAGAGGACGGAAAACACTTATTTTATTTACTTGAATAGTCATCAACACGATTGCTCATTAATTAATATAAAGAGAGAAAGAGAGAAAATTAGATTAATTATTTTCCCAGACAACACCACGTCTTATGATATGATGTCTAAAAGACATCTTAATGACGTCTTTAAAACGTCTTATGTCCTGATTTTGGACGTGGTGTTGTCTGGGTTTAATTCGATAGAACTGTTTGATTTTAGCTTTATTGAGATGTATACTTATAAAAAATAGAATAATACCAAAATTAATCGTGAACAGATCGTTATAAATACTAATAGCGATTTAATGCTAAATATTAATGTTTGATGTTCGCGATTAATTGTAAGTTTCTATCAACGGGACCAAAGGTGATAATGTTATTTTATCTATCGTACAACACTAATATAGAATTGTGTAGAATGCGTTACTATGCTAAATTCGAAATAGTATTTTAAATCTGGTCAATTGAGTTATATCGAAATGATTGTGGACTTAATGGTAAAAATTTATAATTATGTAGAAGGATGTGTTATATTTAAAACATTGAGCCATTTATTTTCCTCCATAAATATTATTGTATCGATATAACAAACGATTGTATTTTGGCATAAAGTGTAAAATATATATAGCCAAAAATAAATTAGTGTTTGTTTGCATTACATACCTATGAATTTTTCATGTTTTCTTTACAGCATAATTACCTAATAAGCAAAATGTGCGCAATATGCCAGCAGATTGGCAACAAATTTACTCAGAAGTTGCTAGCAAATTGGCATCAACTATGTCCGCATTAGGTTTGTGATCTGCCGGCAAAACTTACTCACAGAACCTGACTATATACACCTTGAAAGACACATGTCGCGAGAATAAAGAGAAATAACGCAATAGTATAGCGACACAAAGATCACGTACGCGAATAAAATAATTATAAAAACATTAAACCAAACGATCATAATCGAGAATACGGTAAAAAAGTTTGGAAAAATTACGAACCGTACATGAACGCATAACAAGCACAATAAAAATAACCAAAATTAAAAGTAACAAGATTAACAAGAAAATCCTCCTGTACCGTAACAACAAAAGCAGAAAAAACCGATTATATTATAAAGATTTACAAAAATAATTTTATTCTATAAGCATGCTGATAATTGCTTTTCAAGATAACTTCCTTGTTATGCCAACAAATTTGCTTAGTTATAAATGTTAAATTTGTGTAGCAAGCTATGTCTTTGCTAAATTAATCTATTCTATTATCAAAAGTGGGAAGGACAGATTGTCCAACGATCGTTCGACTAATGTTGTCTACAAGATAGATTGCAATGATTGTTCGGCGACATATATAGGACAAACGAAAAGACATCTCAGCACCAGGTTCAAGGAACATCGGAAAAATATAAAATTAGATGTTACATCACACTCAGTTATTAGCAAACATCGTTCCGAATATGGACATGATTTCGATTGGAATAATTTTAACATTTTACACACTGAAAAACATGTCAAGAAGAGGGAGATAGCTGAGGTGTTTTTCATCAAAAAACTAAATAATAACATAAACTCACAAAAGGACACAGAGAGTTTAAATGACATATACAATAAAATAATTAAGGTTGCTTAAAATAAGCCTATCGTAGAAATTTCAATTTACTTTGACGTCCTTGCTGACACGCGGATTACTGTTGTTTAATTTAACTGCCGTTCAATTTTAATTTTAATTTTAATTTCTGTGTGGCCACTCAGTGGTACAATGTAAACTAGACAAAAGATGTGAATTTTTGCTTATATTGATTTACTGTAAGTAATAATATTATAATTTGTATCCTATACATTGACAGTCTATGTATGCAATTTGTCGCCTTGCTTTTGTATTTTTATATTTTTGCATTAATTGTATTGTAGTTTCATTTGAGAAGGACCACAACCAAATGGTCGAAACGTAGTGATGATCAATAAATGGAATATTTGCTAGTTTTGGTCAAAAAATTTTTTAATTACTCTTAAATTAATCTAATTTTTCCATGTTCCATTCGCAATAAATATTTTTGCTTGAAAATTTTTCTTAATATAAAATTTCATTTGAAAAATTAAATATTTTATTCGATTAAACATATTGACTATATTTGACCAAATTCGTTCAAATTTTTTTATCTGAGCTTCAATTGCAAAGAATTATCAACTCTTTTAAAATTAAATGTACATAATTGCTGATTTATCATCTTTCTTTAATAATTGCTTAACATTATTAAAGTTTATATTTTTATTAAATGTATTAACAAATACATATAAAAACAATTTGTTTCAATATTATTCTATATGAAATGTATTTAATATTAAAGGTAAGATAAAAGAAAAAACCGTGCATGTGTGTCAGTGATAATATCGACATTGAATTTGTTTTACAGAATACGAGTTTTAATCAAAGATGATAATCATAATGATAAAATAGAAAAATGGAGACAAAGAAAATATTTTTATATATACATACATACATATATATATATATATATATATATATATATATATATATATATATATATATACACCGATAATGTTAGTGATAAAAGTAATAATCACTTTGAAATCCATTATAAGCCTTATAGGGATCGACCAATTGCGTGCGTTCTAACATTATCTGATCGTTACAAATGTATATTATGGCGTAATAGGCATATATTACGCGTATATACATTAATGTTTCCACACATATAAACGAACATTTATTAAGACAGATAAGGCTAATTGTAATATAATAAGCGAAGAAAAAATATACAAATTGTTTTTATTGTCTCTCCTTTTCCATTCACCTGGATTGTCGAAAAGTATCCTTAAAGAAAAAAAAATTCATTAACGATTGTGAAAAATTTTATAGCGTGGTTTCACAACAACCATTAGTGATGGGATTACGTATCTTACAAGTAGGTTCGAATTTGTTTGCATGGTTTCGAACTCTCTATGATTACATCGAACAAAAAAAACAGTACTTTCAAGTAGACTCGAACCTGAACGAAATAGGTTCGAATCCTTTATAAGTATCTCGAAAAACAAGAGCAGTACTTCCAAGTACATTCGACTTTTGATCAAGTATGTTCGAATCTTTTATGAGTACTTATGGGAAATTGTGAGGTTAGGTGAATGGATATTTGGATGGGGATGAGGAGTGTGCGTGCACGCGTGTGTGGATGTGTAGCAAAGTATTATAAATATTTTTTTTATTGTAGAGTTCGAGTACTACTTGTAAAAGATTCTATTCTTTATAAGTACTATTTCGAACCTTGCAGGTATTCAATCTAAAATTCGAATATAACTGTTCTAGATTCGATTACTGCAAGTACAATATATGAAACATTATTTCTTATGAGTACTATTCGAATCCTAGAAAATGAAACTTGATTATTGGATTCGACTCGGAGTTTTAAATATATATTGAACTTGATCCCATCATTAACCACTATCTGTAAAAGAGAGATCTACGCGCGATAAAAATAAATCATTATTATTACTTTGTCGGTCCCGTTTGTAAAGAAACTTAGCTAAGCGAAGGTAATATGTGGTGACATGTTGATAAGCGCAGTAAAGACAGTTCTTATGAAACCATGCTAGAACATTGTCGATGGTTGCTGTACGCGTCGCGCTTTTATGGATGTCATCCACATACGATTGACGAACGATCTCGCGTATCCGTAAATTCTCGCCTACTGTTGATATATTCGTTAATAGCGTGCGGTGTATATTGTGCCGCAGCATATTATGCAAAGGGCTTTAGCAATTACTGTAACGCCGCCAATAACGTAATGATGAGTTGCGCTTTGCAGCGAATCAATCGATACAATCGGTGTCTATACATGGTCCTGACAACGTTGCTATCGTACTTGCGACATATGGAATTCGAACGCGCCGTGGCTATCGCTCGTAAATTTGACGATCTAATGCATAATTGGTGCGCCGATAACAGACGAACGAATCGCTGTATACAATGGTTGATTATATTAGCGATTCTCGTCGCTTGGATCTCGGTTGGCGTACTAACAAAGTTTGCTTTGCCTCAAATGATTTTGTACACGTTTGCGTTACAAATCATAATGCGAATTACATTCTCGATGGAGATTGCGAAGTTTTACTTCTTATACGACGCATTGTATCGCAGATTTCGTCGCCTCAATGGACTATGTCGCAAACTGACTGGTATTATGTCAATCGATTAACAAACTTAATTAAGATTGAATTAAGTTATCGTTAAAGTATTGATTACAATGATCAAATACTAATTTTTTAATTATTCGTAAGATTAATGCAAATGTTTAAAATATGCATGTTTAAAAAATTGATGTAACAATAGAATGCAACAACTAAATAGAATGGATTCTTTAAACTTTTAACAGGCACATTTTTTTCTACTAATTGGATTTTTATTAAAATTTACCTTTATATATTTTTGAGATCGCTAATTACAAATTTGAAGTCAAATTTCAAAAATTTAAAATGGCGGATCTAATATGGCGAACGAATTGTTTATAAAACTTTTTATTTCTGCTCAAGTTATAAGCTTTTGGTCGATTTTCGAGACGCTGATTATCTACTAAACTAAATTCAAATTTTGAAAATTAAAAATGGCTGACTTAATATTGCGGATAAATTGTTTATAAAAATTATTGTTTTTTGCTCAAATTAAGTTTTTGCGGGTTTTTTGGATTGCTGATTACAAATCTAAAATCAAATTTTGAAAATTTAAAATGACCGATTAAGCAAAGTAAATTTGTTTCTTTCTAATAAAAAATGCTTATTTTAATATTTTCATACAATCAAGATTTTTTTCAACAATGAATATGTATAAAAATTTTCAATAAATTATATATTATACAATAAGATATGGTTAAAATTTCTCTAAATTTTCACAGTTTTCTAGTTTTATTAATTTATGGAATAGCCAGATTAATTTAAAAAAACCTCGTTTTTATCTTAAGATGTTTATGAAGACATTATTAAGAGTGTATTAATTAATTAATTAAAATATTATTCGAAAAATGATAGTTTAAATACTGACAAATATAAATTATATCAATCATATAAATTATATACATATTTATAACTAAATGTGATAGAAACATTTTAAAAAATGAGGAAGAAAAGGTGGGACGTGTATGTTCCACTGATCCACAAAGAGTTAAGCAATTTTATCATAGTATTATTTTTGTAATAATATAATTTTAATAATGTGTTAAATTTTTACATAGGAATGACCATTGGCATTGATACCGACGTATCTGTGACACATGTTAATCGTCTTACAATCTCAAATCTTCAGCGGTTGCACTGCTGTTTGACTGATGCAACAAATCATTTCAATTCTTATTATAGTCCGCAGTTGCTCTGTTGGATCACATGCATGTTACTAGACATTATAACGTATATCTTCGTCGTTCTATATGAATTAAACAACACATTGCTGATTTGCGTCGAATGTATTATACTATTGTATTTCTCACTTCAAGTTATCGCTATAAGTCGCATCTGTAATGTAATGTGCGATCAGGTACGAGTATGTTATGTTCTTTCTGATGAGCGAAATAACCTCTTCTTATAATATCATATAAAATATTTTAGGCGAACGCATTGGCTGGGACGATATTTTTAACGAAAACTCTCGCATTCAAACACATCGAATTTTCGATTGTAAGTAATAAAATAAATATTATACAGGTTAAGCTATTTTATAATGCATCTCTTCCCTTTTATCCAAAATTATTTCAGTTGTTCTCCAGATTAGAAAAAAATAGGATAAAAGACCATATTACTGATATATTAAGTAGATATTTAATTATATTTGATTAAATATAAAATATACGGCCGTGATGATATTAAAATGTTTTATTTTTTTTAGTTTCTTCTTATTGCTATAAAATCTAAGAATAAAATAGAAAAAATCAAATAAAATTGATTTCTTTTCTTCAATGAATATAATAATGGACAAACCCAATTGCATCTAATATTGGTAATCTTCAAATCATGTGATACCTAATTCTGGCAACCAGATGACCATATTGCCGGCAATTTTTTTTACATTATATTAAATAATCTAAATTCAAATTCTTAGATCTATTTTTTACGTTAAAAACTAATATATAATTATAGGCAATAATTATAGGTAATAAATATAATTCATATTATATACTTTTAAATCAATATTACTTAAATTATTATTCTTTTTAATTCTTTAATAATTAATTAAACATTGCAATAATATAATTAAATTTTGCTAAATATCTTTAAAAATAATGGTCCAATCAAAAAACGTTTCAGACAAAAGTTGTTTATTTTTTTACGTAGATTAAGAATCTGTTAAAAAAGTTTAGGTTTCTATTTAAAAAAATTAAGTTGACCTTGAAATGACCTTCAAAATATCCACCAAATTAAAAATAAATAATGCTATTTTCTTCCCCCCCTCAAAAGCAGACTTTTACCTGAAACTTTTTTCATAAAATACTTTATTCTTATAATATTTAGATGTGTCAATTTAAATGCCGCACCCTGTATATTATATTTGATATATATTATAAGCTGTGATGTAATCATAACATTATATGTATAGTGTGCACAAATTTTTAATCATTTTTACTTATTTAATAATTAATAATTAAGAGAATATAATTGATATTTTAATCTCTTAACCAAAAAATACTATAACATATATTTTTGCTACGTTTTTTTTTGTTTTAGGAAGCAATCGAGTTGGGAGTATGTTTTCAAGTCTATCCGTTACGTGTTAGAGTCTGTGGTTTGTTTAATTTGGATAACCGTCTTGCATTCTCGGTAATTAATATTTTTCTATAATTATTGATTACTAAATACTTGTATAAATATTAAGACTATTATAAATATCGGCGTTTCTTATCGATTTTTGCAAAAAGCTAAGAATCAAATTTCGACTACTTGAAGGCTCATAATCAGATGTAATTTAAAAAACGGTTTTTAATTATCCAAAAATTTTTAAATTTTAGGAAAATAAAAAAATTGAATCTATTGGACGTAGGAAACTGATCCAATAAGAATAATTGCTTTATTTTCTTTTATGCATTGAATACATTGTTTACATCAAATTAATACTTTTATCTATTTATTATTGTTACATTATTATTGTTATTGTCTATTTATAGTTAACTTTTATTTTTAATAATACATAATACCTAAATACCATTTGAATATTAAGTCCATAAAACTGGAGAGATTATCAAATGAAGGAATTATTCGGATAAATTAAACTTGTTTACTCGATTTATAATCAAAGTTATTCGTACTTTATTGAATAAAAATTCAAATACGGAATGAAATAATAAAGTCAAGCGCAGGAAGTAGGCGCAACACAACTTATCTTAAAATTTTCTTTAATTGACTTGAACGTTTCGGTCCTTCTTTTGGATCATCTTTAACAGATCATTTGACAAAAAAAATTACAAAAAATATTCATGCGTCTTGAGGAGACGCATGAATTTATATATGAGAGCCTTTTCGTTTTGTTATTTTGTTGTTGTTTACTAAATAATGTAGTAAATCGAAGATCGATTTCGGGAATATCGCTTTCTCAAAACAATTTGAATATTGATTTTCGAATAATATGTGATTAATGTAATTAATGCTTTTGTATATAAATCTACTTATTAATATATATATATATATATATATATATATATATATGTATATTATGTAGGTATTTGGCGTTATACTGACGTATGTGGTCCTAGCTTCATCTGTTCATTAAACTTAGACGATAACCTTAAATGAACAAATGTGTGAGAAATAAATAAATAAATAATTATGAAAAATCTGCGTTTAGTGTGCAAATTTCAACAATTTAGATTTTAATAAAATTATAGAGGATGTGGCTAAAGTCACTGGACGGTCAAATATTTTGAAAATGAAGCATTTACAAGAAAAATTTCAAACAAAAATAATAGAACTTTGATGTTTAAGTGATGCATTGAATTATTTTAACTTTTGGATTACTTTGTGAAGAGATCGTTTATGTGTGTGTAAAGTAAAGTGTGTTGTCTTGAATTTTTTAAATGGAATGTTTTATTACATATTGTATTTTTAGCTGATGTCGAAATGTATTCAAAATAATATGATTATACCTTCTTTTAAAAACTTTCTAAGTTCTGAAACATCCAATTTACGATTTCTATTTACTGTCTAACTTACCGTTACAATATTCTAAAATCTATAATTTTCGAAATATCGGAGCGTTCCGTTACTTTTTCCCTACTCTGTATATTAAGTACGAAATATCAAAGAAATAAAACGTAACATCAAAATATTTTCGATAACAAAATATTATTGACATAGTATGCTTAGATAATCTTGGAATCATCTAGATGAAGATAAGATAAAATATATGTAAATAATCCTAGAGGACATATGAAATATTTCCTATTTTTAAGAATGCCTTTCTCCGATTTTAAAGCTTTGGATATGTTGACAGTGTCATAACTAGTGATGTTGTCAGAACTAGGTGATGCTGTTGGTGCTCCCGCAGGCGTAAGCTTCAGGGGGAGGAGGGCGCAGATAAAATAAAAAAGTTTAGAAAAAATGAGAAAAATGGGAAAAAATGGAAAATTGTTGAAATATTTGTGAAAAAAATATATTTAAGAAAATATTTTAAAAGTGACATATCAATAACATTTTTTTGAAATTCAAAATTTCGAATCTATGCGCATGTGTCAAAACCATAGACGCGGCACAACCAATACTTATGCGTGTACAGGGTGTCTGAAAGCGCCCAATTCACGATTTTTCCCAAGAACAACATATTGTTTCCTCGGCTTAAAAATATCATAAATCTTAATTGTAGACCAAAATGAAGCTCTATGTAAATTTTGAGGCAAATCGGAGGTGATGACGCTAATGTAAAGATTTACCAATTTGAATTAGCAAAAAAGGAAAGATGGTACCAACGGTACATGGTGTTCCCAAGCGGTCACCCATCCAAGTACTGACCATGCCCAATGTTGCTTAACTTCAGTGATCAGACGAGAACTGGTGCATTACAACGTGGTATGACCGTTGACAATAGTAATGTCTTCAGTTGCTGGGGAAATATATAATTTGAGAATATTAAACAACTATACATAAAATAGATTTTTATCATCACTATAATTTAAGTATGTATTTGAAACAAAGAATATACGAGGGTTGCTCAGAAAGTAATGCCTCAGATTTTTTTCTCAGAAAGTATTTATTCAACAGGTTTGAAATTTACTCACAATATATATGGATGTTTCCTTTACACATACTATTTTTCACATAATCAACTTGTACAGCCTTATGTCAGCGCAATACAAGTGCATGGATGCCTTTATTGCCAGCTTTTGTCCTGTTCATGCAGCCATATCCTCACTGCTTGAATCACTCCCTCGTCATCTTCAAATCTTGTCCCGCGGAATGCATCTTTAAGTGGCCCAAAAAGATAGAAATCAGAAAGAGTCAGATCGGAACTATAGGGTGGCAGGACGACCACAGACCACAGCACAGTCAATCATGCAGCTCCGTTTCTCCACTTCCTGAAGCTCTAACTCTCTAAACCCAGCGACCAACGGTGCTTCTATCGACTGTACAACTTCCACACACAGCACACAAACATTTGTGAATATTTATCACAGTTTCTTTCAGGATATGGCTACGTGAACAGGACAAGAGCTGGTACAGTAAAGGTATGCATGCACTTGTGTATCGCACTAGCGTAAGACTCTACAAATTGATGGAGATTATGTGGAAAAATAATATGTGTAAAGGAAACATCCATGTATATTGAGAGTAAATTTCAAACCTGTTGAATAAATACTTTCTGAGAAAAAATGGGGCTTTCTGAGCAACCCTCGTATCATTATTGATAAAATTTGAATTAGCAAAAAAAGAAAGATTGTGCCAACAGTACATGGTGTTCCCAAGCGGTCACCCATCCAAGTACTGACCATGCCCAATGTTGCTTAACTTCAGTGATCGGACGAGAACTGGTGCGTTACAACGTGGTATGACCGTTGACAATAGTAATGTCTTCAGTTGCTGAAGAAATCAAGCGACACGGTAGCGTCGCGATGCCAAGTACATAAAAATACTTACTGGCTTGTCAACAGCTTTGCCTATGTACAGGAGCCGCGGCGCTGCCAAGTAGTTTATCCGAAATTTCACGTAAAATCAGGTCAAATAAAACTTTCGATATTTCAGGAATTAAAGCCGTAATAAAAAATCTAACGACACTTTTAATATATAATGTGAATACAAGCTTTCGATTGCGATCAGTTTGAATAAGATTAGTGCTGTTAATCCTGAGAAATGATAATATCGTATCAGAATTGTGACCATTTTTGTTCTCATTTTTCTTCATAAGGTTTGTCATCAGGTTCAAACTCACGTACGTATGCTCCGCACGGGAGCGTCCCGTTTGACCACGTTGCTTTTGACCACAACCAATTATATTGACCGGTGTATAGGGTTTTTTACTAGGTCTACCTATCAGAGGGTTCTGTGGTCAAAAGCAACGTGGTCAATCGAATCCCACTCGCTCGCACGCACACATGCAAAGCTATTTTGTCCCGCAAAGGAATTTATTTAAATATTATTTTTAAAAAGTGTGCAAATTAGAAACTTGCACATTGCTTCCTCACCATTTTATTTCGCTCATAAAGTTCCTCTTTAGAGAAACCTAGTTTTTTTTCAATTTTGGCTTCCTCATAGAGGAAGCTTAATGAGCGAAATAAAATGGTGAGAAAGCAATGTGCAAGTTCCTAATTTGCACACTTTTTATTTTTATTTCTTTAATGATACTCTATTTTATATAAAAAAATTTTTCAAAAAAATTTAAAATTTCATAAAAAATGAACTCTCACCGATCCTTGCCAAATTTAATATCAACCATTTCTTAATGATCCTCTACTCATTTAAAAAAAATTTAGCCTGATATCTCAAAATTTGCAGAAGTTAGAACGTAGACATTTCTCAAATAATTCAAAATTTCATAAAAAATGAATCCTTTCACCGATCCTCACCAAATTTAATACTAACCATCCTTTAATGATACTCTATTCATATAAAAATATTTAGCTCGATATCTCAAAATTTTCGGAAGTAAGAGCAACCACGTCCTCTTTTGGTGAGGTCACATACATACATACGGACATTTAAAAAAAAAGTGATTTTTCGACGTTTTACAACATTCTGAACACATTGGCATAGAAAACTGAAAAAAAATTTTTCACGAAAACAAAGCTTCCTCTATGAGAAAGCAAAATTGACTTATATAAGACCTTAATACTAAAAAGAGAACGTCAATAAAATTATCAAAGACGCTATTTTTGAAAAAATTCCCTGCGTCTCAATAAAATTCCATGAGAATTCCCGGATTTTTCAAGGTAAAAAAAAAAATCCCTGACAATCCCCGGTTTTTCCAGGGAGTAGACACCAGGGAGTATACTATACTTACATATAATTAAATTTGAAATTTTGTGAAATCGCTAATATTAATATTTTGTTAATGTGGATTATATAATCTTATAAGAATTCTTTGTAATTTGCAATGTCAATGAAATAATTTGATATCATTTAGAATTTTTTGTTATATGTATTCTCTATAATACTCAGCGGTAATTAATATTTTCGTTGATCATATACAGAGTGTCCGATAATTATTGACACAGCCGAAGTGTGAAGGTAGATTGGTTCAATCTGAAAAGAAAAGTCCTGTACCATTTTGCTAAATTCGCAATAGTTATTGCGTTATTAATTAAAATATCTGAGCTAATGAGTGCGTAGAAAGCGGTAGGCCATAGACTATGCGGTAGGCCGGAGTCAGTAGGCATGTAAGATGACTTATTTGTTTGCATCTCTTAGCAACAAATATCACACGTCGCTCGCCGCGTGACTCCACCTCTCGTTCAGATAATGCTTTTATTGCTAAGAAACGTAAACAAATAAGCCATCTTACATGCCTACCGATTCCGGCCTACCGCTTCCCACGCGCTCATTAGCTCAGATATTTTAATTAATAACGC
Organism: Lasius fuliginosus; assembly: GCA_949152495.1. Lineage (NCBI taxonomy): Eukaryota > Metazoa > Arthropoda > Insecta > Hymenoptera > Formicidae > Lasius > Lasius fuliginosus. The sequence goes on along the minus strand of OX424443.1, from coordinate 16,983,393 downwards.
AATAACTATTGCGAATTTAGCAAAATGGTATAGGACTTTTCTTTTCAGATTGAGCCAATCTACCTTCACACTTCGGCTGTGTCAATAACTATCGGACATCCTGTATATGATTGTATAGTAATGTGCAAACGGCGGTGCTATCTTCTGTCTAGCGGCAGTGATCGCAAAATGTGCATGCTAATACCACTACACGCGGACACAGACGTGACCAACACTCGTGATTGGTAAAACTATAAACCTTTATATTTAAAAAAATTTTTTAAACTAAAAACAACATGCACTTTATTACTTAATTTTTCACGAGTGTTCATGCTGCAATATTATCCTCGAATTTCGAGATACCCTGTTGTGTGATGTAGATATATATACAATATATATCATCTACACATATAAACTTATTCCTCTACATATAGAAATTTATTCCTCTATTTAAGAGTTTGAATTCAAAATTTTATTTTTACCGCACAAGGTAGATCCAAGATCAATCCTGCGACCCGTGAAAGTAAAAAATGACAATCTTTACTTTATAAACATTTATTTTTATACAAGCATGGAATGAGTGCATATTTAGCAGCATATTCAACACCAGCTATGCATAAAAAATTTTAATGACTAAGTATAATCATCCTCAGTAGTAAAAAAAGTTAGAGAACTAGAACTGTGTCAATCTTTTATCAGTTTTTGTCTTATCAGTGGATATGTATTTACTTAATATATAATTTTTTCAAATTTTCCAAATTTTTACATTATCCTTTGACAATTCCCAATCTTTAACATCTACAGAAACTTGACAACAGCAATAAAGAAAGAAAAACAGAATAAATAAAGTTTTCCAGGATCCTGTAAGCAGAAATTAACTAATCTTAATTTTTACTTATTTGGTTAATATTAAATTATTTGTGAAATTATTAAATTGTTAATAAAATAAAATATTAGCAGTATTTATAGAACATGTAATAATTAACTTATTCTTTCTATATATTAAACAAGATAAAATATATGGAATGTAAAAAATTAAAAATGAGAAACTTACCATATATTATGTTATATATAAAAATATTACCAATTGATTCACCTCCAAAAAAATAAAAATTAGATATAGCTGACATAACTAAAAGAGGGCTTGCTAATATACAATGCAATCTCTTAACATTTTTTGAGGATAAATACATATCCTGTATTTTATGATATTGTTTGCTTTTGCCAATTGATACTCCTATATTTTCAATTGCTACTCCTATAAAATTGAACATTGACCAAATAAAAATATTAATTTGTATTCCATGCCATATAAAAACAAAAGCAAAACATAAAAATGATGCAAACAGTTTTCCAAAGTATCCATTTAACTTTCGTAGAGGAATATAAATATATCTGTAAAAAAATAAAAAGACTAATTTATTATAATAAAAAACTCCTATAAAATAGATATTATATAAGATAGAATCTTATCGATTGTTATTAATGAAATAAAGTATATCTAACAAACAAATTTAACCATAAGATCTTAATTATATATTTACCTTATAAGAAATTTGTATAATCCTCTATCAAAATGTTTCCACATGTCGGAATATAAATGAATCCTAGCTATACATTTAGGTGGTGGTGGTGCTTTTACATTATCTAAATTACATAAAGTATTGCAAATTCCATAGATTACAACATATTTGTTCAGAAAGAATTGTCCCATGCAATATCCTAAACCATACAATGCCCAAGGATTTAAATTTTGTACAACCTGTAAGAGAAACAAAATATATACACTTATGAAAATACAATATTTATGTATAAATAAATTATTACCTGAGGATGGTATTGTATAGCATTTACATAAATAAAGTGTAGCAACAATTCAGTAAAATATAACCAGAACATGTATCTAATTAAATTTAACACAAAAGTTTGTAGTTTTTGGTAATTCCAATATTGATGTGGTTGATTAATCTAAAAGATTCATTATTTTGTGAACTTTTTGTCAACATTATTTTCTATATAACATTCATTATTTTAACATGAGATTTAACATATGGTAACATATATGTAAATCATACATACAGACTCAACAAACTCGTGATACAAAATAAGTGGTCCTAAAAATAATGTGGGCAAGTATAAACAATATGCTAATTTCTGAACAAAACTATTTGAATTGAGTAGCTGATCATCAATGCTATCCATATTGTGACTGATACTTCTTAAATGTATCCAACACATTGTAAGTGTCAAAATATAATGCTGCTCATCATCGAATCCTAGCCAGTTTTGAAAAGTACCATCCGGTATTTTTAATATATGTATTACAAATAAGAATGAAACATGTATTAACCATGCTACATTCTTGCTGCATGTATATGTTATTATATATAAAAGAGTAGGTTGCAATAGTGCACATAATGCACCTAATGAACCTATATAATAATACAGAAACACTGTAGATGACAAGATGTACCAACAACACAATATCTGAAAAACTATCATATGTTACTTCTTTAAATTATGCATAATTTTTTTATAAGATATATTTTGTAAATATATATAAATGTATTACCATATTGTTACTAAAGACTTTAATAATCTGATTGAATAAATGATGTATAAAAATGCATGGTATTAATTTGTTCACTAATGCAAGCCAAACACGCCACTCTTGATCAGAGATATCTCGTTTTTTCCCAATCCAAGACCATCCTACATCGAAATCGTTGTATGCATCATAATAGTCATCAAAATCTGCAAGTATAAATCGCATATAACTATCATAAAAGGATCAGCATTTTAAAACTTCACTTCTTGACTTCTTATAGCCTTACAATTATTCGATAAATAAAACTCATATGCAGAATAAAAAATAGCACATGTCCACGCAAGAAAATAAAAATAGCTTTCATGATTATTAATGGTTGCTAGATTCATTATGTAAAAAAAAAAAAAACATTTATTTTGCACGCATTTTCTGTACTTTTGCCCTACATGACCGACGAGATACTGTATTAAGGGCAGAGAGAACCAGAGAACTCTCTCTAAGGGCCAGCCAGAATATCAGTATTAGGAGGGAAACTTTTATATGAAAATGTAAACCACGTTAGTTCATGTTATATTCCCCCAGATGGCGACTATATCGTTTTTGTGACGTCACATTCAAAATATAGAGTTGAAAAAAAAGATTGAAAGTGAACGTGTCAATATATTTAATTGTATTGAAAGAAATGCATTTAAAGGAAAATAATGAAAATATTGAAAAAAAGATTGAAACTGAACGTATCTTATTGAAAGAAATGCATCTGTAATAGAAAATTCAAGAAAGGAAAAAAGAAATCAATATGAAAGAACTTGTGTAAGTACTATTTAAATTATTCTTAAATTCATAAAATATCACACATGCAAATTCCTCTCATTCATATTCAAAATAAATTTAAATTATTTATACCATATTACTCAAATGATATATTATATATATATATATATATATATATATATATATATATATATAATTGTATATATTATATATATATGTATATACATATATATATATATATATATATAATTATAGATCTATAATATATACTCTATAATTATATATATATATTTAATATAAGTATTATTATGAATAATAATACTTATATAAAACCTTATCTAAACTATATATATATCTAATATTGAATTTTTAATTGTCAGTTTATGTCCAAATCTTATTTTGCATTGTAGAGAATATATAAGCGAGCAGAGAGAATACAGTGGTATGAGGCAATGAGTGACTCAGTTGCAAAGTGGTTGCATATCGAGGGAGAAGTTCCTAGGATCAAGTCTCGGTAAGGCACTGATATCTTTTTCTTTACTCGAGAAAGGTCTACAGAGCATAGACTTTTATTTATTTATAATTTTTTAATAAACAAAGAGCGATAGCTAAAATCTTTTGAAAATTACTCAGAGTCATGATCTTGACAGCATATGTCAAGTTCAAAATTACTAGAGCTAGTTCTCCAATAATCGAAATATTTACCAAGAAAAAAATTTAGAGATAATAATTTGTTCTGATATATATAATACATATATAATCTTGGAATAAAGAAAATCGATCGTAATCAATGTATGCAAAAATATTTCAAGCATAAAAACATTTCAAAAGTCAAATAAAACAAGGAGTTTATAATGAGAAACTTTTATCTTTTATTGATACAAAGATATAGCCATATATTAAATTTATCTATTGCACTAAGATATCCGCTGTGATGTGCGATTGTAAAAATAACAACAGGTAATGATAAAAGGACATTGCCCATTTTGGACTATCTGCAAACAAACAAAACATATACCATTTTATTAAGACATTAATAAATTAACAAATAACTACTCATTCAAGTTTGAAAAACCTGACTAGAATAAGAAAATTACCGCTAATCGACGCGTTTCAGTCGATATTATTGCTCTCATCGAAGCTTTCTAAATATAAATAAAATAGATATCACACAAATATACTTAGCCGGGGCGTTATTGTTTTTTTTTTTTAGATATTTAGCATATCCAAGATACTAGTCACAATATTGATGCAACAACCCACAGTACAACAGCCATTTTTGCAATTGCAATAATATAATAGCATAACTTTCATCGTTACGTTCCGCTAATATACAGGGCGATTCCGGAAAGTTGCAACAAACTGAAAGTAAGTGAGAAAGCAGTGGATGTGAGTCACGAAATCTGGCCAAAGTTGCAAATAAAGAAGAGCACTGATTTGAAGTATTCCCTTTTTTTCCATAAGTGATGAGATGTTAAAACGCAGGTATCTCTTTTAGTTTTTTTTGATTATTACTAGTGGATATTATGGAGAATTACATCTTAAAATATAATTATTTGGCATTACTATAAGCATTGATATATATTATTTGGGTCAGCAGTTTACCTCTGCATTTTTACTGTTTTATCTATCTTGATTTCGATCTTCTTTGCTATAATAATATGATTTATGTCTAAGGACTTATTGTTAATGGATTAAAAGTAACCAAATGCATTGCAATAAAACACATTTCAATAAATAGAACATTGCAATATGTTAAAATCAATCAATTACATAAAGAAACGCGCATGTAATTATTGTAATTAAAACTGTATTATAATTAAAACTATATAATTATAATTATAATATAACTGCAAAACCAAGTCAGACACTTCGAATAAAATATTATAAGAATTTTAAAATTATTATCGTTATTCACTCGTTGCTAACACATGAAAGGTAAGAGAGAGGCAGTCAACTACGAAATTATGCCCAAAGTTACAACTAAGTTCCAACTCTGCTCTAGAGTCTTTTAATTTAAGATATGTTTCATTGCTGTTCGCAGATAGTTCAAAAGACGTATGAAAATGGGAAATGTTTTTTATACTGACGTTGTGATCAATATCATCTACATAAGAGATTTCACTTCAACAAAACATATCATGTTGCCAATTAATCAATCTCATATCAGAACTGCATTTGTATTATGATTTATACATGCATAAGATATCAAAATTGCACTTCAGTATTACATATGATAACAAATACATGAAATAAATCAATAAGTAATTATGTATTCATAAAATCTTATCAAATTTCACAAAGCCACCTTTTACCATAATGATGTTCCATACATAGCCATTTATCGCAGTTTGTTTATTATATTTAACAAATGTTAAACGCGCATATTAAACTTTGTAAAATCACCATTTATGACTTTATAATTCTTCTATTTTCTTATATCCTTTAAATTAATCACGACTGCTTTAATATGTAAATAATTTCAAATTGAAATTATTTACATATTGATCACTTCAAATAAGAATTTACGTTTGCTCTAGTACGTTTCGTTAAATACGAAACATTTTGTAATTATCAGCTGGGTGGTATCGCTTTGGCAGTTTGTCCGAATCCTAAGTTAGGCCTGGTACCAAACCATGACATTTTCCATTCTAAAGTCTCCTGAAGTAGACGTTCCTCCTCCGGCGAAAAGTGTAACAATGTCGCCACTGCCCTCGTTAAATGGAGAGCCTTAAAAAAAATATCATTATAGTTATTTATTACACCAAAAAGAGAGAACGTAAATTAGATCAAAATAAATATGCACCTCATATTCTCTGCTAGTGAGAAATTTGATGAGAACATGTTTGAGATATTTAAAATTAACGTCATCCTCCCTCGAATTATTATGCTTGGCAGTGACGGTTTTAGATGAACTCGGATTAAGAATAGCGGCAGAGGCTTCGGCATCACTATCCAATGACGAGGACGGAATTTTCAGCTCGCGTTGAAGTGTTTTCTTCATATCAGTTAACCGTTGCTGCAAAACTTTGATTGTCTAAGAGGGAAAAAATTTAAAAATTAAATTGTATACAATTTATTTAGATAATTGACAGATACTTTAGTTGCGTATGTGTGTCTGTGCGTATGTATATGCGCGCATGTATAAGTAAATGTAATAAATATTACAGCAATCACGCAGAATTGCAAGTTGCTTTTAGAATAACATTGTTCAATAATTGTGTTGTATTCTGCCTAGATTAAATTGAAGTTATCTACCTTATTTTTCTCGCTTAATTGTTCTTCCAGATCTAACAAATTGCTTTTAAGTATTCTCTCATTCCTTTCTATCTTCTCCCTGTTACGTTCTGCTTCTTCCAATTTTGCGACTTTCAGCTCAAATTGTTTTAATGTGATCGCCGCTTGCTCTGCTTCTTTCACTTTACCGACTAGATGATCTTCCAGATTATCCACTCTACTCTGTAGCTCCATGTTCTCGATCTCTTGCTGCCGATTTTTCTGCTTCACAATTTCTATGTCTTGAGATACCTGAGCATTCCTCAACAAAGCAGCATCCTTCTCATCTTTCTCTTTCTCGAAGGAAATTCGCAGTTCCGCTGTAGTTGATCGTTCGGATTCGAGAATTTCTTGCAGATACGCCAATTCTAGACGTAAAGAAGAATTATTCGATTGTTCCCTTTCTAAGGACAATCGAAGATTTGCTAACTCGTTAGTAACTGCACTGAGTTTGCTCGTCGTATTCTCGAGATCCAATTTCAGCTGAGTAATCTGTTTCGAGGAAGTTTCCTAAAAAACGACAAATACGAATTCATATTTAAATATAATTTTATCACAATTCGCATTCCTAATTGACGACATGATGGTGATGTTACTCTTTTTTAATATGTATTTAATTTTTTTAAATAAATGTACATGTACATTTATATGTATATATATATATTTTTATTTATTTATAATATTCTTTAATAATGAAGCGAATGTCTCATGATATGAGAAAACATTTAACAAAAATTGTACATATCTAAATTTTATTTCAAGAAGTTAAAATTTATGTAGAATCTTCTTTAATTAAACAATTTAAAATAGTTGAGTTCAAATCTTTAAAAAACCCTTGTTTTAATGATTATTTTCACTATTTTCTTTCATGCAGTTTCATATAATTATAGGAAAGAAACTAAAGATAAGAACTCTGAAATAAATAAAATTATTCTTAAAATGAGAGCTAAAAATCATATAAAACAAAATAAATGAAAGTGAATACAAATAAAATAAAAAATATTTTCATTGCATTGTTGTAATTTTGCGCAACTAACGCTTTACAATAAACTCATTTTTAAAATATCATATTGTTCACGACAGCATACAATTAAGTAAATATATAGAATATCTTATAACTACTCCTGCTACATACATATTATATTCATAGATTCTTTGAATTAAAAAATAATTCTTTTCTGCTAACTTATAAAGAAAATGTATTTTTTTCAATATTTCTAGCACAAAAGTATAAATCTATATAAATGATACATATCGGCAGAAAGTAGCTCAGAAAATCAAACCTATATTTATGAAAGAATAATTTTGTTTCAAAAGTTTATCTCAATAGCATACATAGGATAATTCTGAAATAAAATTCTTCTAGATTCTGGCGGGACTGTGATGAGGTATCGACAAATCGTTTGGGAATGAAAATTGGTTGAAAAAAATTAAAAATAGGTAAAAAGCAAAAGATTGCATATACTTGTTTTTCCTTCTTTATTACACAAATAAAATGTACAGAAAGTGCAATCATACATAAAAATGTGTGTGTATTATTTCAGCATACTAATATCTAAAATTCATGTACAAAGACAAAATGTACACACAAAGGAGAATATACTATTTTCAAGTGGATTTGTATTGCATAATCAACTTATATATTTCTTTGATATCAATCTTCTCAAAACGCTTGACTAACTAACATGCTTAACTAACTTTTAATGCTTTAAATAATAATAACAATATCGTTAAAAGTGAAAATAAAAAATTTCTGATAAAGGCACGTGCATGTACTGAGATTAAAAAATAAAATGTGCATCAAGTTTCTGAACGACATGCACAATATTACCGATTTACATGCGTGCGCGCACGCGCACACACGCGCACACACACCCAACCCACACATACACACACCCACAGAGTGTGTAATCCGAAATTTACGAATCAAAATACTATAATAGGAAAGTTCTTTAAAAATTAAATAATAATAATAATATTTACGATTTTTTATTATAAACAGTAGTTTTTGAATCGCACTAGTAACGTACAATTCACGAATAGGCGACTGTTTAAATGTATCCTGTGATTGATCAACCATAAATTATTTTTTTATATATCTCAAAAACTACTACTCTTAAAATTAAAAATCACAAATACTTTTATTATTATTTATTTTTCGAGAACTTTTCTGCTATAATATTTTGATTCGAGAATTTTAGAACACCCACTATATATTTTGTATTACATATGAAAATTATGTATATATGTGTATTTTCTATATATACAAAAATGCAAAACGCATATAATTTTTTATGATTTCATATGTAATCGCAAACATTACAAATACACAAAGTATTCAAATGCAATTATTAATAATCATCTAATAACAATCTTCATTGCAAGCTGTATAAGATTTTGACTTTGCTTCTTTCCGACGGTATGTGACTTGATATATCAAGATAGTAAAAACGATTCGATATAACTAAATATCATTAATAAATTTGGCATTCTATGAATTTATTTGATATAAAAATTGATATGTAATTAAAGTTTCTTCTGTTGAAATTTCTATTATATAAATTTATATATATATAAACGTAAATAATGATGCTGATACATACACACGCACACACATACACATACAGTGTTTGAGACTATTCGTACACTTCTTTTAAAATAAAGGAAAGTGTTTTTATAAAAAAAATTTTATAAGTAAATTGGGTACGTTCTATCAAATTATAATATTTTCAACTTCCGATACTGATTGGAAATAAGCTATCCAGATCCAAGTCAAATTTTTTAAATGGAATATAGTATTTTTTAATTCAGATTCTGATTACACGCAAAAAAAATAAGTAACTCTTGTTTTAAACATTCCTTCTGAAAATGCCTCCGTTGATCTTGAAATGACCTTGAAAGTAAGTGTGATGAAAAAAATGAATTTTAACTGCTCTTGACATCGGCTATACGTTCCAAAAGTAATGTGCGGAAGTTACGAAATGTAACAAGAATCGAAAACCATTAAAGCTGCCAATTCATTGTCGACAAAATATTAAAAATATAAATAATAACTATGTATCTTTTTCTTCTAACGCATTAAGACAAAAAGATATTAGACAAATGATCTTTAATGCAATATAGTCTTATGCAATATAGTCTTTGATGAAAATAACAGAAAGTTGTATATTACATCGTAAAATTATTGCATCCTCGCAATAATATTAATAAAAAGAAGTTTAATATAAGTAACAATGAGTTTTGTATGTTACAAATAATTCAGCTCTATGATTGTTTGTAACAAAACCTATCAGAGATGATTTTGTATCAGAATTTGGAAAAAAATTTTCCGTAAGAGACAATCAAGCCCATGCACTTCGTCACTACATATCGCGGTAACTCACAATTTGCCGTTTAAATTCTTCCACCTCGTCATCGACGCTGGCCCGGAGCTCTTTCAGTTCCGTAGCCATCTCGTCAATGTCCTCTGTCATACGCAAAAGCTTAGCGTCTTTTGTCGCTATAACAATATTGTTCACCTCTATCTCGGCCTCTAGCTGCTTGATTCTCTGTTTAAGTTTCTCTTTCTCTTGCTCGACCTGTCTCCGCTCCAATCCCTCCTCGCCTGCTTGCCTACTAAGTCTGCCAACCTGCGTTTCAAGACTAGAAATCTTGCCCGACCAACTAGTCTTTATATCGGAGAGATGAAGATGTGTCTCCTCCAATTTCCTTTCCAACAATGTTCTCTCGCGCATCAGATCGGCTATTCTTTCGTCAACTGTCACTTGACCGTTCGTCTCCAAAGCGATTCTTTGTTCTAGCACGAACACTTTGTCCTTTAGATGACGTACTTGCTCCTCCGTCTGTGCTAACTGACAAGAAAGCTGCGCTCTCTCTCGCTGTGTAGAATGACGCATCGTCTCCATTTCATCCTGAAAGTGAATATGCGGTTAGCTAACATTGTTTGCTGGGTTTTTATTAGAATTATATTTAACTTTATTTTCTTATAAAACCTCCCTGGCAAATCTTATGAAAGCGATAATGCGAATTAAATTTCGCCAAATCAGAAATAAGAGAATATATCATTCCATCAGGCGAGCAAAAAATACGAAAAGGCAAACGAAGAACAATATTTATGAAACTTGACGTTCGTCTAGTGTCAATATTTCTTAAGAAATTATTTAGAGTTAAAATAATTCAAGTATATGTATATTAAAAACATAATTCCTTTCCGCATTTTTTGCGCAAAACGATAAAACTAATTAAATTAATATCACTTTCTGTATAATTAAAAGATATCTCATAAAAATAATAAAATAATAAAAGAGAAAAAGAAAAAATAAGGTTTTATTGTCTCGTATCTGAAATGATGCCGCAATTAGGTGTGTAATACATGCATTATTATCAGGTAGAGTTCACTTCAGTCATTATTCAATATTAAAAATTTATATTTTGAATACGTTGAAGCAGGCATAAGCAAAAAGGCTATTGCATGATCATTCTAGCATAACAGAATAGCGGCGAAGCCTTAAAAACGTACCTCTAGCATCAGCGATAGCAGCACCGAATTAGCGGAAATAACCGCCTAACTCTGATCTTCGATGCTTCGTTTACCAAAGTTTTCCAATCTTCATGCGTGCATGGTATTCACAGAACTTTTGATATCACTTTTAACAACGTTACTGTTCCATAACTCAAAGAAAACATCTTCGATTGTATCGATATCACGCGATATCACGCGAATGTATATGAAAAATATATATCCATAAATCTCAAAAATGAGATCGATATTCATGCAAGACATCAATTATTTTTAAATTAAAAAGAAGAGAACTAATATATATATATATATATATATATATATATATATATATAAACATACAATCTATATCACTCCTTTTTCACAATTTCCAAATATAATTTTTTTGGAACACACCAGTAATTGTAATAAATTAGTTTGAAAGTTTTCCAATTAAGAGATTGAATAGCGCAGCGAAAGGAAAATAAACCAAAATATTAAGAGATAATAAAGTTGTCATGTGATACTATATCTAAGAGTTATGGAACTCACGTAGTTTTACCCTTTACTACAGCAAGAGTCACATGTAGTATATATGTTATGAGTTCATGTTTGAGCGGTGTCAATAATAAAAAGTGCAGAGAAACGATAGCAACTGTGACGAAACAAAAAGCGATGTAATACTTAAAAACATTAATACAAATACAAAGTGTATTAATACGTAATATATAAATATAAAATCCCTTATTTCTCTTTTATCCTGAATATAAAATCCTTTTTCGCAAACAAGCGTGCTTAAAAAATGCGCCAATTCTGAGCATTTATCAACAATCATTTTTTTATATTACTTTAATGTATATTTTATTCATATTTATATATAATTTACACAATCGCGTATAAATATTATTCAATTTAATTAACTGCGGAGAAATTAAAGAGAATTACATTTTAAATTAGTACTCTTAATAAAAGCACTGCTTATGTTTTCGCGCGAAACATATCCTTTAAGAAAAATACTTGTTAAGCTGCATCATTATATAATAATTATATAATAACCTTTAAAAAAAATAAAAAATAGCGCCAGATCTATGCGCTCGTCAATAAATTGTTGTACAAGGAGTTACTCTAATGTATATTTTTAATCTCTACATTTTTACACGCCATTTAAAAAAATACATAATTGTACAAAGAAATATTGCTTTTTGTATATTTTAATGTACCTATATTTTATTGCTTAAATCTGTTGTTTTATAAAAATGATGATATCAGAAAAATGCACCAATTGAGAATAAAAATTATATATACTATAAAAATTAACTCCTTTATTATACATATATACCATGTTTCAATATTAAAATTGTTATATCCAATAATTCATTAAATTGTGTATTTTACTAAAGCATGCATATATATACAGGGTGTCCCAGAATAATGGGGACTAATCTCGTGTGCAGATAGAGCGGACTAAACTGAGTCGAAAAGTCCTCTACCATTTTGCCAAATTCGCAATAGTTATTGCGTTATTAATTAAAATATCTGAGCTAATGAACGCGTGAAAGCGGTAGGCCGGAATCAGTAGGCATGTAAGATAGCTTATTTGTTTACATCTCTTAGCAACAAATATCACACGTCGCTCGCCGCTCGCTGCGTGACTCCACCTCTCGCTCAGATGATGCTTCCGTTCCTAAGAGACGTAGTCAAGTAAGCTATTTTACATGCCTACCGATTCCGGCCTACCGCTTTCCACGCGTTCATTAGCTCAGATATTTTAATTAATAACGCAATAACTATTGCGAATTTAGCAAAATGGTATGGGACTTTTTTGTTCATCTCGATCCGTTCTATCTCCTCACGAGCGTTGGCACGGGTGCTTTGGGACACCCTGTGTGTATATATATATATATATATATATATATATATTACATATAATTACGATATATACACAACTTATACATTTTTACACGATACATTTCCAGAATTTCTCAAAGTATAATATGTATCAATAAAGATAACATAATTAAAGTAATTAATAATAAAAAAATTAATGCAAAAAAATTTGGCACTGCTATAAGAATAAATACTAATGTTTAAACGGCCACGTAAAGAAAAATTATTATTATATACAGGGTGTCCCAGAATAATGGGGACTAATCTCGTGTGCAGATAGAGCGGACTGAACTGAGTCGAAAAGTCCTCTACCATTTTGCAATTTTCGCAATAGTTAATGAATTATTAATGATTAAAAATCGCCGTATTAGCCCGGCCTACCGCCAACTGCAAGCGCGTGGCGAGATGCGGCCGCCCAGCGATCGAGGTTGCTTGGCGCGCGGGGAGTTGTTTATTACAGGCGGCGAGGTGCTACACACAGAAAAATATCATTCTATTGTTAAGAAAAATGATTATTCAGTTTACTTTTCTTCTCTTAAGAAACAGTTATCTTTAACAAAAAATATTTTCTTGATAATAGTCTTAAAATAGACTCATCACAAATTTTAGAAAAACTCATTATCATGTACTCAAAAAAAGTAAATATTTTCTTTTGAAAAATATTATAAAATTGTATAGAAGAAAAGTCAGATTTGGTTAATTTGAATATTTTTGATTGAATTTAATATTCTTGATTGAAGTATTAAACTTATTAGGATTCAGAATACACATTTTGAATAAATTTGATGCTTATAATGAACTTATGATAGATTTGCGGATATATGAACTTATGAAATACTTGAAACAAATAATATTTATTTAAGAACAGTATGTATTTTTCTGTGTGATATTACTTGTTTCAAGTATTTCATAAGTTCATATATCTGAAAGAAAGATATTTTTCTGTGTGTATCACCTCGCCGCCTGTAATAAACAACTCCCCGCGCGCCTAGCAATCTCGATCGCTGGGCGGCCGCATCTCGCCGCGCGCTTGCATTTGGCGGAAGGTCGGACTAATACAGCGATTTTTAATCATTAATAATTCATTAACTATTGCGAAAATTGCAAAATGGTAGAGGACTTTTCGACTCAGTTCAGTCCGCTCTATCTGCACACGAGATTAGTCCCCATCATTCTGGGACACCCTGTATAATATCCAGGTATTTTGTATTAAATAATTAAGATATAATAAAATACCTAAAAATTATTATAGTAGCGTCAAGTTTTTTATCATTAAATTTTTCTATTCTTAATTATATTAATTGTGTTCTTCATTAATACATATTATACTTTGAGAAATTCTTTATCTTGTAGGTATACAGGGTGTCCGGTAATTGAAGGATCACCCGTCGTGTGCAGGTAGAGCGAGTTAAACCGAATAGAAAAGTCCTGTACCATTTTGCAATCTTTGCAATAATTAATGAGAAATGAATTAAACAAGATCAGCCAATCCGTGCGAGTTCAAGCACGCGGCGAGAAGAGACAGCCCACGCGGGGTCCAGCTTTTTTCGTCGCTCGTACATAGCCATTGTCCTTTGTAAAGTGCTCCTCCCCGCTTTGTCGTGCGCCGAGCAACCGCGTAAACATTAAGCTATTTGTTTTCGCCGCGCGCGTAGTATTACATAACAGTGGGAAGTCTCTTCTCGCCGCGCGCTTGAACTCGCGCGGATTGGCCGATCTTGTTTAATTCATTTCTCATTAATTATTGCAAAGATTGCAAAATGGTACAGGACTTTTCTACTCGGTTTAACTCGCTCTACCTGCACACGAGTGATCCGTCAATTATCGGACACCCTGTATATAGGCTGTGTATACAATCATAATTATGTTAAAATATATGTACACAAATGCTTCAGTAAAATACACAATCGTATTATGCGTTATTAAATATAACAATTTTAATATTGAAACATGGTACATATAATAATAAAATTAAATTTTACAGTATGTATAATTTTTATTCCCAACTGGGACATTTTTCTGATATCATCTTTTGTAGGAAAAACAAATTAAAGTACTATATACAGTAAAGCAACATTTTTTGTATAACTATTTTTTGAACGTAGACTCGACGGCTTATTTTTACCTTTTTTGAACAGGTAATTTTTTAACGGTATATTACGCTTTTTTTAGTTCTAATATATAATATATAATATAATTAAGTTATAACATAGTTATATATATAGTTAATATATAATATATTACATTATATTATATATTATATTATATATTAACATTGCGATGCAATTTTTATATTTTTTATACACACACACACGTACGTAGGATAACCCGAAATTCGCGAATCAAAATACTATGGCAAGAAAATTTTCAAAAAAATTAAGTAAAAAAATTATTTGCGATTAGACAATCACAGGATATATTCAGACAGTCGCCTGTTTGTAAATCGTACATGCGTCACTAATCTTAACATACACGAAACTCACGAATATGCGACCGTCTAAACGTCTGTAATTGGTCAGCTTTAAACACTTATATTTCAAAAACTACTGCTTGTAATAAATAATTGCAAGTAATTTTTTTACTTAATTTTTCGAGAACTTTTCTGTTATAATATGTTGATTCGCGAATTTCAGGACACCCTGTATATACATATATCAGATTTGGAAGTAATGCGTTACTTGCGACATCATTACTGTTATAGTTACTTTCTTTCAGTAATTGTAACGGTAATGTGTTACAAATTTCGTCTAAAACAATATTATTTATAAAACGATATTGCGCGTATTTTTATGTATTAAGTATATTACATAAAGTATTTTATTTCGAGGTACAGTACAAGAATAATATTTACATGATTTTTATAGGCATTAAGTGTATATATTTATAAGTTTATTTATATTTATAGAAATGCAAGCTTTTTTCACTAAAACAAAAATTGTGATTATATTCTTACATTATACGTCGAAGTAATTTACAGGGTGACAATTAGGAAGTAGCTGAAACTAATATTTTATATCTCCTCTTTATCGTTTCAAGCATACTTGCCTCTATCAGTTTCGTGAACTAGAGACATGTCATTTTTATTCTAACTGCCATCGAAGTCATTGTATCCCAGATAGCAAAATGCTAGCAATGTGCTAGCAAACTCAATTTAGGAGTAGATTTTGATGTGCTGTTTCACCATTAAGTTTAGTTTCTGATAGCATGGCTTGCCGATATAATATAAAGGTAGAAATGCAATAAAATTTCAGCATTATCTACTGTCATGACATAGCAGCAAGTATCGAACAGCGTCTATCGTATTCAACGGAAGAGAGGTGGCAAAAATCATGATGTGTTATCACGTTATGACAGTAAAAACGCGACAAAATTGGTGCAGCACGGCTTATCATATCAAGCACTAACAGCAAAAACAGTAAATAGCGTACCATCATAATGTAACAGTAAAAATGCGGCAAGGATAAAGCACAATCTACTTTATTAGCTATTGACAGCAGAAATACAGCAGAAATCGAACATAGCTTGCTGTCACGACATGGCGACAAAACGCAAGACAAAGACAGAACATATCTAGCAAACACAATTATATTAATATAAATACAACAAAACTAAATATTGTAAGTATTATTGCACAAATGTTACCGATAAGTCGTCAGTTACTTGTAATTTTTCACTCATAAATATAATATGTATTGTAACATATACAATAGCATGTTATATCGTAATTATATTCTATATAATATAAATGATTGGCATAGTTAAATAATTGATAAAATAATTAAATTTTAACAATTAATATTCTAAATCCTCTGTTGGAATTGTGTGTGTGTGTGTGTGTGTGTCAGAAATTAAGCTGATAGAAATTGTTATGTAGGCATTTAAGTAGTGCGCGTATATATACGCACGAGTGGTTAGGATAACGTTGATAACGCATTCTTAGCACCAATAAGAGCTCTGACTTCTACGACAATAAAAGCTAGCTGAGCTTATAGAAGGACGCGTTTTGTATGAAAACCGCTGGTATCAACGCAGTATTCATATTGTATTATATCTGTTACTTCTTTACTTTATCCCTTACGGAAAAAACACTCAATTTTGGGAGTTTACTCTCAAATTTGGATGTATACATTCAACTTTTGAGTGTTTACACTGAAGATTGAGTGTTTACACTCAAACGTTGAGAGTGTACATCCAATGACTGAGTGTTCACAACGAACAATTTGTTAATAAAAATGTTCACCGATAGTGTGTTATTCATTATGACCATTACAGAATACCTTAAACTAACATTTTATTTCAGAGTGTAGCCTGTCAAGTGCTGTATAGTTCATTCATTGAACTGCATATCGAGCTTATTGTTACCCTACACTTTAGTGTAACAACCGCTTCAGATTAAAGTACAACTTCAGTGTTACCCTCAACTTGAGTGTTATTCTCAACTTGAGAATTAATTTGAGTGACTCTCAACTTAAGAGTAACGCTTAAATTAACTCTCAAGTTGAGAATAACACTGAAGTTAAGGATAATACTCAAATAAACACTCAAGTTGAGGGTTACATTCAAGTTGAGTGTCACTCTGAAGTTGAGTATCCGAAATAACGCTCAAATTGAGTGTTATTTTGAGTGTCTTTTTGAGTGTTTTTTCCGGTAAGGGTATTCACGCAATAAAGTTGTGTTTAAATAGAAAAACAACAGAAATAAATACTACACACTTTTAATCTTAGCTGTAATTTTCAGTCTTTATATTTGCCCGTGACAGAAACTTAAATACGTCGTATAACGGTAAACGAAAGAACTATATAACTCGATATAACATATGATATCGCTGTTTCTGCTGTATTTTCTCTGTTATCTTTTAAGACGGAAGCGCATGCTCGATTTCTGCCGCGTTTTCGCCGTCACTCCGTGCTTGCACAGATAAGCTTGATTTCTGACTATATTCTGCCACTGTAGCGTGACATCATGTTATGCTCAGTTTTGATTTAGTTTCTGCTGACATATTGTGCCAACATACAATATTTAAATTCCACTGTTTTTATGCGAAAAACTGCTTAATTTTTGCAGCATTTTTTATAGCATCGTGACGCAAGGACTGCTCATTTTCTGCTGCATTTCTGCCGACATTTAAAATGGCAGATTATGCTCGACTGCTGCCAGAATTTTGCCAACATAAGATGTAGCACACATTTGATATATGATCTTGGCAGATTTGGCTGTCTGGTATTACACAATATTAATCGAATTTCGTTTATTAAAAATTAAAATATCATCAAACATATGCTCATTTTTCGATAAGGATTGTGTTAATTTTTGCCTATCAAACATCCTGTATGTGTGTGTGTGTGTTTGTCTGTATGTGCGTGCGTATCCGAACCTGTACATATATACACCTACTTGCCTATATATTTACCTACCTTCCTACCTACCTACGGATGATGCCCGTTCAATCATGTAACGATTACACACGTAACAATCTCACCGCTCAATTAAACATGTTCAGATTGGACAGTAAATTTTGACAAAAACTTACACAGCACGCATCACTTCAATTTTTACATATGTTATAAAAGAATTCCTGATATATATTCCTGAATAACATACACTTGGAATTAAGCGCACTCTTATAGGTCCTGATATATTTTAAGATAAAATGATTAGTCTCAGATACTCTGTGTGTATATGTTTATGTATATATATATATATATATATATATATATATTTATATATACATTTAAAATATTTGACTTCTGATCTGGATAGCTTATTTCCGATCAGTATCGAAAGTTGGAAATATTATCATTCGATAGAGTGTACCCGATTTACTTATCAAAATTTTGGGGATTTTTGATAAAAACCACTTCCCTTTATTTTAAAAGGGGTATCCAAGTAGTTTCAGACGCCCTGTACACACACGCACACACGCTCACACACACACACACACACACACACACACACACACACACATGACAAAAACACACTGGCCCAATGTAATTAAATAAATAATAAAATAAATAAATTTAAATAATTTAATTCATAAAATTCTATTTTATTTATATGGAAATTAGACTCTACTTTACATCTTAAGTAAACAATAAACGAACAATTTTCATTCATTCGGATATCTGTCCGACTTCTGAACAATCAGTTCAATATCTGAATTCCTTTTGGATTGTATCAGAAATAAAACTGATAGATATAGTTATTGCTTTTTATCTTACTAGTCGCTCTTTGCAAGCTTTATATAATTCTCATGATTAAAACGAAAATATGAGATAGCGCATCGCATAGCGGTAAGCACACACATAAACGAACTAGCAACTACTGAATACTGTTTTTTGTAATGTTTCTGGAATATTGCTATAACATTTCTCATGAAATATTACAGTTACATGTTCCTACAATGTCTCTACAATATTATGTTGCAACTTCTTACAATTAGTGAGCCAAGTCTGTTCGAATAGATTTTGCCAAGTGTCTGCTACAAATTTTTGTCACAGCAGAAAGGCTACAAATTTGATACAGAATCTGTTAATTTCAATTAATGTCGGCAAATATTATTAGCAAAACTGTAACAGTCTGCGGGAAGAGTTCACTTTTATTGGTAAATGGAAATTTCCAGTTTTTCGACCTAATGAATATAAATTAGGACTCATTAGGATGAGTAAAGGGGATCACGATATGGGAAAAAGGGTAAAACTTTTTTTGTAACCTATGAGTAATTGTACAATTATTGACCTCGTCAATGACTGAAAGCATGGATTGATATGGGTAGACCTCGCTTCGCGCAGAAAATTATAAACCCATGTGGAACTGCATCTGATCGGGACTGTCTGATTGGGATTGTGCTCAGTCGGACACAGTTCGATATGGGTTTGTAATTTTCTGTGCGAAGCGAAGTCTACCCATATCGACCGGTGCTTTCAGTCATTGTCAAGGTCAATAATTGTACAATTACGCATAAATTTAAAAAAAAACAAGTTTTACCCTTTTCCCACATCGTGCCCCCCTCTACTCATCCTAATGAGTCCTAATTTATATTCATTAAGTTGAAAAACCGGAAATTTACATTTACCAATAAAAGTGAACTCCTATCGAGCCATCTGACAGCAGATCTTGCTCGGTTTTTGCCGCCAATTTACTGTCAGGTTCTGTGAGTAGACAGCTAGTAGATCACAAGCCTAATGCGGACACGCGGTTAATGCCAATTTGCTAGAAATTTCTGCGTAAATCTGTTGCCAATCTGCTAGAGCATATTGCGTGCATTTTGCTTACTGGGATTATATTGCAGGGGTAACGTTACTGCAATGTAATTAAAATGTTCCGTGCTTTATATAGAGAGAAAAATTGTTAAATTTATTATATATTATTGTATATTTATTGCACATACATGAGCAGGAAAGAGGCAAAGCTCCTCCCTCTGTACCCCTATCCTGAAAAAATCTAACCTAACCCAAATCAATTTTTATTTAAAATTACAATTAGGTTAAGTTAGGTTAGGTTAGGTTTGAGTCAGATTAGAATGTTTTTGAGATAAAAATGCAGGGGGAAGAGGGAAGCCCCTTTTCCGCCGTCCATGCATTTATTTAAATATACAAATAATAAAGTAATTAATATAAAATTCTTGCTCGATGAAGCTCAAATTATCACGTTTAATATTTGTTTATATTATCAACTTTATTTTTTATAATAAATAAATTATTAATTTTATTTTTTAATAAAAATTTTTATAAAAATTTTTCTTTAATAAAAATTTAATAAAAATTTTCGTTAATAAATAATTTTTTGCAATGCCTGTCGCGAAAGTTCGATTTTCGATAGCTGTTTAGCGTGCGGAAAATGGCTTATTTCTCAACGATTCAATGCATGACTTACTTTATCACACTAGTGCGAGAAAAGCACCTTTATGATTTACTTTACCGCACTAGTGCGGAAATATGGGTTACTTTACCGCACTAGTGTGTAAAAAATCTTCTTTCTGAATGGTTGATAGTTTTTGTTTTACCATTTCTCGATTACAGCACTCGCCTTCGGCTCGTGCTGCAAATCACACTCGTACTGGTGTGAATGCATCATAAGCCTTCGGTTCATGCGGCAACTTCACGTGCGACGTAATTCGTTGTTTTCCACACTTGCCACATAAGATACTATTCTTATATAAATAATTAGCAGCGGCAAAAATCTTTTCAAATTTTTACTCAGAATCATTACTTTGAGAAAATATGCCAAAAAATCAAAATCATATTTTCTACCTACTTTCTTATACTACTTTAATATAGTTTCAAAATTACTGAACATAAAATATCTCCAAAACTACAAAAGAGCGCCAGCCGATTCAAAGCGCATGCTGCTCAGGAATTAATCCTCTACAATCCTCTCAATATGTCAAGATCAAGGTGATCCATGCTGTGTAAGTTTTTGTAAAAAATTACCGATTGGACATTGTCCGATTAAATACGTACATAACATAATTGGACACCGCACGATAGAATATCATGCAATCAATACGTTTAATTTCAATCAAATTCATGTAAATAGAAAGTGAATGCATAGATCAGGATGAGAAGCGGAACTTTTTTCCATGCATTCTTACTTCAAAAACCTCTATCTAATCTACATCTAATTTAACCTAATCCTTTTCTAATCCTAAATTGTAAATCGGTGTCCAATTTGGCAATGTCCAATCGTCCGACGTCGAATCTTGTGGTATTCATATCGCACTAATCAAATAATGTCCAATAATTCCGTGCCAATGTCTAGTTTGAATGTATTAAGTACAGACTTCTATTTTATACTAAACCGCTAACACATATAAAGCTCATATACTGAAATGTGATGCAAAAGCAGTCATATCTAATTGGACAGAATTCGATATGCCGTGTCTCTTAATAAGATATGATAGTAAACATACATCTTAAAGTAAAAATAAAACAATGAAAAATATCAAGCGTGCACAAATAAAAATAAGAAATATGTCAATAGGTTTGTTCTTTATAGCTGAACTGGCTGCACTAGTTCAGCTTTATCTTTTTTACTCCACATTGGAAGGAAAAAGATAAACTCTGAACTAGTGCAGCCAGTTCAGCCTAGTTCAGCTATAAAGAACAGACCTAATGATTGTAGTATACTTGATTTGCTCAACTATATAGTCTGCCCAATTAGATATGGCTGCCCTTGCATCACTTTTAGTACCGCTGTTAACAGTTTAGTATGATATACAGGGTGTCCACTAATAATCGCCAAACCTCTCGTGTGCAGGTAGAGAGGGTTAAACCGGGTAGGAAAGTCCTTTACCGTTTTGCGATCTTCGCAATAATTAATGAGAAATTAATTTTAAAAGATCGATCAATTCGCGCACTTTCTTACTCGGTTTAACCCGTCTACCTGCACACGAGAGGTTTGGCGATTATTACCGGACACCCTGTATAGAAGTCTGTATCAAGTCAAGCGATGTTCAATTGTTATGTGGTCAAACATAATACGCCAGCTCGCACGCACGACAAAAAATGCAAATTCGAGAAGTGCAAATTTCCTCTCCCCCCCATTACACGCACGCGCATACACATACACACACAGTGTATATACAGAATGATTCATTTAATTGATTGATTTTTATAAAAAAATTTTAGTGACAGTTTTATAGTTTGAAAAAAACGTAAAATGATAATATATATTAGTTTGACTTTGTATAAAGAGGTCATCTTAAAAATTTTTAATAAAATACACATTTTTCATTTATTACAAATTCTTGTAATTGATGTCGAAAAAAATTTTTAAACTGATGATTAAAAATTTTTCTTTATATTAAAAACTTTTTGAATTATGTGGAATTACAGTATCGCCGGCGTCCAACATGTACCATGGAAAAAATTTACAGCTATATTTGCCTCTGTGTGTACGTGCATGTATGCACATGTGTGACATACAAAAAACACAGGTAGAGGGTCATAGGTTTAAAATTATTAAACACTGTGGAAGTGACAAATCATGGAATGATGAATCTGATTTCTGTCTAATGTCTATGATATAAATGCGCGCGTGTGTATGTAATAGAAATCAGATTTGTCATTCCGTGATTCGTCATTACTACAAGTATTTAACGACTCAAAATTTATGACTGTATGTGTGTAAGGTGCACGCGCATCTATATAAAATTATAAATGACTTCTCATAAAAGTAATGAGAAACTTCATGTGCCAATTGGATATTTCCTTTATAATGCGTAACTAATAATTTAAATTTAAGAACTTTACCAACACAACAAAACAACATAAGATTCAATATAACTTAATCCGTTCAATAAATCGAATAATCGTAAAATAAATGAAAGTTTATATGTTAACTGTTATATAATACAAAAAATTTATAGACAATTTGATGACTCATTAAGTTCATTTTGTATCAATCTCTTTGTCACTCGTTGATTAGATATATTCAAATCTTGTGTATTTTTCCATGTTTAAGATGTTTTCAAGTTGTTATTACAAATCTTCCAGATTATGCATAACTATTATAATAATTTGTAATTATTTTCTATCCAAAAAATTCTTGTATTATCAGAAAAATGGAATCCTACAGGTTTTGATAACTTTTTTCACTTGTTTGAGAAATGAGGATAATTTGCGATAACTTGCAACCGAGGCAGACGATCTTATAATCGAAAATCATTATACTTTATTATTCAAACGGATCAAATCGCATATAATCTTCTTGTGTTCGCAAAATTCCAAGATTCACAATTAATTATAGTTTTAATTATTTCAATGCTCAGTGTTGCCATATCGCATTTTAAAAAATAATCAAATACACCACTTGTATTATAAAAATAAAAAAGCATATAATTTATTTTCCAACAAAATGCTAATTAATTTACGCTACAAAAAACTCACAAATTTTCTTTAATTTAAATACTTTGTATAATAATATATAATATATCCCACAAAAAGTGCCACATAATTATATTTAAATAATATTAAAAATATTAAAGTGTACAAGACATAATTAAATTAATGAAAAAAAATAACAAACCATTTGTGTAAATAATAAGTTTGAATAACTAAAAAACTTCAAACTTAATCCAATCAACTTACTTGTATATCATTTAATTCATCTTCATATCGTCTGAGACGGGAAACTTCTGTCTTCAGGCTTTCTATTTCCGCTGTAGCAGCTTTCAAATGATACGTCTTTTCGTCTACTTCTTGCTCTTTTGCCAACAACTGCAAAAAATTATCATTACATACTTAATCTAACTTGTTTCAATTAATAAGATATATTACAATTAGAATTACAAAATTATATACAGATTGCAAAAGCTGTAGTAACCAAATAATTATGATTCTTCATGCAAAAATAAAAAGATAATATTTTGTAAAAATTTCATTATTTTTATTTAAAGAATTCAAAAATTAATATAATGCTTTTGAGTTTTTTAAATTTAAACAAACAATTTTAACGACTTTCAGACGTGTCATATATTATTGGATTTACCTTGATAATGTGTGTGACCATAAAGTACAAATAAATAAAATTAAACATGTAAAAAAATTTAAAATAAATATACTATATTTAAAAAGTTATACTAAAATATTTATAATAATTACTTATAGTAAAAACATATATATTCTATTTTTATAAGTTTTTAAAAAATTTATACTTATTGTATTACTTATTATATAAAATTTTTATATTTTAGAATACTCTATATATTTATATATATATTTAATATATAATTTATATACAGTTATATTTTAATATATATTTATATTTTAAAAAGTGATGTGCAAAATACTAGTCCTAAAAAAGAATTAAGGAACCGCTTAAAAATGATAGCAGAAATAATGAAATACTTTATTTAACTTCACGAAAAATAATCTTAGAACGATTTAAAAAAAAAAAATTTAAAACCCGAAGATCTTTCAAACTCTAAGTTAAGTTTCACTCCAGTATGCTTTTTTTGCAAAATAGCATAATTTTTAATCTGATTAAAAAACCCCCTATACTCCACTCCCTTGTCTTCTCGTCTCCTCTTTTTCTCCCTTCACTCACACTACCTTGCACCTTCTTTCTCTTACTCTCTCATTTATTCTTCTTTCTTAATTCTCAATTTTTTTCTACTAAAAGCCTTTCTATTCACATCCACAATTTACACTCGCAACCGGAACTCCTTTTTTTATATTATTGATTAGAGCCCTTTTTATTTTTATTGTCTGATTAAAAAAGTTCAACTATGTCATACGTAAAATTAAAAAATATTTTACTTGAAGTCTTCTGAAAACTTAGTCTTTAAAAATGCTCTGTTTTAAAAATTGAACGTTTTTTTTTTACCGAGTCATTATGATTTAAAATAACAATAAATTTTCAGCTTTTTTTAGTACTAATCTAATGTGCCGTTGTGTTTGTGATATTAATATCTAAAATAGTATATTAAGAGAATATTTCACTAAATATTTCATTAAATAATTTCAAATCGCGATAACTCGACAAAAAGAATCGTAAAATTCAATTTTTCAAAAAGTTCAATTAAAAAAAAAAACATTTCGAAGAAGAGACTTTAAACTTTCAGAAAATAAAGTCTTAAATCTTAAATAAAGTCTGACTGAAAAATTTCATTAAAGCAACATTTCTTTGTATAACAATTTTTTAAACAAGTGCGTGGACTTGGTGTCTTTTTTAGCTTTTTTTAAAAAGTAACAATATTATTTACTTTATCTAGATTACCGCATTTAGATTAATAAATCTCGATATCTCGATAACTATTCATCAAAAGAAAAAAATCATAAAAGATTTTTCGACATGATTTGACCACATTATCGCAATAATACCTCAATATTTTTTAACAATATATAGAATTCTGTTAACAATATATGTACATATCTGTATATAGAATAGAAATAGAAAGTTATAATCAATCCCTCCTATATATAAACATATTATTATTTTAATAACACGTACAAGATGTTTAACTTTTGCCATCTCCTGTGTTTGAAAACCTTCCAGTTGTTCTGCATCTTCTTGAAAGCTGTACAACTTCTTTTTATATTCTAAAACATAATGAAAAATGATGATATATGTATATACAGAATGTACCCGAAATAGAAGTCACCAGAGGGAAGTGACTCCTCATTCTTTTCAAGATATGAAAAAAAGTTTAAAGTTTCAGTAAACATAATATAAAAAATGTGTTGTTTCAAAGTTACACCGACAAACATAAAATATTAAAAAAGAAATCATTTCGAGGATTTACTTTGAAATTTTTATGCATGGACGTGCTTTAACTGACAGAAAACAGGTTTCTAGTCTTACTTTAACATCGACTTGTTTTGGCTAGCTAATTAAATATAAAGATTATTAATTAAAAAACTTTTCTTTTTAAAGAATTGAAACAATGCATTCTTGATTCCATAATTATTAAAATATATCTTTATATATCTTTATATACCTTGAAGTGAGTAATCATTGTCCAAACTGGTCACTTTTACTTCGAAATATTATATACAGGGTGGATCATTTGAAATTACTACTTTGATTTACAATGTTATTATCAATGTTATATTCAATGTTATTATCTGTAGAAAAAAATAAGTTAAACTAAAATTAAATGGTTTTAAGGGGGACATAAAAAGATTCAAATAAAATCTTTTTCAATTAAGACATTTCGGAGATTTTAAGGTAACCTTTGATTTTTTAAAATAAAAACGTGTTTTCTTAATAACTAGATTGTAATACATATTTTTCTGAATGCAAATATTATAGATTGTTATGGTGGTACTTTAGTGATTATTTACAGGAAGAATAGACGTTCAATGTCTTCAAAGAAAAATGATAGATTAGTTCCCAACTGTTTATATTTCATAACATCATCAATCTTGTTCGTTGTTATTATTACACTAAATAATACACAACGATAATATTAGTAAGAGAGTGGTGGTTTCTTCTTCTTGTCATTTTGTGCAAACAACCACTAAATCTGACCATAATAATTTGATACTTGCATTCAGAAAAATATGTATGTATTACAATCCTGCTATTAAAAAAAACATGCTTCCATTTGAAAAATCAAAGGTCACCTTCAAATCTTCAAAACGCCTCCACATAGAAAGATTTTATTTGATGCATTTTATATCCTATTAAAACTTTAGTTTAACTCATTTTTTTCTATAAATGCCCAGATATTAAAATGCTAGTCTGCCAGCAGTACGCCAGTAAATTTAATCATGATTTTGCAACAGATTCTGATATGCTGCATCTTCATTAAATTTCTTCTCTCGAAATACATAAAATAGATGAGTTCGAAAAAATCTACAATATACCTACTACTGTATATATCTACTATGTATACAGGGTAGGTTAAAGAAAATGTTACAAGCTGTTTTTTCCGAAATCACTGGATATCAACTTGAATTTTTTTTAACATTTGGAAAACAATGGAACAGGGGAACTGACTATTTGGCGTGTAAACAAATTTTTATGGCCCATCCTGTATACTTATATGTATATATTCGTATATGTATACATTTATTATATTACTATGTATATACTTATTATCATAACATTTACTCCATTTTAGTTTAGAAATATAATAGTATTATATTCTTTGGGTAATTATTATGAGACACTCTATTTGTTGTGTATGTACATGCATGCATATACATAAAGAGAATACAAAGATAAAAACAATATCTTAAACATTCGCTTATCTATAAATACCTTCTGCATCTTTAAGAGCATGTTCTAAAGACTGTTTCGCTATTTCTATCTTTTTTATCTCTTCTTCTAATCTCTGTTTTTCTTTCTCTTGCTTTTCTATGACTTTTTTCCATTCTTTCTCTTTTTCAAAAAGCCTGACTTTCCATTCTTCTTCTTGTTTCTCCATTCGTTTCAATATTTCTGCCTCTTTTTTTATTAAACGTTTTCTCCATTCATCTTCTCTATTTTCAAACTTTTTTATATCTTTTATAGATAACTGTATTCCATCATTAAGCTTGCATTCAAGATTATTCTCTCCTTTTGATGAAACTGATGGTAATGGAGATGAATTTTCTTCCCTCAATCCATCTAATGATATCTGAGAACCACTAACACTACTTGTAGAACCTGTCTGTAACAATAATAATGTAATCAACACTAAAAAGACTGTAATAAAGTTATATAATAACTTTACATTCTCACAACAAATAAATTAAATCAAAGTTACAAACATTATATGTATGCTTACAATTAAAAATTCTTTTTTTTATAGCTCTTATAAATATTATAATCTACAAAGAGACACCTTTGAATCTTAAAATAATAAATAATCAAATTAAGTAATTTAATAGTTCAAATGAGTATGATTGTTTCTTTCATTTGATTACATTTATGTAAATATAAAGATAAAGAAAAAAAATATTTAATACAGTTTTCACTCCAAGCCGAGTCATCAAAAATCTAAAATATTTTCTGAGAGAAAATCAACCAAACAAAATCTGAACTTAATGAGACTACAATTGACTCTTAAAAGCTTGAAATGTGAGATGACAATACCTAACACCATATTTACCTGAGACACATGTTTGGAATTTATGGCGCGTATGCTCCCGGCATTCCTGATAACGGAGGACACGTCACTGCCGATTTCCTCACGTATCTTGTTCTTCAAGGTGGTGAACATAGTGCGACAGCGTTAAAATCGCGTTAAAGCACGCGGATTAACAGGTGTAAAAAGTACCACCTGTCAATTAGTACGTGACTCGGGTCAATCACACTCCGCACACTCGAGTTTACGCTGATTTGCGATCGTCAAACTTTACGCTGAATATAAAGGTACGAAAAACACACCGTGCGCGATTGCTTCATTTTCTATCGCATTTCGTCATTATTCCACAATTTCACAAGGTCGTTACTCGCATTGTTCGTCCCGCACCGACAACGAAAATTCGCGACCACCCACATCCATCAAAACATAAATGATCGTGGCGCGGCCGTGACAACTCTGACCCGTGCTCTGACCACAGATTTTTATATAATACTAGATTGCTAACTCCCCAAAGTTTGCAAGGAGCTTTCCAACAAGAAACAACATATAAATACAAATGTCGCACGATTGGCTGTCGAATAGAAAAATTTTCAGGACTTTAAAAATTCCCTATTCGATAATCAATTGCATCATTTGTGTTTATTTATGTTTTCTTGCTGGAAAACTCCCAATTGCATCATATTGGGAGCTTTCCAGCAAGAAAACATAAATAAACACAATATGATGCAATATATGCAATTGGTTATCGAATAGGGAATTTTTAAAGTCCCGAAGATTTTTCTATTTGATAACCAATCGTGTGACATTGTGTTTATGTGTGTTTCTTGCTGGAAAGCTCCCATTGTGTTTATTTATGTTTTTTTGCTGGAAAGCTCTCATAATTACGTACCCCTCTACATAAGACGGAAAATTTATTTCTCAGCGTTGGTAACCTGAAACCCTGAAAAACCAGAGTTTCGCAATTGTCACCGCGTGAGGTCTCCAATATCAGTTTGGAATCTGCTCGTCACTCCTGTCGACCCTCAAGTCTTTCTCATCTCACGTTATGTTTGTGGTGAAGTTATGACGAACGGCGATACAGTCTCTTTCGGTAAATACAAATATGCAAATCGAATAAAGAGCTGTACGAGTTCGTGTTATTTCAAGTGCGGGGACGAGCGACTTAGGCATGATCGCTTGAGATTTAGTAACGACGTGCGCGCGTGTGGGAAAATGTGAACCTTAAACGGCAGCGGGATTAAATTCATTGAAGTAGAAGGGAGGGAATAGGAGAGTGAAAAGGAGACTTGGGCAGGAAAGAAAGACACAGCTGCTGTGCCGATCATTTGATGCAAAAAAAAAAAAAAAGACAAAAGAGAAATTGAGAAGTGCCGTGATTCCAGAGTCTCGACAACGGAACGGTGAAAGGTGTGCATCACAATAAAAATGGGCAATATTATAATCTCTGTACTTTTTATAATAACATTTTTTTTCTATATTTTCCTATAATATATTATTTGTTTCTTTTTTTCAGGTGCGAAATATGAATTTGAAGCTCTTTCAAATGCGCTCTCTTGTTATACCCCATACAACACAGAATATTTCAATTACATTGCAGCAATGTTACAATCTTGCAAATTGCAACGTAATATTGTAGACACATTATTACAGAAACATGTCATTGTAATATTTCATGAGAAATGTTACTGCATAATTCCAAAAACATTATAAAGAAATGGTATTCAGTCGCTAGTTCGTTCGTTTACCGTTATGCAACATGCAATGCACTATCTGTCTCGTATTTATGTTTTAATCAGAATTATAAAGCTTGCAAAGAGCAGCTAATAAGATTAAAGCTATACTACTTCAGTTTAATTTTTAATACAACCCCAATGCATCAGGAACTTTAGATATTAAATTGATTATTTATAAATCGGACAGATAAATGTTCGGCGAATGAACGAAGATCGTCCGTTCATTATCTACTTAAGATGTAGAGTTCAATATGCATATAAATACAAATAAAATTTTTAATTTTATGAAATAAATAGGTAAATTATATTATTATTTAATCAATTACGTTGGACCAAATTTTATATACATATATATATATACATATATGTATGTATGTGTATAAAATAATATAAAATAATATTTGTGAGTAGTTTGATGGAAATATGAAAATTAAAATGAAAGGCATCTATATCTCGCATTATTGCACTATTCTAGCTACAGCTTGAGACTGTTTCAAGATCGACAGTAACGGTGCGTAAGTTGCTGTGTGAAAAATGTACATAAATTCACGCGAAAAATATTATTGGGTAAAGAAGATCCAGCCTGATCGTATATTAGCATTTCCAAAGTAATATTGCATATTCATTTTACTGCAATATTGTAATAATATTATGTAGTAATATTTCGAAAGCGGACATTTTACCGTTGCTGCAATCTTGCACAACGTTTATGCAATGTTGCGATGAAACGCAACAATGTTTCTGCAATCTTCCTGTGCTGTATGGGACTTATCTATATATTTTCTTTCATTTTCCTCTCTCTAGAGTTCGTAAATATATTTTTTTATTTCAAATATAAAGATGTTAAATTATGCGATTAAGTGCAGAAAATAGAGAAGAGTTAATTATTCTTAAAAAATCTTTTGTATCCGTGTAAATAACAAAATTCGCATTTGATATTGATTCATGAATATTTAAGGGTTTATTTTGGATGTTTATGTATGTTTTGAGGGTTTATGTTTATAAGTGCTATTTTCAATTGTTCTGTGTTCATTTATTAAACGCTTCCTTCAAATTAGAATTATTTATCAAAGGACAATCAGAAAAAAAGAGTCGATTTCTCCTTATAAAGTATAACAAATTATATATATAATTGTGTTTTTTTGAATTACAGAATACAATGGTAGCATTTTTATGCTTTTAAAGTGGTGGAAACATAAACAAAATTTATCTTAAAAGTACTCAGTTTTTAAAAATAATAATATAAATATAACAACTTTTTTTCTAATTTTTGTATTATTTCTTAATAATAGAAGGACAAAGATCTACTATAAAAACATACCTAGGCTGCGGTCCGATTCACGCTCCCAGCGATATCAATCTATAATCCACGTTACGTATCTATAGAATTGAGCGCGCTGATAGCGCTGTGAGCGTGAATCGGACCGCAGCCCTAATGTGATATGGAAATTCACATTACTATTTTAAAATTCTTATAATTACATAAACTTACGTATGTGTAGTAGAGAGAACTTAAGATTCTCTCAAAGAAAATATTCTATCTTTTAACTTCCCTCTGTCTTATTGGTTTCGTTATGTTAGATTTAACAATTCTGAAATGTTTAATTTTAAAATGTTTTTTAGTTTTTAATGAAAAAAGAATAAACAGAACAAATAATTAAATTAAAGATTAGAAAAAGATTGTTACTTAATCTTATTATTATTAAAAACTTTAATAAAAGTAAAAGTTTACTATTATTTTAGCATTCTTATAAACTAAACAATGGATACAAATATACAAAGTCTTATCAAATACATTTGACAGGATTTATATGTATGTATATGCTATATATACGAAGGTAGTCTGAAAAGCTTCCAGCCTAACACAGAAACAAGTATTTTTTTTGTTCAATTCAGTTTTATTTCTCAATATAGTCTCCTTTTAATTCTATACACTTTTCCCAGCGATGCTCCCATCTCTTTAATCCGTCCAAATAGTAGTTGACATCTTGTTCTGCAAAATACTCGTTTACGAATGTAATGATCTCCTCATTCGATGAAAATCTCTGACCACGTTTAAATTCAGCTGCCCAAAATTTCACGGTGGCAAATGATGGTGCAGAGTCCCCGTAAACATCCATCTCGGCTTTAATTTGCGTAGGCGTATTGCCTTTCAAATGCAAGAATTTAATAACGGCTCGATATTCGATTTTTTCCATCTTTACAGAAACACTAACATCGACTAACACAAAAGACTGTTAAACAATAACTGAGCATCTAATATGGCTGAAATTTTCAACGATATCTTTCAACACATGCGCAATTATATTACCAGAATATTTTTGATGAATAACGCCATCTTCATGTTAAGGCTGGAAACTTTTCAGACTACCCTCGTGTATATATATATATATATAATATATATATATATATATATATATATATATATATATATACACACAGGATGTCTCTAGATAGTGCCATTTGAAATAATTGCTAAACAATAAAAGATATGAGAAAAACATAAGAAGACCTTCTTCATTATTTTTTATATAGAACCCAATAATGCAAAAAAAATTTTTTTAATCTTTCAAGATTATATCAAAATTATTTTGTTTTTCAAATAAAATTATATATTTTTGTTGTGATATGAAAAAACAGAAAGAGACGAAGTCAACAGACTTTGAAGTGATCTTGAAGCAGTCTAATTGTAAGTCACAGAAGTGAAGGAATTTTCAGTTCTTAAACATTGTTACGAGACGAACAATGGATTGCAATAATCATTTGTTTTGGTACATGCATCAATAATTTGCCTCAAAGAAGCTATACTACCAAAACAAATGATTAGTCATATAAGTGCAGCTTGATAAATGATATTTTTTATGTATTCCCATAAAAAGTAGCCTAGTACTGTTAAATCCAGTGAATTGGCCAGTTAATTTATTGGTTCACCATGTTTAACCCATTAATTTGAAAACATATTATTTAGCTGTTTTCTTGTTATTAATGCATGTGGTAAGATACCATCATGTTCAAGTCATCTATTTTAATGTACTGACTGAATTTATTTCTTCTGAAAGAATTGTGGTATTTTATTTTGAAGAAATATTATGTATATTTGTGCATTTAATACCGTCAAAAAGGTATGGAAGATCGATAATTCATTGTTTAAAATCCTGCATCAGATATTAAGACTCTAAATTCATTAATAATCTATTTGTCTTATTCACTGTAGATTATTTTTATCCCAATAATATTATAACAGTTGACGCTATCATCATCTTTAAAAATTGTCTCATCATTGAAGAAAACTTTATTAAAAACCATATATTTGGTGATATCATTCTTTATTTACATACAGAAGTAAATAAATAAAATATAATAGAGATCGTGATTTTCATGTTTCAGCAATGTCTTCATTTCTGTGACATTGGATTGCTTCAAGGTCACTTTAAATGTTTCTGTTGAATTCGTTTTTTTCTGTTTTTATGCACAGGCATCACAATAAAAATATATTGTTTTATTTAAAAAAACAATATAGTCTTGAAAAAATAAAATTTTTTTGCATTATTAGAGATTCTATGTAAAAAATAATAAATAAAGTCTTGTTACATTTTTCTCGTAATTCCAACTATTTAACAGCTATTTCTGAAAAATTATTTCAACAACACTTACTTAGAAATCTTATATAATTCCTGTATAAGAATCTTAACAAGAAAATTAACTATGTTTATTAATTTTTATTTGTCATATTTATTTTTTATATTTTTGTTATATTGTTTTATTTAGCATTTCTAAATTGTTTAATTTAAAAGTATTTTTATAGTTTTTAATGAAAAGAAGTTATAAAAGACTATAATACAAATAATTAAATAATTGAAAAAAATTGTTAACAGTCTTATTATTATGAAAAAACTTATTTTACTATTAAATTTTTTGATCATTTTTTTTACCACTTCAGACAGAAAAGAAAAATGCTACCATTGTATTCAGCAAGTAAAAACATAAGATTAAATATACAGGGTGATTCAGAACAAGTGTAACAAACTTGACAAATTGTTTGGGAGGTCATTCTGAATAAAAAGTGTCAATGAACTATTAGGTCCTATTTTCAATACTTACGTGGTTACAGAAGTTATAAAATTGTGTTGCTATCATAGTAAAATCACATGCCTGGTAGGAAGTGACCTTTGAGAAATCAAAACAAAACAGAAGAATATGTACCACTGAACTCTATACATACTGGAATGTGCATTGGCTATCCCCACCCGATTAGAAAGAGAGGAGCAAAGTCGGGGTATATCTCTCTTTGTCGTACAGTACAGTCAGAATAGTAAGTGTCGACAAGTAATGGTGATACCACGTGGAAACCACAGACATCTATATGTATACTAGACCGCTAACTCCCTTATATACTGTACGAAAAAATGGACCCCAAAAAGTATGTACTACAGAGGCAAGTGAGCGATCTGCGCATGTGCAGTGTAAGTGGTAAAGAAGAGGAGTGTGCTGTATATGTGATGTGTGTGTAGCACACATGTAGCACGAGAGTGGCACGTGACATATATTGCTTGAAATTTAACCAATCAGATGTGATTGCCATACCGCTTACGCAACGCATGCGCATGATTATGTACATACTTTTTGGAGTCATGTATTTTGGCGAAGTTAGCAGTCTAGTATACATATAGATGTCTGTGGTGGAAACACTGCTTACTTCGAGCTTTAAGCGGGGAGCACACAAACTTGCATAGGCGCATAAGCGTAAGTTAAACCAATGTGATTGGTCCATAAACGTATGCATAAGAAATTCAACCAATCGAATTTCTTATGCATATGCTTATGCGCCTATGCAAATTTGTGTGCTCCCCGCCTTACTTTTGGACATGACTGTTACTTAGTCGTCATGCGCATGCGTAAAATGTTAAAAAGAGAGACGTATATCCCGGAACAGCCCGAAAGTATTAAACTATCCTTCTATTGTTTTCCACTTATAGGCGTATATGGCCAGTGCACATTCCAGTATGTATAGAGTTCAGTGATATGCACACACACAAACATCATTTATTTACAATTCAGTTTTATAATAAACGTTCAAAATGTGCTCCCTTGAGCTTGAATGCACGCATTGCACCGACGAATCAAAGAATCTCAATTCCTCATTTGCATATTTTAGACATTATAATAGACTTTTATACAACAGCTGATCATAAATTTGAAAGACAGATATGCGAGATAAGATGCTTTCTTCGACAAAAATGCTCTGGAAAGGGGTCAGGCTGTAGAGAAAATAGAATGAGAGTGTGGAGAATGTGAGACGACTGATTCTCGTCTTCCTTTTCACCAACTGCACAATCGAGCAAGGAAAGCATCTTATTCTTTATTCAGGGTGTCTACTTCCTTGAAAAACCGGGGATTGTCAGAGATTTTTTTACTTTGAAAAAGCCGGGAATTCTCATGAAATTTTATTGAGACTCATGGAATTTTTTTCAAAAATTGTGTCTTTGATAATTTTATTGACTCTTTTTAGTATCAAGGTCTTATGTAAGTTTCATAGAAAATTGTTCAATTTTTTAATAATATTTAAATAAATTAGTACTCCTTAAGACGTTTATAATAAATTATTTTTTGTTTTATATTTTTATTTTATATTTTTGCATATATCTTTAGCGTTTAGATATAGTGATATATTGCACTTTGTTATTGTCCAAATTAATCTTACGATTAATAAATTAATATTAAATACTAGAAAAACTGCATTCTTGGTAACTGTCTTTGTAATCGTATGAATAGAAAGCATTAGAAAGCGCATACAATAAAGAAACTTATTTTAAAAAGCTGCATCTACCAATTTTTTTATTTTACCAATTTTTTTATTTTTTATTTTACGTGGAATTTTATAAACGAAATACCTGGAAGATCAGGGAATTCTCAGGGAATTTTTTTACAAGATTTGAGTAGACACCCTGTTTATTGTCCTCTTTTATTAATTTACTGCTGTTTTTAAGCTTCTAACGGGAGTTTATTTATATAAATCTGTTATCACAGTGTTCCCTTTATTCGAAAAACATTTAGGGCTCACATTTTTGTTGTTCCGATAAAATCAGCAGTATTTGTGAGCAGTATATTTGAGCAATATTTATGACGTAACAATGATATTAATGCTCATCGAAGCACTTACAAAGTCAAAACAAACGAAATAAACAAAGTTTATAAATGTTTCTTAAAGTGTCTTAGTGTCTAAAAATGCATGTATTCCTAAAAACATCTGATAAATATGTACATATGCATGCACACATATGTACATTACGCGACTCCGCTATTAAATCTGTTCTTTTCAACCGCATTTGATTATATTTTTATGAGATGAAATAAATATACTATACTAGCATTTTGTGTAGAAGGAAAAGAAAGGAAACAAAAAAGAAGAATATAGAAAATGCAGTATAGAAAGGCGAAACTTTTTTGTCACTAACAAGGCGCATAGTAGATTTAATCTTAACATGGTCTGATCTTATTCTAACTTATTTTTACTTTTCTCATGAATCATTAATATACCAAGCCAAGTGTAAACATGGCTAAAATATTTTTAAAAAATTATACAAATAAAAAAAATGCATAAAAGCAAATTTAATGCTATAAGAAAATTATTTTGTTCTCATTATATAAATATTTACCATAATTTTATATGCATTTTCTTTTTACAATACACACAGAATAATACACACAGAAATCTCAAATTATATAGAAGATTGTATTTTAAATTAAAAAATTTTACTTATGTATCAGGATAAGAGAAATAGGCAAGTGAGAGCCAGGCGCAAGAAATCAAGCGCTAAGATTTCGGTTGTAATCTTCTTTATTTAAACTTGAACGTTTATGTCCCATTTTCGTTATTCCGTTACGGGCGTACTAAATATTTTGGTTCACTTTTATTACCTGACTACATATATTTATGATCTGTTATTGATTAGCACATCTCATTTCGCTCCTTTATGATTTGTTTTGATTTCACAATCCATCAATAGAATTTTACGATCATTTATGATCTGTTATTGTTTTGTACTTTAAAGTTCATTCTTTTATGATCTTGGTATTTTACAATCCGTCAGTATTATTTTGTACACCATTCCGTAAACAAGATGCTGAAGATGGTCCAAAGGAAGGCCGAAACAAGTTCTTCTAAATAAAGAAGATTACAACCAAAGTCTTAGCGCTTGATTTTTTGCGCCCGGCTCTCACTTGCCTATTCCTCTTATCCTGATACATGAATATAATAGAGCCTTTTACTTTAATTTATTACAAAATTTTACTGTTTCTTGAGTAAAATATCTGGGGTGTATATTACGAGTATCGCACATACAGGAAGTCATGTAATAAATGTACGATAAAATTATTCAAGGCAAAATGATGAACTGAAAAGGAAACCAAAACGAATGTGATCATGTCCTGATAGCATAGGAGAGCATCAGTTCGTCATATTTCATGTCAGGGGGAAGAGAAATCGCCTTATATCTCTCTACGATAGCGTAGAATGGGTGAGAAAATTGTCAAGTTATATGTCTATAATAAGATATATGTTTATAATAAGATATAGACATATAATAAGTTATATGTCTATAATAAGATATAGACATATAATAAGTTATATGTCTATAACTATAAGATGTCTACAAACAGATTTGTTATATGTCTATAAACAAATTTTGATTTTGATTTAGGACAGGTTGCACTGATATAAGTTGTTAAAAATGAATGTTAATTGCAAATTTCTTTCTCTTTATGTTATAAATAGTACTATATTCTAGAAATAAATCGTTGATTGTCAACACAGATGTAGTAAAATTAATTATTTTTTTTAAATTATAATTTTGCACTTTATAATTTTACATTTGATATAAAGAAAAAAGATAGAACTAACATTAGTTTAAGAAACAATCAGTCCTAAACCAATCAAAATTCATCACAATTTAAATTGTGAATTAACTTAAGTTAATTTTATTTCATCATCTATTTCATCATCAGTGGCCAAAAATAAAAAGCTATTTCATCTATAACGTTGATTTGCTTCATGAAGTTAAAAGAAAACGTATGTTATAGATTTTTTCGCTAAAATTGAAAATTTATTTATTAATTAAACGTTTTCAATCTAAAAAAAATCAATTTTCTCCTTCAATGACCAGCGATCTCCAGGACGGTTGATCGCGACAATTCTCCCTTCGGTTCTAGCTGTTGAGGAATTGAGACAGTTGAGTTCCGATTTTTGTGGCGCTCGGTTGGGTGTGCTCGGGCGACGAACTAACAAGTGTTCGGGTGAGCAACCGCGACCAGGTATTTCTATCCTCAAGCTAGAACCGGAGGGAGAATTGTCGCGATCAACCATCTTGGAGATCGCTGGTCGTTGGAGGTCGTATGAACTCTTTAGCTTGAATTACATGCTGATGATGTCCAATTCAGGGACCGAAACGTACATTTATAGGATTAATCAATAGATACTTATTAGAAGGAAAGAATCTGCGCTTCACTAACTCTTAATAGCCCGTTTTTCCTTAATTAGTTAATTAATATAATTGTGTTTACCAGACGTGTGTTCTATTTTTGCCGCTGGCCATGTTCGATTTCTGCTGTACTTCTACTGTCAGTATTTGATATATTAGGTTATTTGTATCCTTGCTATGTTTTTGCTGTCACAAGTCACAATGTAAAGATTGTGCTTGATTTCTGCTATTCTGATACCGCAAATCCTGCTTGATATTTACTATATATTTATTATATCAATGTGATAGCAGACAATGTACGATTTTTGTTGTATTTCTACCGTTATACTGTATCGGCAAGCCATGTCAGAAACTGAGCTTAACGAGGAAGCAGTACACCGAAATTGCTACAAAATCATGATTGAATTTGCTGACATACTACTGGCAAACTGCACTTTACTATTTGGATATACAGGATGTCTTATTTTAATTGATATATAATTTTCCGAAACTAAACGAGATACGAAAATGCGATTTTTGTTTACACGGTTTCGAGGGGAACATGTTTTTGTTAAAACAATTTCTTTAATGCCCATTTCTATTAATGTGATTTAGACTTAATCCGTGATTAACATATAGGATAACAACATCAAAAATTAAAAATGTTTATTATTATATACGATAATTATATCGTTAGAAATTTTGATATTGTTATTTTGTAAGTTAATCAACGATTAAGTTTAAATTACTTTAGTAAAAGTAAGCATAAGTAAAGGTGCTAAGATCATATGAAAGATACTGCCATTTTTTAAATGGAATTATCTTCCAAACACCTACATTTGTAGTCCTTCTTGCGATGAACTATGGAGTTATATGAGCTATTCAAGAATAGTCAAGATCCGACACAGTATTGTTGCCTATGATACTCTTTTATAGTATCCAATAATTTCGTAATATGATAAATCTGACTATTGACAATGATTCAATAATATTTCTCTTATATAGGCACTAATTAAATTTAATTTGATTCTAGATACACAAGTAGAAATGTCTCGCAACAATGGACCTGGTCTTTATGAGTTTCTTATGGAAGCCGAATTACAGCAATATTATCCAGGCATTCGAGGTAGTTTCATTTGTTTTAGTTACATTTTGTTATATTTTTAAAAATAATTTAAGATGTGTAATTAATGTTTTAGTTGATGTGTAATTAAACTTCTAATTAAAGTTTAATATTAAGAAAAAAAATTAAATATTAAGAAAAAAAATTAATGAAAAAATTATATATGTTTAACTATCCCTTCTCGCTCATCTAGTGGAAATTGAACGAAAAAATTATATAATCATGCACTATTTACTTTGAAAATTCATAGAATAATTTTGCGCTTATTTCGTTTAGCCAAAAGAATTTGTTTAGTGAAAAGGCTGAATAGGCACAACCCTTCATATTAATAACAAATTAATTTAAAATTATAATAAAGGATTTATGCGCTAGTTATGTGCTTTTATATCAAAGTAATGTTAATTTTTGCGCTGCATTCCCTAAGGGAATTCTCTTTTAGAAAGGAAAAGATGATATTTTCTTTTATAACTTGTCAAAATTACAAAATTAACTAATGTAACTATACACAATACATTTTCGATTTATGCATTACGATTTCCAAATAATTTTTGTGCTTTATCTTCTGTTACGTCCAGACTCGTGGAAGAAGGAGTCAATGGAAGGACGTAATCTACGTAATCTCTGAGCAAACGCTGTATGGCGCGTGCTCTCGAGTCGAACGATCTTACCCAAGGGCCTGAATAGGTCAACGACCGAAAAGGTCGCTTTTACACTGTCGGCAGGCCCGTTCGTTCGGTGGTCCCTTTTCGGTAAAGGAAATGAATCCTTATTACCCGGGACGGGACCTGTGCGATTTCGGAGAGAATGGAAGTGCGAACGGGTTAAGAAATAATTATGAGATTAGTTAATCAAAAATTTAGTTTATTCATACTAAAATATATATATATGTATATATAAATATACTATGGTTATAAAAGGAATTCTTATAAATATATATTTATATATCGGAGAGTGTGAGTGTACGTACTTGTAATTGTTTAATTGCGCGGGTGTTACATAAGTCCGGAGGTCGTCAATCGGAATATAGTGAGGGAGATTCTAAACTCTAAATTTTAGTTCCGATTGGTTTTTTACAATGATGAATAGGAGAACAAAAAAGTAAAATCAAAATGTGAGTGTAGTAGTGTGTAAA
The DNA here is from genome assembly GCA_949152495.1 of Lasius fuliginosus. Taxonomy (NCBI): domain Eukaryota; kingdom Metazoa; phylum Arthropoda; class Insecta; order Hymenoptera; family Formicidae; genus Lasius; species Lasius fuliginosus. The sequence continues at coordinate 16,942,476 of OX424443.1, read as the reverse complement.
GAGTTATAGGATCAATTCTCTCTCGGGCAGGGAGGACTCGGTCTCTGAATCGGACGATTCTTCATTGATCTCGATCAATTCAGGATCGCTCGATTCCCGTTCCGAAAATCTTTCTCCTGTTTCGGGATCGTGGAGTTCTTCCTCGAGACGGGACTCAGGACGGCGAGGGGAGGAGAAGGGGGAATCCCCTTCTTGAGAAGAGAGAGGATGACGGTTGAAGCGGAAGACAGGGATCTTAGAGGGGAACTGATTTGTTTTGAAAAAGAACAAGGGGGGTCGGTGAGGGGGACTGGAGAATACCGGGGACCGGAGAGATCGCTACGTGTGTCGCTGTTACTATGATCTAAATTGTTATTGAATGTGGATGAATGAACATATTCCCGATATTAGAGCCCGAGCCAATTGTTTCCTAACTTGTTTGTTGCGACGGTTCCGCTTATGCTTGATTGCCGTTCGCGATCTTCGTTTATAGGTGTTCTCCACTGAGAGAACAATAATAAAAATGGCGGAGAAGAAAAAAAACAGAATCGCAATTGGTCGAGAAACAATTCTTGGGTTTAATTTACTCACAATTGAATTTAAACTTTAATGATTAACTAAATTCAGATTAAATTAATTAAGTTTTGATTTAATTTATGGTGGATAAATTTATTTCACCTTTAAGATCCAAGTATTGTTTCAAAACTATAGAGTATAGACGGAAATTTGAGATATTTAGATCACTTACTACTTGCTGACAAGATTTATATGCGATTGGCTCAGGTGGACGTGGTCCTCGTTGTTTCCGCTTGGTCAGTTCGTGAGCACTGCTCTTGAGTTTATAACTCGCGTATTTCGCACTTCAAGAATTTGATATATATATATATATATATATTTAGCGGTGAATCTCAAGATAATAATGATACTCGGTAATAGTGACGTTCGATAGGTGGTACACTAGTGATCCTAGATGAAAAAATCTTCGGTTTATATTCTGTTCTTACTGACCCCTTCCGTGGGATAATTTGTGATAATGTAGTGAGTCAGAGGACGTCCTCTAAAATAAAAGGTCTTAGAATTTATCGGCTATATTGATTTAATGTTACCTTTGATCGGTTGGGCAACTCTTACTTTAGTACAGAGTTCGCGGGGATTAACTGGTTGTTTACTTCTATTGCATCGGGTGCTCGTCTAATTTCTTTGTTTTGTCTGTCGGCTTGCCTTTATCAGGCGCGTGATGCAAGATGTTTTTCGGATCTCTGACTGATAGTTGCGTATATTCGTCAGTTATTATTTGCTTAGATTTCTTAATTTCTAACGTCGGTTAATCTTTATTAGAAAGGTGAGGCAAGTTGTTTTTCAGATCCGTCCCTTTCCTTATTATGATTTATTACGACAAACGATGTTTCGAAATTAAAGAAACAAACGCGTGTTTGCTCGAGTTAGGAAAGAAAAGAATCGTGGAGTCCACAGGACGTAACACTTCTAAGGGACTTCTTTTTGGAACAATGGATGATATTCTTTTATAATTCGCTTAAAATTGCAATATTTAATATATTAATTATACACAATATATTTTTGATGCTATTATTTTCAGATAATTTTGATTTTTATGTTGCATCTTCTAAGAAACTTTTCTCTTAGAGCGAAAGGTGACATTCTCAACATAGCCTAACTTTTCTTCTTTCTTATTGTTCCTTTTTCTTTTTGCTAAACAGCCTTGTGTAACTGTGGAGTTTCTGGCGTAAGCATTACTTTCGGGAGCTCCACACACACTACAAAATATCACGGGTCTGTCTGACGTTGAGAAACCTCGAGTCCTATTTCCCGATTCAAGTGGTTTGGGTAATCTGGTTCTATGTCAGTTTTTTCGGCTCTTACGGCTCCTTATCTTCAAAATCCTATCTTCAAAATCAATATATAGAAGGAAGATGGCCCAATGTACATCCCCTTCCATGTCTTCATCTTCAGAGACCATTCCTATTACACAAAGGAGCTCGAGCATTGGCAACTCAAGTCCTGAATCGAATTATTGCTGCTAATCCTAGCCGCCCTCCGAACGGATTTTGTGTAAGAGTATGTATGTATGTAGGTGTGTGTGTCAGTGTGGTGATGTATGTCTCTCTCTGCCTCCTCTTTGGTGGACATCATTGTTTCGCAAAAAAAGGATATTATATTCCATTCGTTTTTTGATAACATTATTTTTTTCAAGATAAAGGTATTCGTGGACGAATCCATCATTGCTCTACGGTCGTACTCCCATACAGGGCACTCCACCAAAGTGTGCTGGGCCGAATCAGTCACTGCATTGCAATTGGAACACTTTGAAGAAGTTTGACCATGCCCAGTCATCATCTAGGTGATGTGATACGTCATGACCATGATTGCGACCCGTCCATTCAGGCAACCTAGTAGTCAAAGCCTTTCTCAATTTTACACTTGGTCGTGAGGGTTCCACCAGTTTTGCTCTTCATTGTGCCAAAAGATCTTCAGCTTGTGCCGAAGAATAGATTGTTGTGGTACTCTTCCGATTATGAGACGCAGCTTTAGCTCCGAGGTAGTTTCATACCAGAGGCTTTTGTTGAAGTAGGCTCTCACAATGTTATGTAGGTACGATATTTGGTTAAACTAACTCCAGCGTCGCCAATATCTTATCCCATCTGGTCGAGGCATTCTTCACGTCCAGAATAACGATGGCACAGTGTTTCCTGGTCCGCCTGATGCCCCTAGCTTTCCGTGCGGTGGTGATAACAAAGTCCACCGTTGAGTGGCTTTTACGGAAGTCATACTGCTCGGTCAGTTTACCAGATGCTGCGATGGCATCCTCCAGCCTGTCGCAGATTATGCGCTGCAGGATTTTTCCTCCGGTGTCGAACATACGGAGTGGATGATACGACGATAGATTATCCGGTGGTTTCTCTTCGGTAATAACACCAGCCTCTGGCGTTTCCAATGGTCGGGAAAGGTCCCTTCTTAGACATGCTGTGTACAAGCCCGCGAAGAGGTCTCCCTCGAATCACTGCCTTTAGAGCTCAGTTGGGAATACTGTTCATTCCCGGGGCTCTTCTATCGGCCACGACTACACGCCCTTAAAACTTCCTTCGTCGTGACCGATGGTATTCACTGTCGGTCCTTGTTGCTGAGTGGCTTCATCTGATGCTCTAGTTGTTAGGGAAACAGCATCAACAATGCTGCGCAGTAGTCTAGGGTCAGACGGAGGCGGCATAGGGGATCTTCTGAGTTTCTCCACTACCGTCTTGTATGACCTTTTCCAGTGGTCATTGTTCAACTCCCTGCACAACTCATCTCAACAACGTTTCTTGCTAGTTTTGATTGCTACTCTCAGCTTTCTGCGAGCTTTCAGATAGTCTTCATGGCGGGGTGGAAGACTGTCCCTGCCTCAAGCCTACTGATAAAGCCACCTCGAATTTATATAGTCGCCCCGCAGTCGGGCTATGTTCGGTCCACCAAAAGGCTGGCGTGAGACGGGTGTTAGGAAATATAAGTGCAAATTTTTTTTAAATCAATTTTAAGAACGCGTAAATAATTTTTTCGTTCAATTTCTGTTAGAGATGAAAGAATGGGGGCAGGCAGATAGGAAAGAACGAGAGAGAGAGAGAGAGAGAGAGGAAAAGAACATTTCTTAAAACTAAATTTTAAACTAACCATAACTAATTCAGTTATTTGTATAAATTTCTACTAAATTATTATATTTTAAAAATCATAATTACTACTTATTAAAAGAAAACTATTTATATTAGGAGACTTGAAGGTGCAAACAACAGCACAATTGAAGTATGTAACAGAAGAAGATCTGAACGCTATAGGGATGAGCAAGCCGGAAATGCGTCGTCTAAAAAAATACTTCCAGAAGCATTTCCCTCAGAATTACCTTTCTAAGTTTAAGAAAATGCTTCTACCGAAGCGCGAGGAACAGACTCCCGGTGCGCTAAACATGTTGCCGGAGGAAAGGCAGGATAGACCGTCGATACGCGTACCCAATAAACACATGATTCCAGCCGATGCAATTATTGTGAATAAAGAATTGGGAACTGGAGAATTCGGGGTTGTGCAGCAGGGTGTATGGACAAATGATGGAGAAAGGATACAGGTGGCAATCAAATGCCTATCCCGCGAAAGGATGCAGAATAATCCTATAGAATTTCTAAAGGAGGCTGCGATAATGCACGCGATCGATCACGAGCACATCGTGCGGCTGTACGGCGTCGTTCTTGACACAAATTCGTTAATGCTTGTGACAGAGTTAGCGCCGTTACGCTCGTTGCTGGAATGCCTCAAGGAACCTAGTTTGCGTGCGAGTTTTCCGGTTTTGTCGTTGTGCGATTTTGCCGTGCAGATTGCTGACGGAATGCAATATCTAGAGGCGAAGAGACTGATACATCGTGATCTCGCTGCCAGAAACATCCTTGTGTTCTCTAAGAATAAAGTTAAGATATCGGATTTCGGATTATCACGCGCACTAGGAGTTGGCAAGGATTATTATCAGACGAATTTTAATGTTAACTTAAAATTGCCCATTGCTTGGTGCGCACCCGAATGCATATCCTACCTGAAATTCACGTCGGCGAGTGACGTTTGGGCATATGGAGTGACTTTATGGGAAATTTTCAGTTATGGATTTCAACCCTGGGCAGCATTAACTGGTCATCAAATTCTGGAGGCAATAGATGAGCCTAATTTCCAGAGGCTTGAGCAACCTGAATGTTGCCCAAAGGACTATTTTTCTCTCATGCAGCAATGTTGGCAGCATGAATCTCTAAAAAGACCCAAGTTTTCCGAATTGATTAATTTGTTGCCTGATCTAAAACCAGAACAAGTTCAAGCAGTCCAGGATAGTACTGAACCGAACCAGCTCGTTTATAGACAAAGCGACATAATTACAGTCTTAGATAAAGGCAGCAGCAACAGTTTATGGAAAGGTGTTTTAAATAATGGCAAAACGGGTCTCTTTAATCCGGCTCATACGATCGCGTACCTCGGTTCCAATCTGCCTAGCAATAAGCCCGGCGAATTTACGCGAGGAGATGGTAAAAATGCTTTCTCTTCACAGCGTAGAAAAATTCGTACGGACATGATATCCTCGCCGCAGGGTGATCTCAAGCATACCGGTCATGTGGGTTTAGACGGAGCGTACTTCGGTGACATTAGCTTTCTCGGTGGAAAGTATCCGCACTTGCCTCGTCAAGTTGTGACGCCATACAAACCGCAAGAGGACGCAACTGATAATTCTCAAAGTTTAAATCAGGATGCAAGAAGTATCGATATGAATAGAGAATCAGCGAGAGATAGTAGAAGTATACAACAAGAAACTCAGAGCAAACATGGTACTAATATTTTCTGTTGTATTAAATTTTTCAATTTTTTTAAATTATTCGTGTTGGCATATATGCTTACACACGTGCGCGTATGCATGTAGGTGCGTGTATATGTGCATGAATTTATTTAATGAAGATGCAATATTTATATAATTTTATTAGACAATTTGATTATATGTGAATTAAGAAATGAGTTTTACACACAAAACAAAGTATTAATCAAATATTAATCATATTTGATCTTTATAACAAACTTTGTGCCATTTTGAAAATATGACTAAATTATCTTATATGTCTATATAGAGAGCTTATGGTCTGATATGAGTTCGGAGATATGTCAAGTGAGTACAGAAAGTAATACAAAGAAGCAATCTATATCTAATATAGGCAGTAACACTGATGTTCTCGAAGCTGATCACGAGTATCATGAAATTAGTGATGAAGAAAATCAAGAAAGTCCATTAAGATTTGATAAGACATTGAATTTTGATTTTGGTCCAAGTCTTTTGGCAGAAATGGATCAAATGTTCAGATCATTAGGTAAAAGATTGGAAAATGTTAAATATCCTATTTTTTATATAAGCTGCACAAAAAATATTTCTGATACGTTATTATGTTTTTTGTATAGGTTCTTCCCCTCCTCCTCCACCGTCTGGCCATCCTTTACCCACTGAACATGAATCAAGCAACGTGAGAAACGAATTGAGGGAAATTCAAGCAAAACAATGCAGCAAGAAGAAACAAGCCACCGTGAGTCCAATAAATGTACAGTAATCTTTTATTATTTTTGATTATGATATTATGGTTTATTCAATGTATTTAACGTTACTTATTTCTTATTTCTTATTTGCAATGTTTAGACATTATTTTTATTTATATTTACAATATCTATTATTAAGCTAAAAAATAAAAAGTCAAGTCAAGTCTGATGTAAAACTCTTATGTAGAATTGTGATGATTCAAGTTTAGTGCAGTACAATCAAGTTTCTATTGCACTATTTTGCTTGATCTGTACTTAATATAATAAACTTTTAAAATGTATTTGTGTTTGTAAGATAATATAAAGAGAGAGAATTACGCAGAAATGTTGATCTACCGTTGATATGACGGAGAGGATAAACATTTCTCTTGTATCTAGGTGAAACCTATCTCAGCTGCCGATCAGAAAACTCTCTACTCAGCCATTGCTATGGCACAGGAATTGACAGCACGTTCCATGACAGATCTTGAACATCCACCGGAGTCTCCCCATACACCTGCCAGTCCTTCAAGACGCAGAAAATTCTCTTTTAAGTTGCCACATCAATACAGTCCCAAACCAGATAGACGGCATTTTTCGGAAGAAGCTGCCAGTATACCTGACATACAGGTACAAAACGGTTTTTGTTTTATCACAGGAATATATTAAAAAGTTTGCAAATTAAAAAACTCGCAACAAAGGAAGACATTGAAGGATGAGATCAATGTCTTCATTATTCTTACTTAACATTAAAACTTTTGCTATGATTTATACAATCATTGAAAATTCTGCAAAATTATGTGATATTTCTAGAGTATGGATTAATAATATGCTAAAGCATAGAAATGTTGCAATAGAGCAACAAATAACGAAAGAAATTATTAATAAGATTTTATATATTTTTTAGGTTTGTTGTTTGCATTATGGATTATAGTTGTTTTCTCAAGCTATTCAATATTGGAAATAACTCTTCCTTTGTTTTTTTTTAAATTAATATTAACAAACTGCAGCAATAAGATGTTATATACACATGCCATTACACTTTTTACATATTTAAATACATAAAATCATGCGGGAAATTATTCTGACAATCAAACTATTTATAAATATGGCAAGATACGTATGTGACTATTATATTTAGATTTGGATATGATAGGAATACAATAGAATTGAATATACACATACATATACAGGCTGTAATTAGTGATACAATCGAGAAGGTAATAATTCTACATAAAAAAATTCAGAATAAATTTTTTATACGAAGTTTTGTTTCGACAAATTTGACTTTAAAAATTGGAATATTGATAGCATGTTATGCTTTTTTTAAGCTTAAATAATCTTCGTATTATACATCAAATTTATTTTGACAATGATTATTAAAATATGTATAAAAAGATACATTTTGTATTGAAAAAATAAAATTTAGCTAGATATTTTATACACAACTTCTCTCTCTTCAGTGTAACTTAAATTATTTTAAATTGTTTTACTAAAAATGTTGTACTTTTATATTTATATATTATTAGCCACTGTTATAAAATGAATACAGAAGATATAACACAATAAGGGGTGCTTTCCAGCAACGGAACATAGTAGTACACTGTGTGACATAGTGTCGATTTGTAGCTGGAATGCTGCCTAGTTTTTTTACTTTACCACCAGAATGCAGGGCAGTCACTTTATATAGTTTTTTCACTTCTCATTAGGTTTTGCGGTGTATATGCACAGTGAATATGGTGTGAATATGGTATCAATGATTTGTAATAATTTAAAATTACAGAAGATACTTTCGCTGTAAAAAAATGGTACCAAATGTAAAAATGTTGATATCTATGACACAAAACGACACAGTTGAACACTGTGTTACACTATACGTTGCTGGAAAACACTCAGGGTTATTCAAGCTTAAAAAGGTGTAGATGTTATTAAATCTTTAAATTTTGAAGTTAATTTTCTCGAAAACAAAGCTTTATATAAAAAAATTTTGTTCTTCATTTTTGACATTTTTTTTATGTCGATTTCCTTCTTCGGTTGTATGTACTATTAGTTACGAGATATCTTGTGTATATATACATATATGTATATGTATATACAGGGTGAGTCATTTTAAGTTACCCACCCTAATAACTTTTTATTTTTGATTGTAGAAACAAATGTTTCAGACAAAAGTTGCATGGTTTCGAGGGGGCCACATGAAGAAAATATAGACTTGACCTTGAGTAACCTTTTCAAGGTGAGGTCAAGGTCACCTTAAATTTTTTAAATGTAACCTATTTTTCATGTCATATTTTTGTAGCTTATCTCGAGAGCTTTTCAAAACACTATAATGAGTTATTTTTTCCTTAAGTACTTTTCGAGTTATAAGGCTTGAAGTTTACAGTATTTTGACATAAAATACAAAATATCTTGTAAAACATTCAGTTTTCGGTCACCAATTGATTGGTCTCATTATTCTATGCATAAAAGTATCAAGGTAAGATTACCGAAAACTGAATGTATGTTTTACAAGATATTTTGTATTTTATGTCAAAATACTGTAAACTTCAAGCCTTATAACTCGAAAAGTACTTAAGGAAAAAATAACTCATTATAGTGTTTTGAAAAGCTCTCGAGATAAGCTACAAAAATATGACATGAAAAATAGGTTACATTTAAAAAATTTAAGGTGACCTTGACCTCACCTTGAAAAGGTCACTCAAGGTCAAGTCCATATTTTCTGCATGTGGCTCTCTTGAAACCATGCAACTTTTGTCTGAAACATTTGTTTCTACAATCAAAAATAAAAAAGTTATTGGGGTGGGTAACTTAAAATGACACCCTATATGTACATATAATTTTTTATACATCCGAAGTGTGAAGGTAGATTGGCTCAAACTGAGAAGGAAAGTCCTATACCGTTTTGCAAAATTCGCAATAGTTGTTGAGTTATTAATTAAACCGTCTGAGCGAATAAGCGCGTAGAAAGCGGTAGACCGGACGGGAGCGTCCCGTTTGACCACGTTGCTTTTGACCACAGCCAATTATATTGACCGGTGTATAGGGTTTTTTACTAGGTCTACCTATCAGAGGGTTCTGTGGTCAAAAGCAACGTGGTCAATCGAATCCCACTCGACCGGACTCAGTAGGCATGTAAGATGGCTTATTTGTTTACGTCTCTTAGAAACGGAAGCATCATCTGAGCGAAAGGTGGAGTCACGCAGCGAGCGGCGAGCGACGCGTGATATTTGTTGCTAAGAGATGAGCCAATCTACCTTTACACTTCGGGTGTGTCAAAAATTATCGGACACCCTGTACACACACACACACACACACACACACACACACACACACACACACACATATATGTATATATTGTACATACATATTTTAATATTATTTAAAACAATATTGATACTGTTATGGAACAAAGTTAATTCCTGCTGTCCCATAAGATAAAAAATAGGTATATATTATACATATAATCACAACTATACATTTACTTTGAAGTTGATTCATTGTATCTTAAGTTTCTTAATCTAGTGCTTATTTACTTATAACATAACTAATATCGATTTTTCTCTTACCCTTTTCCCCTCTCATTACTTCTTATTTATTTCTGTATGTTTTATGTATAATTTAACATGTAAATTTTAATTCCATCATAAATCAAATTTTATTTATTTTTGGCGATAAATGCAAACTCTCCAAACATTTTTGCCAACTGTAAAACTTCATACGTATGTGTCATATGTCTTGTATGCGATACATCTGCATGCATTATGCACTTGATTTGTTAAAATATTTTCGTCATTTTTTATTTATTTCCCTGCATGTTGTTTTTAAATTTTTATGTGTTGTGTAAAGTGGTTATGTTCGAGCCTGCAATCGCTTTCATCTACGGTATCTAGCATAGAGTCTCTTGGTGCACCATCGACCTTGAAACTTCCCTTATGGGATAAAGCATCGGCAGAATTCTGTTTTGCGAAATCGAGGGAACTCTTAACAAAACCGAGTGCCTGGACTTCATACATGGACATTGACTTGGATGCACACATATTAGATAATCAGATAACAAAGCAAAACCTAGTCAAATCTACCGAGTTCTTGAAGAACGAAAATAAAAAAAATCACTTGAATTACGAGAGCGTGGCTGATGAAACCAAATCGAATATCCGACATCAAAATGGTAAGATCTTCAATATGGAGAACTCAATCTACGATTTACCAAGCGAGATAAAAAGAGTATCTACCAGCTATGTTGAACGTTATTTCGAATTACCTAAGTATTGCGACGATGAAGCTATTCTAGGATGCACCAACGAGAAAATGCATTTTAGAGAAGAGAAATTGGATAAGTACGAGCTTAATAATCTGGAACAGCCTAATAGGCCGACGTATTATTTAAATGCTCTGGAACAGAGCTCGTCAGTCGGAGGTAGAGTGAATCAAGCGTTACAAAGTAAACTAAACAATTGCGAGCAACAACTAAAGAATAATATTACACATCTCGAAACATGGCCTGATGAAAATTTTGATATTTTAAAAGAAAAAAAGGCGAACTTAGAGTCTCCTCGTAATAAACCGAACAAGTTTGATGTAGTGAAAGACAAGACGACGAACTTTGATCTCGGCACGCGACCGAAGATACCCGTTACCTTCGCTGAGTCCACGAAGATGAACATCACGGAATTCAAAAAGATTGATTTTCCCAAGTCTAAAAACGCGAAAAAGTCCTTCATGCCTAGAAATACGAATCAAGATGCAACGAGTACTACATACGATTCGTCAGACAATATTAAGACAAGCACAAAAACGGATGGTTTAGATAGTCCAAGGGGCAATATAGAGGGGGTAAAAATAAACATACAAAGTTTTCGCAAGATTGAACAGAATCAGAATGGCCACGAAGGCTTCCCGTTTGTGATATCTAATAATCCTTTATTTATCGCCGAATCAGAGAAGAAGGAATCTCTCATATACAGCAGTTCCGAGAGTTTGCGAGTGAATTTCCAGCGTCTTAGGCGGAAGTCTGATGCCGAAGCTAGTCAAGTAGAATTAAATAGTAAGCTTTTAGCGGAGAAATACCAACGTGAAGTCTTTGGCCTAGAGAGTGTCAAGAACTATTTGGACTTCAAGAAAGTTCAGAGTCTGAACTTAGGTTTAGGCAAGCTAACGCAGAATATGATACAGTTAGGCAAGAACGCACAAAACTCGAGGAACTTAGAAACAGCCTCGTCGAGGTTGGCCTCTAACATGAGAAACTTAGATTTGTCCACGTCATCCCATTCATCATTGCGAAGTTTAAATATACCGATTCAAAAACCCAAACATCTGGACCTGAACATACCATTACAAACTCAATCGTCGATCAACGCAAAGCTAAGTTCAATGCAAAAAACAAATCTGCCAACAAGTCCCACTATGCATCAACATTCATCACACATTCTGGAGCCGCCGAAATTATATCAGAACGATCCCACCAGAAAGGAATTACCGAAACTAGATATGCTCCCAGAAAAGTTTTCCAGCGCCGCTAATGCCTATCGACATAGGACGTCATCTTTATCAGAAAATAGAAAACCGGTAAAGAACATACGCAGATCCTTTCATTCCAGAAACGATTCCAGCGAGGATTCGGATTCGGTTTCGCACTCAGAGATGGATATTAGAAGTCGTCTGCGTTATAAACGTAGACACAAGAGAGTTCCGCATAATCTGCGCTTAAATTTTAACAGATACAAGGCCCCGTTTCTACATCCGGATTCTGCTAAGGGATTCTCTGCGGTTGAGCTTTGCGGGAAATCACCGCCGCCGTCGACAAGCTTCTTAAACTCGTTGTCGCCACCGTTCTCTTCCAAGAATAATCTGCTCTCTTGGCCGGAAAGTGCGCCGAGCTCGAGCTTGACGTATACTAGCAATTCTGATTTCGACTCGGATACCAGCTCCGAGTATCCAGAGTTCACGAATGACGTTTTGACATTTCCTCCCTCTCCAGCTCCTTAAAGTTCGAAGGGCAAATTTATGCTTCAGCCTCAATCATATTGGATCTAGCTTTTTTATATATCAAGCCTCAATATATATAATTTCGCAGAGTGATTAGAGAGAGATTATGTAACGAACGCATACTAGTTATATTAACTTATAAATCCGATGGTTAAACTAGACTGATTTTATTTTAAAAAATACTGTAATCTTTTTTGTGTAATGAAAATTATTTTATTTTATTTAAAACACATCCCTCCAACATATCGATGCAGCGAGTGTAAAGGTTTGTAAAAGTTTTATAGTCGATTTTTTTTATTTTAAAGTTATCGAGGTAAATATGCATATTAGGGGACTCACTCCCAATAATCTTGGGATTAAGAAAATTAAAGAAAAACAGCTATTGTTAGAGGAAAACATGGAATAGAGGATCTCTTAGAATAAAGATTCTCCATATTTTGATATGGTTTATATGGGAGTCTGATACGGTTTTTTGTAGGTCTTTGATTCTAATTCCAGGAATGGGAAGTGATCGCAAGAAGAAATCGAGAAAATACAATAAGCAAGCAAGCATTTGTCTTTGATCTGAAAAGTGAAAATACTGTTAAAAGAAAAATTTTCCGTAGACATTAGAGACCTACAAAAGACTGTTTCTTTGTGAAGCTTCTTCAGTCAAAATAAAACTTCCACAAATCCAGTTATTGATTAATCGTATCACACTCGTTTATATCGACGCTAAAGAGGTATGTATTTTGAATAAAATAAAATTATTTTTATTACAGCAATAGTCTTTTTAAGAATGGAAATCAGTCTTATTATTTATTATTTAATCATCTGATAACATATAACAAAATTTTTATAACTAATATTTAGAGTAATTTTAAAAAAATTTTTATAGTAATTTTTTTAAATCATTTTTTATTTTTTTCTGATATTATCGTACACTATTATAGAAATAAAATAATGTATATTTGATACACAAAGCATATATAAAAGTAAAATGGATAATAAATAATTTTATTATTGTCCGATATTAATATCATTAATTTTACTTATTATATCTGTTATAAAATATTAAAAAATGTAAAATATCCGAATTCACATATATACACATACACACGCATACATGCATCTTTAACTCAGAATTTGTTAAAGTTTTACTGTGATGATAAAACATACATTAGAACTTATTTTATTTCTTATCAAAGTTCAATATAAACAATCTCATATCTCGAATTATTTCTGAAAATAATATTTACTTCTTAGATATAACAGATTAAATAAATACTATATATAATATATACAAAGTGATCTTAGCAATTTGAACAAAAAATATCTTTTACAGTTAATAATAGAAAAAAATGGTAGAGAAAATAATTAAAGGGCGAAAAGAAAAAACGAAAGAGGAAAAAATAATTAATAAGATTCAATTTTTTAATATAGTCTCGATCGGACACAGATCCGATCCTTTGTCCTTTTACCTAGAGAATGTGAAAGAAATCAATTTCCATAAAAAAATATGAATTATAAAAAAAGTAGAATTGCAACTTTCACAGGTGTATTGTTGTACCTGCGAAAAAAACAATATCTCAAAAAGCTGAACTTATTACATTTTTTTACTTTTTCCTCTACCATTTTTATTGAAATATTCTCTTTTGAAATTGCTAGAATCACCTTGCATATATAGAATAGGTAGAAGCGTAGTATAACTGCAAAAATAATGATTTTTCTCATATGAAAATAGATAAATCTACACATTAGTGCAATCTCCATTCTCTTTTAGTGATCTTGACTTTGATATATGTTGTCAAGGTCTTCACTATGAGTAACTTTCAAAAAAATTTTAGCCGTCGCTCATTATTAAAAAGTTATTAACAAATGAAGGTTTATGCAAATCAAGTGACGAACATACAGACAATAAAAAGTTTAATATTGGACACAGTTTATATAGCTATTACTATCTATGTACATATATACGTACATGCATAACAGGATTAGGAAAGTTACTTAATAAAAGTAACTCGTTATCGTTACTCGTTACCAATTTTAAAAAGTAATTTGTTACTGTCACCGTTATTCAAAAAGTAACGTCGTTTTAATTTTAGTTACTTTTAATGCTATTTACAAAGCCTTGTTATATATAAAACACATATACCTATAAAATTTACACTTGTTAAATATTTTGTTTATATTAAAATATAACAAACTGATATTATTTTGATATTGATATTGCTATTTATATAAAATGTATAATGATTTTGAATATTAATATTTTCATCAAAAAAAATTTATTTCAAAAACATTGCAAATTAATCAACTAATTAATAATTTTTTAATGTCGCTAGTCATTAATTAAATAAGATAAATAATTTTATAATTCGACCTTAACTAGCAATGGCTTAAACGAGTTAAGTTAGAAGAATACTCATAGGGAGACGTGTCTCTTGGTTCGAGACTACAAGAATCCCCTGGTATCATACAACTATCTCGTAAATGAATAGGCGAGAAAAATATAGGTCCGAAAAGTCGCTGAAGCGGGAGCGACTTTTCGGACCTATATTTTTCTCGCCTATTTATTTACGAGATAGTTGTATGATACCAGGGGATTCTTGTAGTCTCGAACCAAGAGACACGTCTCCCTATGAGTATTCTTCTAACTTAACTCGTTTAAGCCATTGCTAGTTAAGGTCGAATTATAAAATTATTTATCTTATTGCAAATTAATATTTTTTTTCTTAAGATTCTGTAAGTGATTCTGTATATATAAAAAAGAGTATTTTGTTAGTTTTTCCTTTTAATAGATTCGTCAAAATATAACCAAAATCACCTTTTTTGTGTTATATTATAATTTTATACAATTTCAAATTCCTGACGTGATACGTTAATTTACGAGTCAAATTCATTTTTAACGCGCAAAAATGTATAAAAATTACATGATCTAATTTAAAATAAAGTCATTAAATTTTATCGAGATTGTCTATTAATTTTTAAAAGAATTTAATACTTTTTATGTGTGTTTGTTTGTATGGATATCATGCTGCATAGGTTCAAAAAGTAACGATAAAAGTAACTGTTGAATTTGTTACTTGTTACCGAAAAATGTAACGGAGTTATTTTTTCCGTTACAGACGAAATTTTTAACGCTGTTACTGTTACAGTCACCAAAAAACGTAACTGTAACTGTAACAGCATTACAAATAACGCGTTACTTTTTAATTTAGCATACATACATACACATATACCTATATACATATATATATATATAATTTTTATAGAATTGTACAATTATAAATCTCGTATATCGCATATATTTCATATATTGTACAATTATAGATCTCATACTGAAAGCACCGCGTGATGTGAGTTTGATCTCGCTTTATATGAAAAGCTGCAAATTCATGTGGAGCCTCTCTCGCCTACAGTGATTTTTCAATTTTTTACATTTTTTAACATTTTATATAAAGATCATTTAACATTTTATATAAAGATCTGTGTGTCTGTTAAGTGCGCATGTGTACGTGTATAGTACTTACATAAACTGTATGCAATATTGAATTTTTGATTGTCAATCTATGTTTAAATCTTGAATTGCATAAATCTTTATTTTTTAATAACTTTTTAATAAACAACGATGGCTAAAATCTTTTGGAGGTTACTCAAGGTCATGATCTTGACAACATATGTCAAGGTTAAGAGATCTCTATTAAGGCTCCTGCATACTCACTGCAGCCATCTTGGATTGTGACGTCAGAAGCGAGAAAATATACCATGAAAATTCTTGCGAAATACGTTAAGATAAAAATGTTTTTCAATAAAATAGCGTTTTTAATCGATAGACCCGACTTGTAAAATATACCGAAAACTCTCCTTTTGTTTGGATAATCAATAAATAACATATATATGTCGAATTGAATTGAGCCTAATCAAGGACGAAAACTGCTGTTTGACAGGTGTCGAATTGAGATAAATATTTGCTTTCACATATTAAATTATAACAAAATGGGAGTCTTCGGTATATTTTAACAATACGACAATTAATTTAAACATAAAAACACTGCACTAAAACGAAAAATGACGCTGTATTTCGCAAGAATAATTTAGCTTCTGGAGTGTCATTTCCACGCCTTTTAGTTCATAATTTTGCCAGGTGTGACGCTGTCGCACGAATCTGGTGGACTTGGCAATCGAGTATGCAGGAGCCTTAATATAGAGATTTATCGAAAAATTAATAAAATATTTACGCTTTTTTTTAAGCTTAAACAATCTCTAATAAGTTTGTATCATATATCGTTGAATATCTTAATAATAACTATTAACATTGGGTTGTATGAGAAGTTTTTCAGATTATTTTTGTATAGTTTTTGTATATTTTATAGTTTTGTATGTTATATGTATACTTTATATAATTTGTATAGAGAAATTTCATATATATTTCATTAAAAAATTATAAATTTTTTTGAACAACCTAATACACAAATAGAAGAGAGAGTATATTATTTTATTTAAGTAAAACAATTTAAATTAAAGAAAAGAAGAGAGAGAGAGAGAGAGAGAGAGAGAGAGAGAATTAATTAATTAATTATGTGTAAAATAGCAAGATAAACTTGTTCAATAGAAATAATTTTATATCTTTTTATACTCGTATATAGTATTTTAATAGTCATTGTCGAAATATAACTTTGATATAAATTTGATATGGTATATAACACAATATTTTGTTATATTGATGTCATTCAAGCTTAAAAATGTGTAAATATATTATCAATTTCTCAAATTTTAAAGTCAATTTTCTCGAGAACAAAATCTCAAAAATGTTTTATTTTATTTTTGATATATTTTTGCACAAAGAAAATCTTTCTGGCTAGATATTTTTCCATCCATGTATATACATATCAAGATGTCTTTTCCGAAACTAAGCAATTTTTATCTAAAACATTTTTATAAAACACATTTTTGCATTTATTGGAGGTAGTAATTTTTAATGACTTATCCTGCATACATGCGCGTGCATACACATCACAGACATCTATATAATACACTAGACTGACAACTCCGTTCATTTAACTGTTGTCAAAAAGTATGTACATACAATTTCTGTGCATGTGCACAGTATAACAACAAGTGCATGTGTAGAATGGCATTCTATATATACAGGGTGTCCCAAAACTCATAATTGACCTTTGAGGGGGTGAAAGAGGGTAAAATTTTGAGACGAAAGTTCCTCAACGAAAATGTTGAGACACCAATAATTTTCGAGTTATAAGTGATTGAAAATGACGGGCTTTTTGCAAATTAAGCTTTATGGAATTAAAATATTAACAAAACTACATTCTTCAGTTAATTTCAGATCGAGTTTAATTTAATAGAATTTTAATTTAAGGCTTAGTTACAAAGATATATGATGGCAAAAATTGGGAGCTTGCAAAAAATAATGACCTCCCTCGACATTTTCGTTGAGGAACTTTCGTCTCAAAATTTTACCTTCTTTCACTCCCTCAAAGGTCAATTATGAGTTTTGGGACACCCTGTAAGTATAGGGTGTCTACTCCCAGGAAAAACCGGGAAAACCGGAGATTGTCAGGGTTTTTTTACCTTGAAAAATTCGGGAATTCTCATGGAATTTTATTGAGACTCGGGGCATTTTTTCAAAAATTGTATCCTTGATAATTTTATTTGATGATCTCTTTTTAGTGTCAAGATCTTATGTAAGTTTCATAGAAAATTGTTCATTTTTTAAAATAATATTTAAATAAATTAGTACTCCTTAAGACGTTTATAATAAATTATTTTTTGTTTTATATTTTATATTTTTGCATATACAGATATTTAACGTTTAGATATAGTGATATATTGCACTTTGTTATTGCCCTAATTAATTTTACGATTAACAAATTAATATTGAATGTTAGAAAAACTGCATTCTTGGTAACTTTCTTTGTAATCGTATGAATAGAAAACATTAGAAAGCGCATCCAATAAAGAAACCTGTTTGAAATTTTAAACAGCTGCATCTACAAATTTTCTTATTTTACTTGGAATTTTAAACGAAAATACCTGGAAGATCAGGGAATTGGGAATTCTCAGGAAAATTTTTTACAAAGTTTGAGTAAACACCCTGTTATACTGTGTGCATTCACTTCGGGTATCGCTTTTACATAGACAATACTTGTACATAAGAAAAACAATGGGAGTTCCCAATCTAGTGTATTATATAAATGTAGTACATACAAAAACAAACGCGTACATACGCACGTACATACATACACAAGCATACAACGGCGTTATAAATTTCATCTGTAATGAAAAAAGCAATTTCATTACATTTTTCAGTAACGAGTAACAAACTGAACAGTTACTTTTATCATTACATTCCTTTTATCATTTCGATCCTATCCGGCATGATTTTTACGCAAACAAACACACATAAAGAGCATTAACTTCTTTCAATAAACAATCTCGATAAGATTTAATGACTTTTATTAAATCAAATCATATAATTTTTATAAACTTTTTGCATGTTAAAGACGAATTTAACTCATAAATAAGCCTATCACGTCAGGATTTTGAAATTGTATAAAATTAAAGGTGCAAAAAGGCGATTTTGACTATAATGGTGAATATATTAGAAGAAAAAACTAAGAAAAAATATACCTTTTTTATTTACATTTAAACGATTTGAAGATCTTAAAAACAAGAGATTTTTTGTAACGTTTTTTGTAATAAGTTTTTTTCTTATGTAGAAATATTAATATTCAAAATTATTATTAAAATTATATATTATATACTTTATATCGGTAGCAATATCAAAATTATATTAGTTTGTTATATTTTTATATAAACAAAATCTTTAACAAATGTAAATTTTATATGTGTATGTTTTATATAGAATTTGGCTTTGTAATAATATTAAAAATAATGCAAATTATAACGACTCGTTACTTTTTGACAGTAACGATAACAAGTTACTTTTTAGAATTGGTAACGAGTAAGGGTAATGAATTACTTTTATAAAGTAACTTTCTCAACCTTGCATCTCATATACGCACGCTTGCATGTCATACTAATCATTGAATTTAATATCAACATATACTGGAACTTTGGATGCCTTTACACGTTTCTAGCAATTATATTGGAAGAATTGTATTTGAAGATACAAAGTTGTAGCATACAGATTGGTTGACTACTATTAGTTTTTACATAAATAAAATTTGTATATATTATACACACATAAAAGAGCAGAGTTCTTAAACTAAGATAAATATATCATCAATAAGCTACTTGTTTTATTATGCTTTATTTAGATTTAAATGGAAATAAAATAAAAGATAAAAAAAATTATAAAATATTTTTATATTGTAAATTTTTTTTATGTAATGAAAATGACAATATACAGTTAAAAGATTAATTATGTTTTCTTGAATTATTGAATGTTTAAGAACTATAGCTTTAAAGTAATATAGTCGCACTTTTGTATTTGTTTATACATATATAGAATTTTTTTAACCATTTTGCTTTATATTACTCATCCATTGCTTTACATTTGTTATTTAACGCATATATAGAATCAAAATGTCGTGTGTATAATAATAATACAATGTTGTGTGTATTATTATTCTGAATAGATGCGTACATAATCAAGTGGCAAGTGTGAAGTAGCAGAAAAGCAGTACAAGAGAAGAAATGGTGAAAGAAAATGAGCAAACAGGGTATTTCTATAGAAATGGTAAAACTGTAAAAGCATATTATATCTATCGTAAGAATGAAAAGGAATCATCAAAACTCGGAAGGAACTATTTCCAGACCTCTATGTTCATATAATTTTTTTCATCCTTATGATGAGTAGAATATGTCTAAAGTTTGGCCATCTAATTCAGAAACACTCTGTAAAAATGTAATACAGAAATTTGACTGTATTTTTGTTTATTTTATATTAATTTGAAAATTCAAGATAATTTAGAATCATTACAATTTATTTTTAAATTAATTTAAATTTTAATATAAAAAATTGTTACAATTTATCTTTAAAAATTTAAGCCGATATCGTATACCTAAGTTTATTCGGTTAGCTAAGATAGCAAAAATTTTAAAAGCAAAAAGATGTCCTTCTATGCTTGATTTGTAGCATTGTGTAAACTAAAAAAAATAATATATATATATATATATATTTGTTTATTTTATATTAATTTCAACTATTTTATATTAATTTCAGACAATTGTGCTCCATTTTTAATAATATAAGGTTTATAAAAATTTTACAATTTATTTTCGATTAGTAAAGATAGTCATTTTCTTTCAAAAGGAGGATAATTCTGCTTATTTTTTTACAAAGATAAATTTCAAAATAACCGCATTGCGAAAAAATTTGAGAACCTTGAAATAAGTCACATGTAAGAAAACGCACCAAATGTAATTTTTTATTGCATTAAATACTGCAACAAGTGTCAAGTATTGCCATTGAGTAATACTGTTAACAGTTGAGTCTTATTCTAGGTAGTTGGTACAATATCAAAGGCAAAAAGAAAGAGAAAAAGAGACCGAAAGATAGAGAAGGGATACAAATGTGCGTGCATGTGCGAGAGAGAAAGAGAGAAAGCGAGTGAGAGTTTATTTAGCATTCCATATCCATAGTTTCCGTCGATTTTCTTATTTTTGTTTAATTTGATTTCTTCTCTCCTCCTATCTATCCTCTCCCGCGACATGTTCAGGCTACTCTGTCGGAAGAAGCCAAGGAAGTGTACAACAGCTTGGTGGAAACACCGACAATGGAGAGCCCTGGAGACACGAATCCGTTGCGCATGCTACGCTCTGGGTTACCTATAGTGAGACCTAGAATTCGCGGGAACAAGCATGCCAGTTTAACCCATCCAATGTCATCGGAGAATGCGTCCAGCGAGCATATCTTCCACATCGAGATGCATCATAGCGGCGCGAAGACTCTGCCTAAGGTTCGTGCATCTCCTCCGCTTCATGCAATCCTGCCTCTGCCACAATCGCGCATTCTCGAAAGACATCACTCCACCTTGGAAATAGAGAACAATCAGAATCAGAGTAATGTCGACGAGAACCCGATACCATTGCCACCCAGAGATCGCTCCAAAACACTTCAGCCCAAGTCGAGCTTACCGCGACATCAGAGGAAACATCCCCTGATCATACCTGGAGGCGGTGTCACTAGAACGCTGGCTAAGATGGCAGTAACCGCGTCAACTATAGAGGATCAAGTAGACGGGCATTTCACGTTACAAAATGTTAATTCACCAATTGCCGGGACCTCGTCACAGGATAATTATTCTCTAGAAGCTTCTATTAATGGGTGAGTCTCACTGATTCTCTGAAGAATATAAGTTTTCGTCCTTAAACTTAAAGAATTATAACATACGCTGACAGGATGTCTACTCCCTGAAAAAACAGGGAAAACCAGAGATTGTCGGGGATTTTTTTACCTTGAAAAATTTGGGAATTCTTATGGGATTTTATTGAGATTCAGGGAATTTTTTCAAAAATTGTGTCTTTGATAATTTTATTGACGATCTCTTATTAGTATCAAGATCTTATATATGTAAGTTTCATAGAAAATTGTTCAATTTTTTAATAACATTTAAATAAATTAGTATTCCTTAAGAGTTTATAATAAATTATTTTTTTGTTTTATATTTTTATTTTATATTTTTTCATATATCTTTAGCGTTTAGATATAGTGATATGTTGCACTTTGTTATTGTTCAAATTAATTTTATGATTAATAAATCAATATTAAATACTAGAACAATTGCATTCTTGGTAACTTTTTTTGTAATCATATCAATAGAAAACATTAGTAGAAAGCGTATACAATAAAGGAACTTATTTTAAAAAGCTACATCTACAAATTTTCTTATTTTATCTGGAATTTTAAACGAAAA
Source organism: Lasius fuliginosus (assembly GCA_949152495.1). Classification (NCBI taxonomy): domain Eukaryota; kingdom Metazoa; phylum Arthropoda; class Insecta; order Hymenoptera; family Formicidae; genus Lasius; species Lasius fuliginosus. The sequence goes on along the minus strand of OX424443.1, from coordinate 16,920,556 downwards.
TACCTGGAAGATCAGGGAATTTTTTTACAAGATTTGAGTAGACATCTTGCATATATGATCTGATTACAAAGAAAATGTAGGATATTTATGTGCCAAAAATTACAATTATAGTGATTTAAACTATAAATTTTAGTTATTTATTTTTTATTTTTTATCATTTAGTATATATGGCATGTAACTTGGATACATCAAACTTTTAGCCCAGAAGAATTCGAACAACGCATAGATTTTGAGCTAGCAGCGCTGGATTCTTTACCCACCGAAGAAAGCCGATTTCGACGATGTAGCGTGATCTCGGAAGATCTGTTGGAATTCTCGGACAATTTAATCGACTGCGGCGACGTATCGGATCTGCATCAAAATGTTTCGGAAACGAGCAATGACGAGCAATCAAGTAATTCATTGATTGACAGTTTACGCAAGAAAGTTAGTAGCGTTGAATCGAAATCCATGAAAAATTCCGCGTCCAAAGTGCAAGAAAATGTAGAGACGGATTTAAATCAAAATCCAACATCAACTAATTCTGCAAGATCGAAAGATTGGGATAAAATGGACTCCTCGACAGCTAGAACGCAACTTCCATCTGCGAAGATTCCTATGATACATCAACACACTTTGCTAAACTATACGTCACAAACGAATCACGCGTATGCAGACGAAATCTCTTCCAAATTTGAAACTGTCCAATGCGAGGAACCGTTAATATATATTAGTTCGAACGATGATTTCCATTCGACGACTCCTCTTCCGAAAATCTATCTCTTATCCAACGAAAAGACATCGAGTGATCATGTGAGCGACCTGTCGCGACAGTCGGATCATGTTTCTTGCGAGGATCTGCTGGAGTTTGCCTGCGATGGACCGAACACGCGAAGAACGCGTGGACCCCACAACGGAGAGCAGTCTGACGAGGTGCGGATCATGCTGAAGGTTCTGCACGAACAGTCAACCCCAGAATCATGTATTGCCGCATTAAATTGCACCGAGTGGGATGTTCTGGCAGCAATTAAGCTGGAGCGGCTTCAAGGGCTTCTGAAGAAGGAAAATAATTTCGTTAGCCTCGAAGACTGCAAAGTGATGTTGAACCAGTGCGGTGGTGATGTCGTTAAAGCGGCCGCGCTATTACGAAGCACGGAAGATACTACCGCGGTTTAGAATGATTTCGATCAGTTAGCGTAGAAAGCAATTATTTATAGAGGATGTATGAGGATTGATTTAACAGTTTTGAGATTATACCTGTTATTCCGAATCTGATTCTATCTAATTCTATTTTATGGTATATACTGGAAACATTCTTTTTTTTGAAATATCTCTTCTTTTGCAATCTTGCATGTCTTATTAATACTATTATAATTTATATTAATATATTATTATTTATATTAATATAATTTGTATATTCGTAAAAAATAAAAATTAATAATTAATATTAATTTTAAAGATCTTTGTTTTTTAATTACTAATATATATTTGTTACGAATATACAAATTATATTAATATAAATTATAATAGTATTAACAAGACATCTTTTTCTATTTCAATTATTGCTAACATCTGGCTGACTGTGACTAACAGCTGGGAATTAATATATATTATTTACGAATATATAGTATGATTATAAATTTTACAGATAGATAAAATTTATTTATTTATTTTGAGTCATTTTTGTTGGTATGCTTGTTTCTAGTGACTTCCTTAACGACAATCGCTATTGTTATATATCGTTATGCAGATATAACACATTATATTTTAATATCAACTATAAGCAACAGATATAGCAGATCAATTAGAAGGCATGATAGATAGTAGTGGTAAAAAACTTAATCTATTATTATGCATTCTACCCTTGCTTTTGGAAATAGTGAATTAATTGAACTTTGTTTTTAACTCAATAAGAAAACTATCAGCAATCTGCCAGCAAATTCGAGGAGAAATTACGACAAGTTGATATAAATTGCGTTAAGTTTGTGTTCTTCTTGCTAATATAGCATGATGGTACATTGATTGTAGTAATCGATCAAAATTTGTCGAATGCAAATCAGTTTTTTCCGATCTGTGACGATCAATTTGTATCAGACTGTATTGCAGATTTATTATATTTTGCTAGCGGACTTTGTGCTATATTTCTGCCAGCATTTACCGACAGCGTTACATACGAAAAATTCTGCATCAAAACTGTAATTTTTCTACCAACAAAATTTGTAGCAGATACTTTGTAAAATCTATTCTCGACAGATTTGACTATTTAGAATTCGTGCACAATATAACATTTAAATTGATACCATTTTATCATGTTTATCCTACTGAATTTTTTCTACTTTTTGTAGTTCAAAAGATTTACACAACAGAACAAAATAAAACTATCTATCTATCTATTTATCTAGGAAAATACGGAAAAAGAGAGAGAACGTATGTGCATTAAAACTTCTTAATTTTATATAACAGGTATGAACTTAAAACTTTTAAGGTAGTCTTCATGTTTAAAAAAAGTATCAATTTTTTAAATTGGTTTTATACATACATGGAAATCTGTTCTTGGCTATAGAAATGGAAATATGGGATAGAAATATATTTAGAAAAAAATTATTTAAATTGTTTAAATAATATAGGAACATTTAGTATGAGCTCTAAATTTGACTGAAGAAAGAACTAAGCAAAATGTCAAGTTGGATTGAATCATATACATTTTTCATATATTACATTAACAACAATTATTAATACATAGAGAAACAAAGAGAGGGAGAGGGAGAGAAAGCGAGAGGTGGGAGGGAGAGAGATCTTTGACAAATATTTATAAAATTTTCTTTATGTAGAAGTGTAGATGAAATAAACATATATGTGTTTTTGATATATGCTTTATCTAGGAAGCTTGCAAGATTAATAATTAGTATTAATACATCTTTAAAAGATTAACAAGACGAACTGGTTCCTTGGATAAGTAAAGCAATCTGTCATTTGTATCTTTTTTACATGTGAATGCAATGTGATAATTTGCACAATAAGGATCCAAAATCTACAATTAAATGACAAAAATGTAATCAATACAATTTTTTATGTGAAAATGTTTAATAAAACTATCAATAAGTATTATATATATGATGAAATGTGGGGCTATGACCATAAATTTTTACAGATCTGAATAATGCTTATACCTGTAAATTTATTATAATTTATATTATAAGATATACCTACTTTTTCTATGTTGTCTCGAAAACGCACATTATTTTTCAAACACATACACACGGCATATGCATACATACGTGCATAGGTACATATCTTCGCACGCGTGCATATATGTACACATATATACATATACACTTGATATGTAATTGTATACAAGACAATCATTTTATAATATTTATACATTTGGAAACATATACTGCTCAATAATATTTATAAAATCAATAAAGCAACATAAGTCAAATTAGGAAGACATCTAGATTACTGACTTGCTGTATGTTACGTTTTATAATTCTAATAAGAGTTAATATTCATTTATAAAAACTACTTTGTCACATTTATTCGATCTTAATTTTTACAAAGAATTATCAATTATCAGATTATAATATTAATCAAATTGTACCTTTTGTAAGTCCAGCTAAACATTCTAGTGTTTTAAACAAGAAGATCTACAATACAACGAATAATTGTAGTGACTCTTCTTATATAATTAATCTATGTAAATATGAAAACTGAATATAACATATATTATTATTAGGGATTGATAATGAAACAAAAAATTCCAATTTATGATTAATAATTATAAAAAAATTTTTTTTCAAAATGTTATAAAATGGCGGAGTCAATATGGTGAATATTAAATTAAAAATGTTCGAATTTTTGCAAAAATTTATCTAAGGGAAAGGGGCGTAAGATGACGAATTACTAATTTTTCTAAGATAATAACAGATAACTAGCCGATGCTTTTAAATCATTAGAGACTTTTGATATTAATAAATTTTTTGTAGTTTGATTCCAATCTATTAACGAAAGTAAATAATAAAAAATGTATTTTGCAAAAATTTGACAAAAATCATTATTTTTACGTCATCAAATTAGGAAAAATAGACAATACTTAAGATCGTCATCTTATCCCTCCTCCCTTTCCCCTATACATGCAGGAATTTATATACATATATATATTTTGAATTTGTCAATTTTGACGTGAGATTGGTGGTATTCTTATTGACATGATATTCAGCAACCTAAAAAATCCTTAAGTTGAGATAAAGATAAAAGATAATTGAAAAGTATTTGATAGATTCTCAATGATTTAATTTATAACTTTTTTGCAATAAATCTTATATTTAACTATGAAAATTTTATTAACTATAATTGACAACAAATTCCTTTTAAAAGCTTTTAAAAACTTTAATAACATATTTAACTTTTATTAGAACAAAACTTTTACAACAAGTCACATATATTAGCCATATGTAACTATATATATGATAAATATATTTATATTAAATTAACTTTTTTTTGCAACTTTAATCACAAAGTTTTCAGAACTGATGGAGCAATTTGGAAGCCGGAATCGTATTTAGCGTATTTTTTATATATAAAAAAAAACTACAAGAATTTTGATTATTCTTTTTCTTGTATTCGAAAATAACTTATTGTTTATTGAACTTTTGTTATAAATAGAAATCAGACGTAATAAGTATAGAGATTGCGCGTTCCAATTAAGCTCATATCTTAGAAAGCTTTGTGATTAGTATTGCTTTTTTTCTAATATAAGAATTAAAGAGAAATAAAGACTGGAGAAAGCATTGCGCGCTCTCTTTCTAATATTTGCATACGCATCGCTTAAAATAAAGAACGTGCAATCTACTATACTTATACAGAAGGCGTCAGAAATATCTTCACTTCCAAATTCGGTACTTTTTTGAGTCAGATACATTGTGTCTAAATCATCATGACTGTTGGGTCTGAAAAGAATTGGCAATGCTATCACCAAAAAAAGATGAAAAAAGTTATGTTCTGTTAACTTTATATTTTATTTTAATGGATCAGACTGTTATTAAACTGTTTGTTATAAAATTGCTAATTCGTCTAAGAATCAACAGTAATGATGCGTCCGATTCGAAATGTCTAAATCGAAAATAAAGACTTTTCTAACGTCTTCCGTACATCTATGGCAGTGCTGTTCTTGCAACTTTCGGGCAGATTTCATGACGTGTGTATCACAAAATGTAATAATAATATGACAATGACAATATAAAAATGATAATATTTTTCTAATAGTATCTCAAAAGTTCTCATTAAAATTTTTTGATATTTTATATTTTATTAATATTTAAAACTATATTTTCTTCTATTATTAATTATGTATATTATATTAAAGTAGTATATTAAAACATTTATGATATACAGCCTCCTAATAAGTGTTAGCTCTCTTTTGTTATGCGCATTCACAATGACTCGTTTTGTTAATGTGCGAGATAGTGAACGTGAATCACGAAATCTGGTGGAAAGTTGCAAGTAAAGAACAGCACTGATCTATAGTAAAGATTCACTATCAACTTTTATTTTTTTCTCATTTTATTCAGCGATATAAAAGGAAAGCATTTTATTTGTCAATAAAAATTTGAATACCCACTCGGCATGTAATATTTCTGAAACATTGCTGCAATATTCCATTTGAAATATTACACCTTTCAGCAATATTACAGAAATATTTCACGATCGTTTCTGCAACATTTCTGCAATGTTTCAATGTCCGCAATCATTTCGAATGCAACCTTGCTGAAAGATTTCAGCAATATTTCGGTAATGTTATTGCAATGTAATAGACATATTTTGAAATAAATATATCTCAGAAATATGTCTAATACATTAACATTGATTATATTAATAGAAGTCGTTTACCAGAGAATTACATTATCATAAAAATGCGTGTAAAAATATATCTTTAATCTCTTAATATTAGCCGCTCTTTGCAAGCTTTATATAATTCTCATGAATAAAACTTAAATACGAGATAGATAGCACATCGCACGTCGCATAGCGGTAAACGAACGAACTAGCGACTGAATACTATTTTTTTGTAATGTTTCTGAAATATTTCAGATGCAAAGTTACAATTGAAATGGTAATAAAATATTTCTGTACCATTTCCGAACATTACAATATTTCAGTAATATTACATGCCGAGTGGGTAGGGTTGACTTACACATATTTATTGGCTTTATTTTTCAGCATTTTTTAAGCATAATTACTAATAACATTTATTTTTAAAAAGAAAAGAGAAATTTAAACACAATTTAAAATTCCTATATTTGATTAATTTAAATTTTGTTATTCTAAGTATACGATAATAAGTCTTGCATAAAATATATATACATATATATACATATATGTATATACTATGTATATTATAAGCTTTATTAAATTAAATTAAACTAACATGTGAGAGAAGGTTATATTATAAAAAGAATCTACTCTCATATTTGATTTTATTTTCAGATTTTGAAAGACAAAATAAAAGTTTTAGACGTATAAAATATCATGTCATTATAAGAAAAAAAAAAGATAATTTTTGTAATCTAAAATATTATGTAATAAGTTTGAATGTATAGGTATAATAGTATCTTATGTGGCAAGTGTGGAAAACAACGAATTACGTCGCACGTGAAGTTGCCGCATGAGCCGAAGGCTTATGATGCATTCACACCAGTACGAGTGTGATTTGCAGCACGAGCCGAAGGCGAGTGCTGTAATCACACGAGTACTGGTGTGAATGCATCATAAGCTGAGGCGAATGCGGCAACTTCACGCGCGATGTATTCGTTGTTTTCCGCACATGCCACATACAATATTTTTTGTAATGCCTGTCGTAAAAGTTCAATTTGAGATTACATAATTTATTGTTATATATCATTTTATCCTTCTTGAATAAAGGTTATAACGAACTGACGTTTTGTCTCGCGTGAATTTCGCTATGTTCAAGTTTGTTATGTCAGTCGAGAAATGGTAAAACAAAAACTATCAACCATTCAGAAAGAAGATTTTTTACACACTAGTGCGGTAAAGTAACCAATATTTCCGCACTAGTGCGGTAAAGTAAATCATAAAGGTGCTTTTCTCGCACTAGTGTGATAAAGTAAGTCATGCATTGAATCGTTGAGAAATAAGCCATTTTCCGCACGCTAAACAGCTAATTTTTACAATTTAAAACATTTATATTCTCTATGTAATCTGTTATTCTTCCTGCATGTTTAATGCTATATATAACTATCTGAATCTGAATTTTATTTGTGAATTCTAATATCAATATCACATTTAATATAAATTTGGGATGAGAATCAGATAGAGTCAGAATTAGTCTTAAATGTGCAAGAAGCTTACAGACTTTTATTACTCTTTACTTTAGCTTACGTAAAATAATTTATAAAGAAAAAGTAAATAATGACTTCCAGGCTTCTGTTTTTTATTACTGTAATATTGAATTGACATCAAAAACAAGAAGTCATGTGAATTTTTTTTTGAAATACGTAAACTATTTTTTTATGCCATTACTCAATAATACTGATTGTTAAATATATCGAGAACAACTTTTTCTTTTATCTCTATTATAATGGGTGAACATATAAAATTTAACCTATATGTATTTTTTTCAGCGAAAATGGATTCTATGACAATTGATCAAAACTTACAATTATTTAATTCACGAATCAAAAAGAAAGTTTCTTCATATATTTTAACTCATCACCGAACGCAAGTAGGGACATGAAAAAACTCTATTGTATTTCGACAAGAAAAAAATTCATATGATTTTTTGCTTTTAACAGCATAATTGAATATAATTGCAGTGACGAACCTTATATTATATAATATATATATATATATACATATATATATAAATTATTTAAAAAGTCTAGTATAATAAGATTATTTCTTTAAAAAAGTGCGTATCAATTACCTTAAGTTATGCAATAATATACAATACAAGATATAATAAACATAAGATACAATTTGTGATTGATTGGTAATAAAAACGCATACAATAGCTTCAAATTGATTATTTGTAATCTGATACACACAGTTCCTGTTTTTAATTACATTAATATGTTATAATAATCTATTATCGGTTAACAGAGGTTATAACTGCGACAAATAAGGCGAAATTTAATTTGACAATTGTCACATGTTTTAATATCATCTGTGTCAAATTCGTTTATATAAATAATATTTATAAATAAAGTATTATGTATTTATATATTCATTAGGTAAGATTACGTCGTAGTTGTCTTCTTCATATATGTATACATAAGATTTGTTCTTAGTTGAACTTCTTGCCTGTTTTGTTTTTCCTCTTTTTCTCTTCAACTTCTAAATATATCTATCTAAAATTCTAAATATTCTATCTCATTTTATTCCGCTCTAGTTCAGCTAAAAAAAAACAAATCTATTAGTATTATTTCACTTCATAACATTAAGCCATCTTCACCATGCCTACAATGAGTGAGTCTCCTTATCCGAATAAACTTTTCCTGATCATTTGGCTGACATCTGGTAATATTCAAGTTTTATTGAAATTATTAACTCTTACTCTCTCTTATTTTTATTAAGATTTATATTTATATTAATTTTTATTTAATAATTAAATTCATTAATTAAATTATTTAAGAATTAAATGTTTTCCGTTATTTATAATTTGTTAATATTAGCCTGTCACCATAATGTACGATATACGTGTAACACACATTGTATATAGGAATCGACAAAATAAAATCAGCTGTGCAGTAAAAATCAATATCACCTAATTTGAAAAAATCAATAACAGATGACAGATCGGTACGCGTGTATGTGTAATTACGGGCCTGACCGCGCGAATTCTATGCGATATCATTGGCAAACTTTCATCGCTTTTAACTCAAAAATTATTGCAGCCTCAAAATTTTTGTATTAGAATTTTTGACTCTATTTTACCTCTAGAACACGCTAACAAAGTATTGTACGGAGGTTGTGAGACACCCTGTATATATATTGATGGTCCAAATTTGGGACCGAAACATTCAATAAATAATATTTAAAAGGAAAGAACAATTTGCGCATCGATAGTCCAAATCTGGAACTGAAATTAATTAAATTAATTAAAAAAGATATCCATCAATCCGAGTAAGCGCAGTATAAGCGTGAGAAAAAATAAAATAGTGAATAAATATCAAGGGTACACTCGGTGCCTTATTCTCGCCTGAAGATAGCCGCTTCTGGGTCATATAATAGCTAGACACATCGCGTCTAGTTATTTGTACATCATGCATGACTTTTAATTCAAGAAAGAACCGGCAACGTTTCGGAGCTATTAGTTTGACAGTTCTAAGTGTTTGTGGAAGGGAAATTAAACAGGGTGTCTACTCAATCTTGTAAAAAAATTTCCTGAGAATTTCCTGATCTTCCAGGAATGTTCGTTTAAAATTCCAGGTAAAATAAAATTTGTAGATGCAACTTTTTAAAATAAGTTTCTTTATTATGCGTTTTCTAATGTTTTTTATTCATACGATTACAAAGAAAGTTACCAAGAATGCAGCTTTTCTAGCATTTAATATTGATTTATTAATCGTAAAATTAATTTGGACAATAACAAAGTGCAATATATATCACTAATACTATATCTAAACGCTAATGATATATGCAAAAATATAAAACAAAAAATAATTTATTATAAAAACGTCTTGTGTATTAAGATTCAAAACTATTATATCCTATTAAAAAAAACTTACAAAGGTAAAAAAAATACGCCAAGTATATAAAAACCCTAAAAAAATTTTTTAAAGTTTAAAAAATATTTACTTCAAAAAAAACTTATAAAAATAATTTCCCCTAAAAAATAACCCTAAAAAATAATTTTCTCCTAAAAAGTATTCTCTAAAAAATAAGAAATAAAAACTAAACATGAAATCAATAATTAGCCAAGTATTTAGAAGCAATTCAATTTGTGAGAGTTTGTAATTTGAAATAGTATTTGCCATAAAATCAATCTTGCATTTATAGAAATATTATACATAAATTCTCCATGAAATCAAAACGCATTTTATTTTTATTAAGAAAATTGATTTTTAAAATAAGTTTAATTTTTGTATGATAAATATTTTGATATATAAAACAGCATTATTATATCACGGATTTTATTATAAATAGTAAAATATAAAACTATTTAATCCTTACTGCGCTATGACGTCGATCACATCGATTGTCAATTTTAAATTTAAAAGTGCTCTGTGCCAAATTGATTGAAATGTTTAAAATTGTTGTTTTGAAATTAATCATAAGCTTTGCCAAGTAGGCCCGGAATTAAAGGGATTAAGGCACAAAGTGACATACAAAAACTTGGCGTACCCCGGTCGCATTATTATTAGTAAATATTTAAAATTAAGGTTCGCGAACTATACATATATCTGAAATTAAAATTTGCAAATTATTATCAGAAATTATTATCAACATGTTAATGTTATTATTAGCAAATATTTAAAATCGAGGTTCGCGAATTATACGTCTAAAATTAAAATTTGCAAATTTGCATCAACCTCAGCAGGTTGATCGAATTGCGGATCGGCAAGATCCAGCCCTTTTAAGTGAGGCCAGTCGCGGCGTCGAACCTTGCACGATGGCAGAACGGAAGTCGACCTTGGCAGCACAAGCACTGCCGGCAGCTGTAGACGGACGCCATCGTCCCTAAGTGAGCCGATGGTCACAATGACCATCGGTGACAATCACCGATTGCTTGGCGACACCTGATGAGGCTCCTTGAATGCCCATCACCGGTACATGTACACGACGCCTAGGCAGCTTCAAGGTCTGACTCAGGCGGCTTCAAGGAGCGACTCGTTCTGAAACGAAAGACGCCTCAGAACCAGAGTCCAATAAAGCGCGGACGACGAGCGAGTTGTCCTGTCCGTTGGTGCAAGTCATCAGTGCTGTAGATAGCAGTAGCGGGCTTCCCGGTGAAGCCGCAAGAGCTGCTACATTTTAGTTCACCGTTGAGGGCGGTGAGGTCTCCTTACCAGTGTCCGAATTGTCGGCACGCTGGGTGTTGTCAGGTTACTCCGATTTGAATGCTGCGGAGGTTCTTGAAATATGTAAGAGTGAATGATGTTTGCCTTGACAATGATAACATCTCCCACTAGACTGACAATTAACTGCTGCGTGCTTCTGCTTGAGGCAGTTAAAGCACGCTCCTTGTTTCTTCACGTGCTCTCGGCGTTGAGAAGCCGGGAACTCCTTAAAGCGAGGACAATAGCTGAAGGCATGGTTACCTTGACATAGTGAGCAGCGATTGACTGCTTTCATCGACCTAAAGATCGTCGTTGTAAGTGAGTTTACCGCAGGTTTCCGATCCTGAACTTTAACTGAAAAGACTGACGCCGTTGTTGGTTTGAAGTTGGCGGCATCTAGTGCGCGAATCCTGGTCTGCAGAAAGTCCTGCAGCTGTCTGAAGGTCGGAAACTCGGTGCTTGTTTGCAGAGATGCTTCCCAAAAGAGGCGTGACGAAGCATCCAATTTCTCCACGATGACGTGGACGAACCAGTCGTCCCAGTGTGCGACCGGACACCCTAGAGACGCAAAAGATCGCCGTGCTTGTAGAGCAACACTGGTTAGATGTTTAAGTTCCGTAGAGGAAGGCTTAATTATAGATGCATTATTCAAGAATGCACGCATGTGCGTTGCGAGCAAAACCCTCTTGTTGTCGTAACGCGAAACTAATTTTGACCACGCCGTTTCATATCCCTCGTCGCTCAATTCCACATTGGCGACGACTGCTGCGGCTTCACCAGAGAGGCTAGCCTTCAGATACTGTAGCTTTTGAACCGGGGCTAACTCTGTCACGTCACCTACGAGCGACTGAAAGAGATCCCGGAAACTTTCTCATGCGAGTTGATCACCAGAGAAGGAAGGTAGACTAATCTTCGGCAACTGAATTTGTTTACCAACAGAGGCTATAACAGGTGTAAGTGCTCGTTTCCGAGCAGCTTCCTCTCGTTTAGCTTCCTTTTCATGAAGTACGGTAAGCATCCGTGTTTTGAACGTAATTTTCTTCTGTCTTCGCGTAGACTATTCCTTTCATATATTCTGCTACTAAAGAGTGGTCGAACTCGGTGAGATTGTAGTATCCTTCTTCAAACCTTTTCCAATAAGTTTCAAGTAATGTAAGCCGTGACTTCAAATACAGCTCAGTGATTTTATCCTTTTCGATCTTCATGAGATTTTCCCAGAAGCGATCAATGAGTCCTTGGGTTATCGCTTGTTTCTTCATCAAGGCTTCCATTTTGATGAAGAGTATTCGGTACGAAGGTACAACAGTATGGATGATGCAAGGCGCGTAGAGCGCGGAGCGTAAACTCGTAGGCGCGGGTGTGCAGAGCGAGCGCTCGTAGGCACGGTGTGCGCGCGGCACGGAAAGACCACTTGTAGGCGCGGGTGCAGAGCGAGAGTTCGTAGGCGCGGTGTGCGCGGGAAGATCTCGTCTGATGCAATGCCTGATTCCTATGCAATCAGGATCGTCAAAATTCAGCAAAACCGTTAATTATGCCGTACTTCACTTTCCAAGTTGCCTGGAGTTTTGACTTGTGGGCTTAAGACCCTGTAGATCTAGAGAGATCTACCCTTCTTTGTTCTCTTTGTGTGGAGAGACTTGTCTCCGCTATATTCGGCAGCCAGGTATATCTTCTATCCGGCTTGAAAGACCAAAATCTATTGTTGCAACCTTTGTCGATTAAATTTATAATCTGGCAGCAAGCTCCAACATTTACTGAGGTGCCGACTCAAAGATATTTCAAATCACTATCGGTAAATATTTCTCATAGGGAATGGAAGTCTGAGAACATTCTAGAATACTCCCGTCGATATATGCGCGTTTTATTTGCGCTCGATTAACTAATTACACGGTTAACAGAAATACAAATAATGCAGTAGATGCACGTCCGCACAAGCACAATAATTTAGAGATTTGCGAGTAAAGGTCGGTTCGCGATTCCGTGGTTTCAATAAATTTTCCATTGCTCGCAGAGAGTTACGGACGGGAGATGCGAATCATAGCGCGAGACAAAGAAGACTCTCGAAGAAGTAGAGCGATTAGTCATCTTATTAGTCATGGAATACCCTTCATTATTCTCCTCTCTGAGGCTATGGGTAAGGCTACACACGGAACATGACATCCATATAACCTCCATAGCTGCATGCGACATCTATCTCCACAGTGGATATCGGATAGATTTCTAATAGAAATCCATATTATCTCCACGGTAGATGTCTATAAATCCATCATGGATGTCCATTAGACATCTGTTATTGATGTATGATAGATTTGTACACGTATGTTTCTAACAACAAAATTTAATCTTTATTTAAGTATTATTTAAAATTCTCAGCTAATGTTATTTTGAGAGTACTTAAGAATTTGTAATATTGTATATTCTATTTTTAAATTATATACAATCCAAATTTTTATTAAAAATTTTTACTAAATTCTAAAATATAATTAACAAAATTTTAATACTAAGATAAAGAATTTTCCTTGATGTCAAAATTTTTTACACAATCTATAATATGTAATATTATCAATTTATTATTAAACATAGAAAATTATTAATTTTAAATTAAAATTAGAGATAACTAAATTTATTATTATAATTGATTTGTAAAATCAAAAATATATTAGTTGTTTTTAATATAATTATTTACGCAAGTAGATAAAAATAAATAATTGAAATATATCCAACCATTTCTAAACAAATTTCCTTTCTTAATTATTGCCTGTAAATGTATATAATTTTTTATTAAAAATAAATATTTTTTCGGTTTCATCAATAAATTTGAATTAAGTTATAACTGATATATATTATGATACAATCAATTATAACTTAATTCAAATTTATCGATAAAATCAAAAAAATATTTATTTTAAGTAAAAAATTATATACATTTACAGGCAATTATTAAAAAAGCAAACAATTTGTTTAGAAATTGTTGGATATATTTATTTATTCATTTATCTGTTTGCGTAAATAATTATATTAAAAACAACTAATATATTTTTGATTTTACGAAATATATTTCTTGTATTTGGTACAATTAATACACATATAAATAAGTAAATAATAGAAATTCAACAATTTATAATGATAGTTTAGTTTTTAATTTTTGTGGAAAAAGCATCCATACTCATACAGCAGAACATTTCAATTGCATTGCAGCAATGTTACAATTTTGCAAATTGCAACGTAATATTGTAGAGACAGTACAGAAACATGTAATATTGTAATATTTCATTGTAATATTTCATGAGAAATGTTACTGCAACATTCCAAAAACATTACAAAAAAATGGGTATTCTATCGCTACCCACTCGGCATGTAATATTTCTGGAACATTGCTGCAATATTCCATTTGAAATATTACACCTTTCAGCAATATTACAGAAATATTTCACGACCGTTTCTGCAACATTTCTGCAATGTTTCAATGTCCGCAATCATTTCAAATGCAACCTTGCTGAAAGATTTCAGCAATATTTCGATAATATTACTGCAATATAATAGACATATTTTGAAATAAATATATCTCAGAAATATGTCTAACACATTAACATTGATTATATTAATAGAAGTCGTTTACCAGAGAATTACATTATCATAAAAGTGCGTGTAAAAGTATATCTTTAATCTCTTAATATTAGCCGCTCTTTGCAAGCTTTATATAATTCTCATGAATAAAACTTAAATACGAGATAGATAGCACATCGCACGTCGCATAGCGGTAAACGAACGAACTAGCGACTGAATACTATTTTTTTGTAATGTTTCTGAAATATTTCAGATGCAAAGTTACAATTGAAATGTTAATGAAATATTTCTGTACCATTTCCGAACATTACTATATTTCAGCAATATTACATGCCGAGTGGGTAGTTCATTCGTTTACCGCTATGCGACGTGCGCGATGCGCTATCTATCTCGTATTTAAGTTTTTCTCTTGTCATGAGAATTATATAAAGCTTGCAAAGAGCGGCTAATAAGATTAAAGATATACTACTTCAGTTTAATTTTTCTGATACAACTACATTGCACCGTAACATTATTGTAGTCTTACATTGTAATATTTCTAAGGGCGGACATTTCAATGTTGCCGCAAGCTTACAATAACATTGCAGAAACATTTCGCAACTTCCATGCAATGTTACAATATTTCAATGTAAGGTCTATGCAATGTTTTTACAATCTTTTGGTGCTGTATGGGTAATGTCTATTACACAGGTCTACAAGGTTTTGTTGTTGGGCAGCTGGGGGTCGTTTCCCAAGTAATTTTCTGCGTAGAATCCGAATCCGAGGTCAGAATTGGCCCATCACGTCAGGATTTTGAGATATTTGAGGTTATATACTCGAAAAATGGCTTTTTGGGCTTTTGAGGTTATGTACAGGACGCACAAAATTTTTTAGCTCTTTTCTTCTAATTGCATCATTTAGTACTATTCTTTCCCTTCAAAATGAGCTGTCGAATGGTCATCTACGATTTTTCCTTGCAAAGTTACGGCCATTTTAAGATAACATGATGAATTCCAAACCCTGCGCCGTTATAGCCCAACAACCTCATGAGCATTCACATTAAACCTGTAAACTTTGAACTATAAACTCGAAAACCTGGACTGAAAACTGTATATATGGGTTTTTGGGGTTGCTGATTACGAATCTGATCTCAGATCGACCCCAAACCTATTATAATAGGTACCTGAAATATAATAGGTTTTTAATATAGAAACCTATTATAATAGGTTTGGGGTCGATCTGAGATCAGATTCGTAATCAGCAACCCCAAAAACCCATATATACAGTTTTCAGTCCAGGTTTTCGAGTTTATAGTTCAAAGTTTACAGGTTTAATGTGAATGCTCATGAGGTTGTTGGGCTATAACGGCGCAGGGTTTGGAATTCATCATGTTATCTTAAAATGGCCGTAACTTTGCAAGGAAAAATCGTAGACGACCATTCGACAGCTCATTTTGAAGGGAAAGAGTAGTACTAAATGATGCAATTAAAAGAAAAGAGCTAAAAAATTTTGTGCGTTCTGTACATAACCTCAAAAGTAGCCCAAAAAGCCATTTTTCGAGTATATAACCTCAAATATCTCAAAATCCTGACGTGATGGGCCAATTCTGACCTCGGATTCGGATTCTACGCAGAAAATTACTTCGGAAATGACCCCCAGCTGCCCAACAACAATCATGATCCCATTTTTTGTAGACCTGTGTTATTCATCAAAGCTCCATGAAATATCTATGATTATTCCATATGACGTCCATATGACATCTCTGAATACGTCTAATGGATGTCGAATGGAAGTAAGAAATGCGGAACTGTGGATGTCTACTAGACGTCTATAGGAGATTTCATGGACATCTAATAGAGGTTTCGAATCTCCATGATGGACGTCTACTGGACATCATCCATTAGAGGTTTTTGTTCCGTGTGGTGTTTACAAAATTTAAGTTAGTACCCGGGAAAAAATGATCATATCAAATTAGATCAAATCAGATCAAATTATATTTGAACAGATCCTTTTTTGTATCCGATTTAATATGATTAGATCTGACTCAATATGGGGCACATCCGAAAAAAGTCGAAATAGATCTGGTTGGACTTATTATCCCATACAGCACAGAAACCTTTCAGAGATATCTCAGAAATATTTCATGTGATGGATTGAAACATGTCATAAACATTGCAAAATGTTTCTGCAACAGCTCTGAGACAACTCTGAAATAGCAAAATGTCCGCGATTCTTGCACTTGAAACCTTATAGAAAGGTTGCTGAAAGGTTACCAACAAATCTGCAACCTTTCTGAAATATTGCCAAAAGGTTATTGAAATAGTTGAAACCTTTCAGCAACATTTCTATAAGGTTTTAAGTGCAAGAATCGCGGACATTTTGCTATTTCAGAGCTGTCTCAGAGCTGTTGCAGAAACATTTTGCAATGTTTATGACATGTTTCAATCCATCACATGAAATATTTCTGAGATATCTCTGAAAGGTTTCTGTGCTGTAAATAAAAAGTATTTTAGCTTTGGAATATAGAAGAAAAATAATAAGCAATAAACGATACATTATATTTATATAATTTTTATTTGCGTTTTATTGTAATATTTTACTACATAAAAAAAATTTGATTTTCATATTTGGATAACATTATTTATTGTTCTGGTAATAACAGAGCTTCAACCTTCCTTTCAAACACAAAATAAGCTTTTTTCTAAATAAAAAAATTCTATTTTACTACATAAAATAAAACATTTGGATTTTTGCATATTTGGATAACATTATTTCTTGTTCAGGTAACACAGTTTTAACTTTCCTTATTTCGAACACAAAATAAACTTTTTTCTAAATTAAAAAATAATATTTTTTATTAAGGAATATTTTAGGCTCTCAATTTGAAAAACAACTTTGAATTTCAACGGGCTAGAAGAGCCAAACGCGGATGATAGTGCGTTAGTTTCGATGAAAATTAATTTTTCATCGAAATTAATTTGTTGTGCACAAGGCACATCATCCGCGTTTGGCTCTTCTAGCCCGTTGAAATTCAAAGTTGTTTTTCAAATTGAGAGCCTAAAATATTCCTTAGTTATTTCACGTCGGCTGAAAGATGACGTTATCAACAAACATAGTTATTTACAAGTTATAGGCGAATGAGAAGTATCGAGGTGAAGGGGTCTGAATAGCTCAGTGGTAAGAGCAGTCGCCCGGCAAGCGAAAGACTCGGGTTCGATTCCCGATTCAGCGACTTCTCCCCGATATTTTTCTCGCCTACAACTCTTTAGGGAGGGTCATAGGGGTTTACTTAAATTAATATCTCGAATATGAGATTTAATTTATTTCCTTGGTATCGAACCAAGAAAAATATGTGCCTTGTGCACAACAAATTAATTTCGATGAAAAATTAATTTTCATCGAAATTAACGCACTATCATCCGCGTTTGGCTCTTCTAGCCCGTTGAAATTCAAAGATATTTTTTATTATACATAAAATAAAACATTTGGATTCCTGCATATTTGAATAATATTATTTGTTGTTCAGGTAACACAGTTTTAATTTTTCTTATTTCAAACAAAAAATAAATTTTTTAAAATTAAAGAAAGATAATGTTGAAGCAAAAAACTTAAGCCGATATCTGTTCTTTTTGTTGTCTTCGTTGTAATCGTTCCCTGAATACATATACGTATAATAAATTAATAAGTCACTTTAATATGTATATTTATAAACAATCCCACTCTCTCTCCTCATTAGTATTTACTTACTCATCTCTGTCATGTCGCAATTTTCCCTAAATAAACCATTTAGAGATGACTTCAATAATTTGTTTCGTTATAGCCCGAGAAGCTGTAGAGATAAATTTTATATAAGTCTTTCAAGACGCGAAGGAATGCACGAAACGCTAACGCAGCGAGCCACGCGCGGAAACCGACCTTGCGAGAAATGCAAGCGAAGGAGTTCGACTTTGAACTTCCTCGCCTGCATCCGGACGACGAAAAACCCTTACGTTTAAAACCTGTTACCAGGCACCCCTTCTTATAGAAAAAACCGCGATAATAAAGAGGCTCGCCGCTAACACGCGCGAGCTAGTCAATCAGTAAAATTTGCGAAATTAAGAAGAGCCAGTTAATCGAAAGATAATCGCGACCGCGTTACAAGGAGGGAGACAGGAGTACGCTAAATAAATCAATAATCACTTTATGTTATGTTGCGAGTTTAATTGAAATAAAAAGATATATAAGTGAATAAAAAGATATATAAGTGAATAAAAGTGTGCCTTGAGCGGATCTTTGGGATCCTAATCCCGACTTCCTGGCTACGATCCCGAAAACATTACGTGCCCCCGCAGTGCGGCACAACAGGATATACATACAGTAAAAGATAGAAAGTAAGTCGGAGATGATGAAAAACTATCAAGAATGATGTAAAACTATCAAGCAAGCGAAATGATATCAGGTCTTAAAGCCCTTGAAACAAAAACATTATTTTACTTCTATTGTGTCAACGCACTCGGGTATTACTACGACTGCTCGAACCTATACTGTAATTTGTGGTTTTTTTAATGCAAAGAATTATGAATAAAGTGCAAATATGTATTTAGCAATTAGTGAACGATTATGTAAAATTAAAAATCTGTATACACTAATCTCAAAATAATAGGAAACTTAAAATTAAAATTACTTACAAACTCTCATACCTAAAATGCATATAGTTTAAATAATGACATGAATTTACAGAGTAATATTAAGTAAAAAAAACATGCACTGGCTAAAAGTGTCCGAAATATACATATACGTTAAAATGCGATGAACATAACTTTTTTTCCTTGGTATTTTGAAACAATATCGTGAACCTTGAAAGTAAACGTCCAGTTTCTTATTTCACTATATAAAATGGATCAATCTATTTATCCTTTTATAAAAGCTTTTGGAACCAACACACAGCATAACACAGTGCTATCCACAGCAGTCCAAAAGTCCACGGTCCAGCGAGCGTGCTCTGTGCTCTGTGCTCTGTTCTTCGTGCGAGAGACCTCTAAAAAGCGGAAAAGAATCTGATTGGTTGTTTCTAATGAAACGTATGATTTATAGTACACGTTACGTATATACTATATATATATTTTATTTAAGATATACACACAAATGCAGATATGAATAAGATAATAAATAAGTTTTATATACATACCGCTATTTTGGTTGATTTCTCATATAATATATATATGATGAATATGCATATGATGAACATGCTTTTATATATAATCACTATATAAAACATATATAATTACTATATACACCTATATTAAAAAATTACTTCACAGTTTCCAAAATTATTTCATGCGAAAGCTTTTCGCAACACTCACATTATTTTTTCAAATTTACTGCATGTGATAGATTTTAGAAACATTTCTGTTGCATCATTTCATATGACATATTGAAGAATCCTTTCAGAAATGTTGCACATGAAATGTGATACGTTGAAATGATTTTGAAACCTTTCTGAAAGCTTTCTGCAACAATGTGTGCTGTATGGGATATTATTGATATTTTCTGCTGAAAGTACGCGGTGTCAGATCTGAGGAGATATGATCATATCTAATTAAATCTAGTCAAATCTGGTGATACAAAAGCGATCAAATTTTGAATTACCCGAGAAAAAATGATTAGATATAATCAAATATGATTATATCTGGTATATAATTATATACACAAAACAAGGATTTGCTAACATGACTTGACGTCAGATTGTTGGCAGAAACCGAGCAAGATATGCGCGCGCGCAATCTGACGGCAAATTAGCAGCAGAAACCGAGCAGAATCTGCAGCTTGTAACGTTGCTCTTTCGCGAGTTCTGCGCGGATTCGCTCGGTCGGGATCAGGGCTCGTGAAAGGGTTTAGCAAGACAGCAGACGTGATGTAAATTAAAAGAGAAGATTTATTTAAAATAAATGGTAGAGTGCATGTACATGTATGAATCGTGAATATTTACAAATGCTTGAATCGATGTGTGTAAGGTGCGTGTGTATAAAGTTTCGGTGTGTGTGCGTGTATAAATGTGTAGGCGGTGTGTGTAGATATATTCGGTGCATGCGTGTGTATGCAGGTGTGTACGGCGCGTTGTATAAAGTTTCGGTGTGTGTGTGTGCGTGTATAAATGTGCAGACGAGGCGTATATAATGTTTCGGTGTATGCGTGTATCAATGTATATATAGTGCGTGTGTATGGATTCGGTATGTCTGTGTATATAAATGTATATTCGGTGCATAAGGTTTAAAGTCCTGGCGTGTTTATGGTCGCGTCAGCTGTTCGGGCGCGCGGGGCGCGTGAGAGCGCGGGGCGCGAACGTATTGTTCGGCGCGGACGCGGTTTGATTTTCGATCGCGTATTTTATTCGTGCTTTGGTGGTAGGATGCACTAGGATGCAATGCTTGACGAGATCGCTCGTCGGCGGCAGAGATCTCTCTACCCGCTGAGTTTTTAAGATCGTTGCAGGTGTTGGATCTTGGTTTGTCTTGGTTTGTCGGATCTTTATCGAAAGTGTCGAGATCTCTCGACGGAGACTGAGTTCGCTCAACCTCTGTACTTTCGGTTTAGGGTTGTCAGGAAAACTCTTGCAAGATGTACCGCGATCACACGGCGGAGACTGAGTTCGCTCAACCTCTTTTCTCTTGTCGAGAGCGTGTTCGGGATCGGATGCCAGGTACTGTACAAGTACTTAGCGAGATCTGGAACGGAGTGTCTTTCTCGGTGCCAGATCGCCCTTTTTATACCGAAAAATTACCCGTTCGTGTAATTTCGGCGAGATTCGTTGGGCCCGATTGTTCCGCCTAATACGAGTAATTATCGCCGAATTATTTCGGCGGCGTTCGGGTGGTGCGGCAGGGACCGTTGCTCGGCGGTTTCCGTCAGGATTCGGAGCGATTCGGAAGCGCCGAGACAACGGCCCTGGCTTTAGGCGACGGCGGCCGTATAACGGCTCGATTCGGTCGCGATATCGAATTAATTAAAAAGGGCGCATAGCGCCGCTGCATTTGCCCGGCTGGTGTTCGCCGGGCGGCAGTCTTCCGGCGGATCGACGACCGGGTACAACGATCGCTCAGGGGAGGATCGTTACAAGCTTTTAGCCATTTTTATAAAATTTATTAAAATAGTGTAGTTTATTCGCTTACCGCTATGCGGCGCATTATTCACTTTCTATACCCATTTTCGAATTCTTGTCATGAGCGTATATAAAGCTTGCAAAATGCGGTTAATACATATGTAATTATTTCTATCAGTTTAATTTCTGTTACGATTTCCATACAGGGGAATTTAGACATTGAACTGATTTTTGGAAAATCGGACAGATAAATGTCCAATTTTCATTTATTCGGACAATTTCTGTCCGAATAAGTAAAAATATTTCGTTATTATCTACTTAAGATATAAAATAGAAATTAACTTCCATATAAATAAAATCTTTAATTTGATAAATTAAATTATTTAAATTTTCCTATATATATTACATTAATATATGTTATTAATATTATATATTTATGTTATTAATACAAATATATATGTTATTAATACAAATATATATTTTTGGATCTGTCCAGATCCACATAGATCTGATTAGACATAGACAAAATGCAGATCTGATCATATCTGATAATTCAGATCTAGTTTGATCAAAGCATCAGATATATAATCATTTTTTCTCGGGTAGTTATGATTATGGATGTTATCAAATTATAGATTAGTGAAAGCGTGTAAATGTTCTTTAAATTAAAAAAATTTCGCATTATTATATATATGTACATATATTTTGTATTATTATATATATATTCCATTCTAATATTGCTATGATATTACAGTGCAATCTTTCCGAGGGCGGACATTTTACTGTTGCTGTAACCTCATAATGTTACAATCTCATTTTGTAATGTATTTGCACTGTTGGAATCTTGCAATAAAATATTTCTGCAATGTTGCAATCTTGTGCGGTATGGTTTATATAATTGTATAAGAATTATTAAGTAATTGGTAATCACACCGACAAACTGAAAAAGAAATTAATATTATTATTATTAATTTGTTTTGATAGTGCTGTTAATTATATATTATTATCTACAAAGGAGGAATTAATTTGTTCCATAGATAATGATCACATACTCATACAACTAAATAGAGCATTATTCATTTCGAAAAAGTTGCAAGCAGTAATTGCTACTCGATGCTGTTGTGATTGAATCCAAAAATCATTGATCTCTTTTTTTACATGGTCTCGGTCCAAGTATTTACACAGGAGATTTTCCAAGATATCGTGGTTTTCATACTTGTTACTGCTACTCCTATTAGAATTTTGCTCGCTGTCTTGATTTTTCGATGGTACTTCTACATTCGATTGATTTCTCGTGCCGTTTTGGTTATCAAGATTCACATCGTTGCAATTTAACGCAATTGTAGATATAATTACTCCGGTCTTTTCAGATTCTTGACGCACAAGTGTACAGATCCAACACGTTACGCCGAATTGCGCAGTACATAAAATCCAAATAATATTATTTCTCAGCATGAATTCGTAATATTCTTCAGCAACGCTTATGTAAATGTACTGTAGCATAGCCACGACCATGGTGATACAATATGCCGAGAAAAGGAGAAGATGAAAACCGTGAATATCGTTTACTATGATGACTACATCACAAATTTCTGCAAAACAGAGAGTTTTTAATTCAATGTAATATTAATATTATTATCGTCATATTTTTCAATAAATTGTACACATAATGAATTATATCTTGAGAGTCATACGTGTGAATAATAATATATAAATTATATACGAGAGAGAATAATGCTATAAAAAATTCTAAAGTACTATTTATTTCCAAAGAGATTGTAAAAATATTTTTAATAAAATACGAGCATTTACCATTGTGTAATTTTCTGATGCATCTGATTTTACTCGTAATCAGTGGAGCATTAAAATGCTTATCTAATTGCATGATTAATTTGTTTATTGTTTGAAATCTGTGGTAGCACGTAGACAATAACGTCAAAGATGAAGCTGTTGATCAATGACTGACTTATTATAAAACAAATCATCAAGTCGGATGCAATATCTTCATCGGGATGTGTGAAATAATAATATACAGGTATGATTAGAAATAGAGGACCCAATGTTGCGAGAATAACCAGCACTCCGACAATTTTTATCGGTCGATCGTTCATAGGCGTTTCTTTGCTGATCTGCTGATCGAAGTTCTCCATTTTGCTCATTAATTTAGGCCACTTTTCGTATTGCTTAATGTTGTGGTAACCGTAATAATACGTCGACACATAACACATGACTTCGATCACGTAGAACATAATCTTGTTTATTGCGCTTTCAAAGAAAGAATCAAGGCTATCACTAAAGGTGAAGGAAGCTTGCGCCTCGTGAGCGACGATAACAGAACATATTGCGAAGTGAATAATATGTAGAATTATCGTAATAGCTTTAGAACATTTTGGCGGACGTGTAATGACGCTTAGGAACCAAGAGACAAACATTGGATGTGTTCTATGGTGCTCCATGGAGGGTGAGTTGTCTTCCATTTGCACAGAGATTCCTTTTTCCATCTTTTGCCTTTTGAGTCTTCTTATTAATTGATACGTATACGACTGTGAATGATTACATTGAAGTTATATTTCTGATATACAATATTTTGAAAAAAAGTGTTGAAGTATTGAGTTTTTCTGGAAGCAATGTAAGATATTCTGACAAGTACATTTTCTTTGGTATATTAGATAGAACAAAGGACATTATTATTGTAATATTAACGAAGCTCATTGCTATTAGCTGTCCTAAGCATAAATTAAATCAATTTTAGTAAATTAAATGAATTTCTGGACAAAGAGAAAAACAATATACATACAACCATTAATAATGCACAAGATTTTGAAATCGAAACCTTACATTAACTTTTTGAAACACATGCTTTTTTTGTAAGCGATATTTCATATTAATACGTACTAACTTACATTATATTAACACATACGCAATATAAAAAAAAACAGTTTATAATAAACTAATAGTTTATGATAAAATATAAAAAATATAGCAACTAATGTGTGCTATATATTTATACAGGGTGTCCGGTAATAATCGCTGTACCTCTCTTGTGCAGGTAGAACGGATTAAACCGCGTTCATCATGCGCGGTAAGCAGAATTGTCGCGTGATTCGATGAGCGAATTGATAAGATGATCCAGATTGATGCTACCCGAGGGGACGGAAGTACAATACAAGCACGCGGCGAGAAGAAACAATCCAAATCCTGTGCTACGCGGTTACTAGACGCGCGACGAAAAGGGACAGCCTTTTAATATTATACGGTTGCTTGGCACGCGACGAAGCGGGGACACAAGTAGCAAATGCACGTCAAAATGACGTACGCTCGCTACCCAGGGAGGTGCGTTTTACAAATGGTAACGACTACGCACTAATGGCACATAACGCTGGACCACTGCGTGAGCTGTCTCTCTCATCTCGCCGCGTGCTTATACTCGCACGGATTGACCGATTTTTTAAAATTAATTTCTCATTAATTATTGCAAAGATTGCAAAACGGTAGAAGACTTTTTTACTCGGTTTAACCCGCTATACCTGCACACGAGAAGTGAGACGATTATTACCGGACACCCTGTATATAACAAAAAAATTAAATATGTGATGAAATAGCAGTTTTAATTCTTATATCAAAATATATCTATGAAATACTTTGTTATAAGTGTATACATGTTATAGGCCCATATTCATAGTCCGTTCTTATATTTAAGATCGTCTTAAGTCTGGTCTTCAGTCGTCTTAAGATCTCATTCAACCAATCAATTGCCGCATAGCATTTATAGACCGTACGGGCCATTATGTATATCTCTGATAATGTGAATACAAGCTTTTAATTGCGATCAGTTTGAATAAGATTGGTGCAGTCAATCCTGAGAAATGATAATATCGTATCAAAATTGACCATTTTCGTTCTTATTTTTCATCATAAAGTTTGTCATCAGGTTCAGACTCACGTACGTATGTTCGCACGCACACATGCAAAGCTATTTTGTCCCTCAAGGGGCATTTAATTTATTTAAATATTATTAAAAAACTGAACAATTTTCTATGAAACTTACATAAGACCTTAATACTAAAAAAAAGATCGTCAATAAAATTATCGAAGACGCAATTTTTGAAAAAATTCCCTGAGTCTCAATAAAATTTCATGAGCATTCCCGGATTTTTCAAGGTAAAAAAAATCCCTGACAATCCCTGATTTTCCCGGTTTTTCCAGGGAATAGACACCCTGTTAAACTATATACGAGGTGTTGTTCGGAAATATGTATAAGGAGAGAAAAGAAATACAAAGATATATTAATTATGTAAATGGTAAATAATTATTATGAGATAAATTCAGAGATATATTTATCGAATTCTTTGACGTCGTGCATAATCCCTCCGTCCCAGCTGGTAACTAAAATTATACAGGGTGTCCGGTAATTGACGGATCACCCGTCGTGTGCAGGTAGAGCGAGTTAAACCGAGTAGAAAAGTCCTGTACCATTTTGCAATCTTTGCAATAATTAATGAGAAATGAATTAAACAAGATCGGCCAATCCGCGCGAGTTCAAGCGCGCGGCGAGAAGAGACTTCCCACTGTTATGTGATACTACGCGCGCGGCGAAAACAAATAGCTTAATGTTTACGCGGTTGCTCGGCGCACGACAAAGCGGGGAGGAGCACTTTACAAAGGACAATGGCTATGTACGAGCGACGAAAAAAGCTGGATCCCCGCGTGGGCTGTCTCTTCTCATCGCGTGCTTGAACTCGCATGGATTGGCTGATCTTGTTTAATTCATTTCTCATTAATTATTGCAAAGATTGCAAAATGGTACAGGACTTTTCTATTCGGTTTAACTCGCTCTACCTGCACACGACGGGTGATCCTTCAATTACCGGACACCCTGTATATCTATGAATTTATCTTATAATAATTATTATACATCCATGGATTTAAGTTTTTTAAGAGAAACAATATATTTCTTTCTCTCGCATGATTTTGATAAAACCACTTATGTCCAAACTTTTATTGTAAAATCTCCAGTCAGAAATATTATTCACAAATTTAGTTTATAATTAAACATATATGCGCAATTTAATCGACTTTTTTATTAATACTGTATTTTCAGATATATCTATAATCGTAGTTTATTACTATAAAGAATACATAAAAATGTAGTAAAAATATATTGTTATATGTTTGTGTATATTATTGTATATATAGACAATTCTTTTTAACTGTAACAAACTCGATTTCAGTAATATCTAATTATAACAAATATCTGGTAATGATAAATTTTGTAAATGTAAAAGAAAGATGAATTCTGTTGCAAATTATAGATCATCTGAAATAGGTTTAAGTTTAAAATGTAATTCTTAACATAAATATGCACATACATCCCAATATAATTGCCTTATATAAACTTATAATATTGATTTAATATAATATATATAATCACGATGGTAATATATTCTATATAAGTTTCCAATAATATTACTCAAAATACAAATATATAAAATAATGAACTCTAAATCCATAGAAATCATTCATATTATAAATCAATTAAGTATAATTAATTATAACTAATTTATAAATTTATTATAATTAACTACGTTAATAATTAATACAAAATATATATTGCCACTAGAAAGGAAACATGTGGAAACAGATATTGCAACTGCAAAAAAGCAAAACATTGAAACAAATCTTGTAAGTATCAAATATCAATGTATGAACTTTTTCACTAACAATGAGTATTTCTTAAAAAAATTATGCCAAAGTTTTGTTTTTTTATGTTAACTATATTGAAGTCCATCATCAGCAGAAATTCATTCTTAAAACCATTTTTATTTTTTAATCCATAACTAAAGCAGATAGAATTTCTTAAATTCATTAACATAAATAGACATTGTTATTTTATTTATAATTCTTTAACATTCTCAGTTTCTGTATCATTTTTGTTCATACTTTAACATTATTGTCCTTAAAACTAAAAATTGCAAGCATTTTTTAATATTTAGTATTTACTGTATGTACACACACATGCATACATGTGAATAAATTTCAATAAAGATTATAAATCATTAATCATCAGGTATGGGAGTATTGCAATTTCCATGCCACAGTTTGGTCTCTGAATTGCATTCTGAATAATTAGCAAATATATCCGCATAACCACGATCACGCCACCAGGTACAAAGTTGCCTATTCCAGCCGCAATCAACTGTGTGGATAAGTTCTGGTTTTTCCATGCCTAGAAGTGTGTAGAAATCTTGATCGCCTAAATGACCCTGCAATAAGACAAGTTGTGTATATAGCAATATCCGATAAATAAATCAATAAAATATCACGTTCTACATATGTTTGATATAAAAGATATCTCCTACACTAAGTGCAGTAAATATAAGTTTGAAATATTATTGATTGAAAATAAATATTTTTTTGAAAATTGAACTTCAGAAAATAATAAATAATAAAGCTGTGTTCTCTACTTATTTTCGAATAGACTTTGTATAATTTAATAATTATAATTATATATAAATATATATAATTTTAAACTGAAGCTTTTAGTTATAAATACATATAATTGAAAAGTTGGAAGATATTACGATATATAATGATTTTCCACATTTTTGCTAAAAGAAAATCAACTTGAAATTGGTTAAAAAAATCCTCAGTTTTAATTCATAAAAAATGTGCTTATAGCGTTTTCGTTTTACACGGGTTTGCTCGACCCAAGGTTGATTAATCACTATTTTACTATGAATTCAAGTCTTTTATTGGCAGAGACGATGCAATGACGTCATTAGTAAAGGATATTAGTAAAGGATATGTTTCTATATAGTAAAGGATATTAGTAAAGGATATGTTTCTATATATACCATTACATTATATATTAATGTATTTATAATACATTTACCATACATATATAAACATGCGTGCGCGGTTGGCATTCAATTGGACACAATAATTGATGTTTTCACATTTCTAATCATAATCTCATCTGGCACATTAGGAATATAATT
This sequence comes from Lasius fuliginosus, assembly GCA_949152495.1. Lineage (NCBI taxonomy): Eukaryota > Metazoa > Arthropoda > Insecta > Hymenoptera > Formicidae > Lasius > Lasius fuliginosus. The sequence goes on along the minus strand of OX424443.1, from coordinate 16,891,937 downwards.
ATTTTCAAAAATCCATTTAGATTATAATAGTTTGATCTCAACCTACTCAATGTTCTAATAAAGCTTCTAGCTTCATACACATTCATTCCTTCAAACCAAGAATTATCTACTTAAAAATTCTTTCAAAATAATGTCTGTTCTTAAGCTTTCCCTCTCCTTCTTTTGCTTTATCAAGTATTCCTTCTTAAAAATATCATTTCAGGTCTCTTAACAGTAGATAATAAAGCTGATCATTGATTTAAACAAATTTGTGGTAATCAACTTAAAATAGCGTGTAATCGGAAAAAAACGAATAAAAATTTTAAAATTAATACATAGATTTATTAAAAATTAATATAGATTTATTACAAAAATAGGAAGGAATTATTTAGTGAAATATTTTTTCGGTAAATAAAAGATTATTGTATTGTGTTATATAACTCCTTGTTAAATTGGAGGCACTAAAAAAAAAGAAAATAAGCAGCAAAATTGTTCAAACTTACCTTGAAGTGATATTTCTCTGTTATTGTATCCACACTGTTCTTAGTAACAATCTCATTGTATTCAAGTGATTTTCGTAATCTTTCTAAATTAAAAAGCACCATCCCACTATTGTAGCCAGGATATCCGCCTTTATGTCTAGGTTCGCCAAACATCGTTGTTGGGTGTTTAGTACGATATAAGTATAAGATGTGTCTATAAACGGGAGTGAGCTCTGGAGCCAAACCAAACAAAGCCTCCTTCCCAAAATTTTTAAACTCTTCAAATAAATCCTTCACATCTCTGTTAAATTTTGTGTCCGCATCGAACATCGCGGCGAATTTCTGGTGGCTGGGTGCAATCTTGTGCATACCCAGTGAAAGAAAGAATAATGCATCAGAATAATACGTCCCTGGTTTACTACTGAAATGTGGGGACATAACTGACACAATATCCTCTAGTTGTGTGGCCAGTTTGTGCACATCATAATAAAATACCTGAAAAAAGAAAAATACTTAAAGTAAAAGTATTTATTTATGTAATCATATAAAATAATCATATAAAATATAAATTTAAATGATATACTATTTGTATTCTATACATTGATACAATTTGTATTCTATACATTCATACAAGATAAACATTTGAATTAAAAAAACAAAAAATGAAGAAAATAGTCACAATTTATCAAAATGTGAAATCAGTTTGTGTTTAAAGAAATATGCCAAAAAAATCTCAAAAAAAAAGAACAAATAATAAAGATTTAGATCTGTCCTGTAAAAAATATAATATTACAATAATACTACAATATAATAAGATTACAATAAATAATATACTATTTGTACTCTATATATTGACACAATTCATACAAGATAAACATTATAGATAGAAAAGAAAACATATGGATACCTTTATAAACTTTCCAGTCTTAACCATAACATCTTGGATAACAATTTGTGCTATACTTTGACTCTCATCATCGCTTATTACATGGAAAGCAATATTTACAGAGGTCAATGTGAGTAAAGAATCTACAAATATCTCGAACTTCTGTCTCATGGGCGAGTTTGAAGCAACTTTGGTAAAGATGCACCAAATGTTGTAATAATTTGTCCAATCGTGTGGCAGAGTGCTTGTTGTCGAAGACAAATAATTGTCTTGAACAATCTCAATGGAATAATTGGCTACCATTAGGGTGGTTGTAAGATTCGCCAGACTCGTATTTCGTATTCGCAGATTAGGTACAATCCAGTGCCCATCATTGGACGTCTGATAGCAGTAAAGGGCTACCAGAAGCAACACAAGGATTGTCAGCCTCAGTAGCAACTTGCGTAACAAGGGCATTTAACCCGTATTCCTTATCTTCTTAACCTAAAAGCAAACAAACCTTAACAATTTATAACGATAGAAAAAAGAGATCCTCAAAATATCTCGGATAAAAATGAATAATAAATTAATTTTATATTTATAGTTAATCCCATGATTCACTTCATTAATTTTGATTAGTCAGTTTAGTTAATTCAATCTTAATTTAACATAACCTAAATTACTTCGGTTAATTTTCCCCAATCAACGAAATGTTAATCTAATCACAAAATTAGGAAAAAAATTAATACTTACGTAAACATGATTAGCGGTAGATTTTTTGTTACCGCATCGCCCTATAAATCATCTGTTTAGAATTTCCCATGACATTCACTTACTGAATATCATTGTTCTCTTACATTGGGATTTGCATCGTGACATTTTTGTTCATAACATACGTAGAACATTAAATAAGGACACTTTTATTACATAATATGAGTCCAAGTTATCGATTAAGGGCTACTTCCACCAAACTCCGATTAACTTAATTGTTAACTCACACATTCTTACAACATAAGAATGTGACTGTAAAGCCTATACAGTGCCTATACATCGACATGTATAATAAGAATGGACTGCTGGAAGGGGAAGGAGAGCCGCACGAGTAGAGTGAGAGGCAGATAATATAAGGACACTTCCGTCTCTTTCTAATAAAGCCTGATTGGTTGCTGATTTTTTGCCAACCAATAAGGCTTTATTAAAAAGAGACGGAAGTGTCCTCACAGTGCACATTGAACTATGTAGCCAATGTCCACGAATGTTCTCAATGGTAACTCACAATGTGCACATTTTCGGTTGCGTTCCGTGCTATGTGCACGAAGTGTCGGTAACACGATTTCTGTCTTTTTGTATACAGGGTGTCCGTCAACGTAAGACGCTTACGTATTAAATGAATTTCTAATATAAAGACGTTTTATGGTGTTATTATTTTTGAAACTGAAATTATAAATAATATAAAAAGCCTGGTAATTATTTAGAATACACCTCAAATATCAATAAAATTATGCTCATTCGACGCGTTTTGACACGAAACGAAAGAATCTGGCAGAAAAACGCGGCGGTCTGCTTCGTGAAACGAGATATTAATCGTTAAAGTTGACGACTTGACAGGTTATGAAACCTGTCATACCGACGAAATGTAGCGACTGAACATGTCCCGTGGCATGCTCGGTTTGTTGTTTTGATTGCAGAGAATACCTTAGTTATATTTGCTTGTGCTTTTTGTTAAAGTAGAGAATATATTTATATATACTCGCGGTGTCGCTCTCGAACCTCGGATCAGCTTATCTTTCCGAGCTGTTCTAGCGCGACTCGTCGTGTGTGAGAGCGAGAGCGAGACCGCGAGTAGAGAGCGAGCGAGATGATCTATATCTATCATCAAAGAGTTCCGAAGTCTCTTACAATGGGCTTTCCCCATCCATAACAATTCACGAATGTAGACATTTTATGAAATGAAAATTAAAACTCTTATTTTTTATTTTATCTTTTTAAAAATAATTTTAATGAATTAATGAGATCTAGGCGGTTAAAATAACATCAAACACGACATAATTCGGATAATTTTTAATTAAAATGCAAAAAAATTTTATATAATTAATTGAAAATATTAACAATTATGTAATTAATTTAAATAATCGTGTTCATATCATTTTAATCGCAAGAAACTTATTAATCTAGTAAAATTACATTTAAAAATAAAAAATAAAAAATATAGAAAGTTAAGTTTTTGTGCGAGGAAGCCATTTATTAGATAAGTTAAACAAGCCAGAAAAGTAAAGTAAAGCCAGCGGCACACGATACGTTTTTTCCTACTGGATTGCTTGCGATCTAGTAAATTACTATAATTGCACCACACAGCACGCAGAATTTCTAGTAATTTACTAGATCGCAATCCAGTAGGAAAAAACGTATCGTGTGCCGCTGGCTTAAAAAATAATATGCCTCGAAATTTCAATGCTTGCTTACGAAATATGAGAGAGAGAGACAGAGAGAGAGAGAGAGAGAGAGAGAGAGAGAGAGAGAGAGAGAGAGAGAGAGAGAGGGAGAGAGAAAGAGAGAGGAAGAGGGAGGGGGTGAGGGGGAGAGAGGGAGGGAGGGAGGGAGAGAGAGAGAGAGAGAGCCAGAAAGTAAAATATAATAATATTTATTTAACTCACTTTTTTTGCCAAGAAGTGGACTTGGTTTACAAAATTCCTTAACCACACATACCTTTCATACTCACATTTATTCCTTTTATACCTCTAGAACTAGTTTATTTTATCACAGTCTTTCTAGAAAGCAAAATATAGAATCGATTCTTTTCAGTAAAAGAATCGTCAATTGTCGTCAATAATTTTTAACTCGATACATATCATGTATCGATATTTATCAATATTTGATAAAAAAATGTAAAATATTTCTCTGACGTATAAAAAATACGAGCGAGAGTAGTGTTCGCGAAGTTAAGCTTCTGAAAATCTATACTTTTGTTAACAATTAAGTGTAATTAACCTTTGTGCTTCTTACTGCTAGTCTTATAAATAGTCTCTACTTTTGGATACTATCTTATAGCTAACACAAACAACCGCCGAGGCTCACTCGCAAAAAGAAGAATTGGAGAGATTAAAAAATAAATTTTCTCATAATGAGAGAGTTGTTGCTTAGTCTTAAGCATTGTTACTGACACTGAAGGAAATAAACAATAACTGCAAACATATATCTTTTAAACTATATACTATAAATACAAACTATAACTTTTAAATTTTTTACAACTTTAGTCTCATTATTGACTGTACAATTATATGCTATACAACTGTACATTTACAATACTGCATTGAAAAAAATTTGCTCATATTCTGGACATCTGGTTCTTGTATGTCCTATAAAAAGATAAATCATCATGTAAAAAAACAATATAATTAGGATATAACAATAAATATAATTGAAACAGATTACAATAAAAATATATATTACCATCCTGAAAAAGTTAATGTATTTAATAAAAAGATAATAAATTCTCTATATATACATTACCTTCCATTTTGCATTTTAATAAAATAACAATTTTTTACGGTTTACAATGGAAAATAGCATTGAATTACACAAACTTTGATATTTTGAATATTATTTATGATGTTTTTTTGCGTTATTTTTTTTAATGAAAATGAGATATTGTGGAATCATCTCTTATTGTCGTGTATCTTAAAAACTATAATTATATCAAGTTATAACATATTATTTATTTTTAAAACAGCTAAAATTGTCGATAACATCACCACTCTTTAATTATCTTCGGGTCCATCGAGCTCTCTTGATAATTACGGAAATTTATCCATGATTGACTATCTTTAATATATATCTCGATAATTATAAATATTAAAACTATAACTTTATTTTTGGTCTTTCCCTAAACATTAATAAAGCAATACATAATAACATATTACAATATTATATATATGTATATATGTATATCTATACTCATATTTTCATTCTAAATCCAAATTTTTGGATAGTTTCCTTTGATATTATCAAAATTGTTTATTTTAATAGATTTAATTTAATTTATTTATTCTGATAGATTTAATATATAAATGTAGCATCGAATATTTATTTACCCCGGAACGCGATATATCGAAAAGGAGTCCCGAAATTTGTATCATCGAAATTTACTACGAAAATAAATCAATCTTCACTTTGTTTTTTCTTTTCATACAGCTTGGACAACATTACACAGTTCATCTCATTTTACAACGCGTATTTATGTCCAACATAGTCATTTCAGTTTATTTCTTGTAAAATAAAATTTTTTATTTTCTCTAAAGATTATGAAGAGGTAATGTTGGCATATAGTGATAAATTTATTATAATAAATATTTATTAGAAATTAAAAAATACATATTATATTTATGTATATATATAAATATCATATATATAAATGTATATATAAATATATGATATATCTTCTTCCTTCCTATTTTTAGTGCTATTTAACAAGCATGATAATTTCCTACTTAACGTCTCCTATTGAAATATATCCAGAATTGGGTTTAAAAAAATTCAGAATTATTAAGTAAGTGATAATCACAAAGACGAACTGAAAAAGGAATTATTATTGTTTAATTTTGATAGTAATGTTAATTATATATTATAATCTATAAAGAAAGAATATTATATAATCTGTTCTATAGAAATAATGATTGTATACTCACACAACTAAATAGAACATAATTTATTTCGAAAAAGTTGCAAACAGTAATTGCTACTCGATGCTGTTGTAATTGTATTGAAAAATCATTGATCTCGTTTCTAACATAATCTCGGTCCAGGTTTTCCATGACAACATAGTTTAGATTGTAACTGCTACTCTTGTTAAAATCTTTCTCGTAGAATTGCATTTCTGGTTGTGCTACTAGATTTAGCTGATTTCTCATGCTTTTGTTTAGTTTACCAAGATTCACAGTATTGCAATTTAACACAATTGTAGATATAATTACTCCGGTCTTTTCGGATTCTTGACGCACGAGTGTACAGATCCAATACGTTAGGCCGAGTTGCGTAGCGTATAAAATCCAAAGAATATTATTTATCAGCATAAATGCGTAATTTTCATCTACTATGTAAATTCTATATAGCGTAGTTACGACCATGGTGAAACAATATGTCAAGAAAAGGAGAAGATGAAGATCGTGAATATCGTTTACCATGATGACTACATCACAAATTTCTGCAAAACAGAGAGTTCTCCATTCAACAATGTAATATTAATATTATTATCGTGATATTTTTCAATAAATTGTACACATATTGAATTATATTTAGAGAGTCCTACGTGAATAATAATATATAAACTATCGAGAGAGAATAATTCTATAAAAGATTCTAAAGTAATATTTTTTTTGTAAAATATTTTTAATAAAATACGAGCACTTACTCTTGTGAAATTTTCTGATGTCTCTGATTTTACTTGTAATCCCTGGCTCATTAAATTCCTTATCTAATTGCTTGATTAATTTGTTTATTGTTTGAAATCTGTGGTATAGCACGTAGACAATAACGTTAAAGATGAAGTTGTTGATCAATGACTGAGCTATCATATAATAAAGCAGCAACTCAGATGCAACAGTATCTTCGGGACGTATGAAATAATAATACGCATATATGATTATAAATAGAGGACCGAATGTTGCAAGAATAGCTAGCACTTCGACAACTTCTATTGGCAGATCGTTCATAGGCGTTTCTCTTCTGATTTTCCGATCGAGCTTCTTTATCTTGCTCATTAATTCAGGCCACTTTTCGTATTGCTCAATGCCGTGGTAAACGTAATAATGCGTCGACACATAACACATAACTTTGTTCATGTAGTACATAATCTTGTATATGTAGTTTTCACAGTTAATATTCAAGATCTGATTAGAGGTGAAGGAATCTATAGTCACGGAACATAATCCGAAGTGAATGATACGTAGGATTATCGTGACAGCTTTAGGACACTTTGGCGGACGTGCAATGCCGACGCCCAGGAACCAAGAGACAAATACTATTGGACGTAAAGTGTGCTCTATCGAGGGCAAGTTGTCTTCCATTTGCACAGAGATTCCTTCGTCCATCTTTTGCTTTTTGAGTCTTCTTATTAATTGATACGTTTACGACTGTGAATGATTACATCGAAGTTATATTTTTGATACACAATATTTTGAAAAAAAAGTGTTGAAGTATTGAGTTTTTTTGGCAGTAATATTTTTATATACAGGGTGTCCAGTAATTGAAGGATCACCCGTCGTGTGCAGGTAGAGCGAGTTAAACCGAATAGAAAAGTCCTGTACCATTTTGCAATCTTTGCAATAATTAATGAGAAATGAATTAAACAAAATCAGCCAATCCGTGCGAGTTCAAGCACGCGGCGAGAAGAGACAGCCCACGCGGGGGTCCAGCTTTTTTCGTCGCTCGTACATAGCCATTGTCCTTTGTAAAGTGCTCCTCCCCGCTTTGTCGTGCGCCGAGCAACCGCGTAGACATTAAGCTATTTGTTTTCGCCGCGCGCGTAGTATCACAGTACAGTGGGAAGTCTCTTCTCGCCGCGCGCTTGAACTCGAGCGGATTGGCCGATCTTGTTTAATTCATTTCTCATTAATTATTGCAAAGATTGCAAAATGGTACAGGACTTTTCTACTCGGTTTAACTCGCTCTACCTGCACACGATGGGTGATCCTTCAATTACCGGACACCTTGTATATCACAAAAGAATGAAATATGTGATTAAATTTTAATTCTTGTATCAAAATATATGAAACACTTTGTTATAAGTGTTAAAGATTTTAGGATCGGAGTAAAAAAGAAAACGCGTGCGACTTGTTCGGTTGCTCCACACAAAGTTAGAGACACTGTAATCAGAGACTGGTCACAACCCATGTCCGTTATGTTACGGCTAAATCCTACGAGAGAGAAAGAAATATATTTCATATACTATTTGACTCTAACCTCTAATGACGTGTGGCGGAACGTCACACGTGACATCACGACTGATATTTGCTTCGCGTGCATGTGGCTAGATGTGACGATAGTTTATTATATATCAATATAAAGTATTAATTATTACTATATAATAACTATATAATTACTAAGTATTAATTATTACTAATAATTAATAAAGTATTAAAAGATAGTAAAATTGTATTTTATAACCATTATTTTAGATAAAAAGAATTGTTTTTCTTTCATGTTTTATTTTACTTTATTTATTTCACTTCATTTTTGTTATTTTATTTAACTATTGTAAATAAATTATAAAATCGTAATAATTATATAAAAATACATTGATAAATTGGTTTGATTATAAAATAAAATTTTGTGAATACATACATGTATTAATTTTCATAACTATTCAATTTTGCATTTTAATATAAATAGATATTATAAAAAATTAGAATTGTATAACAAAAATACTTTTTATTAACTTTGTTCACTTTTTTAAAATTGTTACAATTTAAGAGATTAACGTAATTAATAGATTTAAAAATCAGTGGGAATAGCCGAAAAGTGGCGGATCAATCAAAAGTGGCCTTTTCGTGGCCAGTCTCTGATTACAATGTCTCTACACAAAATTAGGGATCCTCTAGTAAGGGATAAGACATCGAGCTGCAGGATGCGGATTGGTCGTCCGCCATTAATGGGATATTTCCGCTTTGAGTATATTTTAGTAAAGATAATGTATAGTATATGTCAATTTATGTATATGTTATTTGCAGTTATTTTGTTTTATTCAAAAATGGCGCGTAATGTCATCACTTCCGCTATCCCATTAATGGCGGCTTTGTCCCATCCCTCACTAGAGGATCCCTACACAAAGTAATGTATTCCCAACACCTGTACAACGTAATCGGAATTACTCCGAAATCGAACAGAAAGCGCGACGCCGTACATGTATAATAGCGCCACATATAGCCGTCCGCGATACATAACTTATTACTACGTTATCCCTAGAGATACGAAAGAAGCACATTCAATTGTACTCTCTAACAATAAGTATGCATGTGTTATAAGTATACATTACATTTTTTTCTAGATCTTGTATTTATAGTTATATGTCGCTTTTGAAGACGTTAAAAAGATGAAGGAATCTATCGCATCGTAAGCCACGATAACTGACTTTTACATCGAAGTAAATGATACGTAAGATTATTGTAACAGCTTTAGAACACTTTGGCGGACATGTAACGCCGGCGCCTAAGAATCAAGAGACAAATTACTAGTGGACATCTGTTTTGAGAATCTCGTAACTGTGTCTCGAGAGATGGATACAGTGCAATAAATACTTAGAGCACACACACACTTAGTCATAACAGTTTCCTTATTTTATACTGTTTATATTAGTCAATTGATCGCGAGATCAATATGCGTTACACATATAAGTGCCATAATTGAGCACTTCCATTGCTTAGCAACTTGAATACTAACAATTGAAATTAAATATCTTTTACCCATTAAAATTAATTATATCAACTTACAACTATTTGCATTTTTTTCGAAACAATATAAATGTTTAATACTATCTAGATAATGATGGTATGTCGACACGCTGTATTTTCCCGCTTTTTACATGGGACTATTATTTTGCGCTTTTCATCTAATTGCGCAATCGTAATCTAGTGCATTCTTTCTCCCTCGATTTGACGTCAATAAAAATAGTTGAATCAAAAAGTTGCACATTCCATTGATTAAATTCTATTGGCAGTTATTGGCTTAAACGGGCTTGTTTGTCTACTTATCTCACTCAATTATACATTTGTCACATTCAAGCGCGTTCAACGGCTATGCGTAAGTATCGAAAAATATTTGCGCATTTTTCAATAGAATCGAACGATTTCATCGATGACTTTTCATCGATTATTTATTCATTATTTAACAGATCGCGTTTTTTGTTTAAAAATGCTTTATGTTTTTTTCTTATGACGATATTACCTTATTAACTACAGGTGGACTTAACCAAGAATGTAGTGAATAATGTCTTTATTATTGGCATTACACTCCCATTTTACTACAGATATGTAGATGACATCATACTCGCAGCTCCAAAAAATTCAGTCAACCACATCATCGACACTTTCAATTCCTTCCATGAAAGAATTCAGTTCACATGTGAAATGGAAGAAAAACGTTCTCTTAGTTTTGGACCTCAACATTAATGTTGAAGAAGGCAGATTACTTATAGATTGGTTCCATAAAAAAACATTTTCAGGGAAATATCTTTCATTTTATTCCAACCATACGACATGCCATAAAATTAGCACCGTATAGAGTTTAATTGAGAGCCAATTTTATCCGATCCTAAATTTCCTAACGAAAACATCACATATGCCATAAACACTCTTCTTGGTTACCCCTTACCTTTCATTTTTAAATACATACGGTTAAGAATAAAAAAACTAATTGCCACCAAATTGAACTACAACAACAACACATTGATAGATGAAGAAACAAACAAGAAAAAATACATAGCAGTTCCTTATATTAAAGATTTATCGGAACATGTTTGCGGCTCTTTTCGGGGCACAGAATTTGCGACCGGTGTTAAATGTTTTAACCGACTCAGTAGTTTTATAAAAGTACACAAAGACACACCAACAATATCAAATATCAATGTTATTTATAAAATCGATTGCAAAGATTGTAACGCATCCTATGTAGGTCAGACTAAGAGACAATTAAAAACGAGAATAGACGAATACAAATCAAACACTAAAAAACACATCTCGCAACAATCAGTAGTTTCTCTACATATTACCGAACAAAAACATGATATGATTGGGACAATGTAAAAATAGTAGATAAAGAAACAAATTATTATAAAAGCCTTATCGGAGAAACAATCCATATCAAACAACAAATAAACGGTTTAAACGCTAAAGAAGATTGTGAAATGCTAGATCACTCTTATTTTCCGTTACTTGAAACATTCAAAAACAAATAATTTTTACAATATTTATTCAATAGCATACGGTCTCACACCTACAAAGGATATATAAGAATAATACCGCGGACTTCACCATTTTCGACACGTTCTCTTTCCATAACAGTATAGCACTATATCAAACAGTTAACGATTATTAAAGTGCTAAGTTCATTAATTTATTCTTTTTATATCTTGACAAAAATTCCGATTTAAATACACGTATGTTGACGTTTTTGCATGTTTGGTGAGTCATCTAAATTTTATAAATAAGCTCGACGTTGATTGTAAGTGACATAAGTTTATCATTTCGTTAACTATCGTTTTATAGCGTGACAACTAAATGTCATAGTACAACATGGCAAAATTTACAACAACACCACTCCTCGTTCGACACGGTGAGTGACCACACCACAAATTAATCTGACGACTTTTTTTTTATTATCGGACTAATCAAGGTTTATTGAATGGATCGGCGAAATTCTGTAGATGTATCAATTTCATTTCTCTAATTGTTAAACTAATTGCGACTGAAAATGACAAGTAGAGTGTCGAACGTCCCGCTAAATATGTAAACCAACACAATTTTATTAAACTATGTACATGCTCGAATAGGCCTTTTATTTTAATTTTTAATTAATTTAATCTTACGAGCTTAACTGACACATGTGTAATGTCTTTATTCATCACACATCCTTGCGATTGGATGGCGGAGTGGTTTGTAAAAGTATTTCATTATATGTATACATGCTCCGTATTATGATCAAAGTTTATCTGCAAACGTATCGGAGTTACTGATGATTGATCGTAATGGCCGCTTTGTAACAAATCTATGATTCACAGTAACAAAAGTTGAATATTTTAAGAATAGTTTCGATAAATAAGAGTATTATAGTTTATTAGTTTAGTCTCTTTATTAAAGCAATAATTATAATATTATAATTATAATTTTACTAGAATAAAACTATTTATATTATATACATTATTAACTATCACTAATTACTATTTATTAGTTCTTTTTACTAGTCTAATGGAAACTAATGTTCTTTGTAACTATTATGATATCGCTATGTTATATATAATATATATATTTTTGTTGCGCGTATATGGTTGAAAAAATCGAAAAGTAATCTCCTATCCGGATTTAACAAATAAAAATGTCATTGTAAAAATCATAAGATACTCACGCACGCTGCATTGCTGCTATTACAGATTCTCCCTTCCAATGTATCGATCCGGAGTATCGATTCGCTAATCGCACCGCGGGACAATCCTTTTAGTATCGCGCCTCATCGCGTCCTATGTGACTACATCGGCGTGGTACATTCGCAAAAAAGTATCCTAAAGCTGTTACGATAATCCTACGTATCATTTACTTCGAAGTGTAATCTGTAATCGTGGCTTACTGATTTTTTTTTTGCAATATTGCGTATGTGTTAATATAACGTAAGTTAGTACCTAATATAATATGAAATATCGCTTACGAAAAGTGCATGTGATTCAAAAAGTTAACGTAAGGTTTCGATTTCAAAATCTTGTGCATTATTAATGGTTGTGTGTATATATTGTTCTTCTCTTTGTCCAGAAATTGATTTAATTTACTAAAATCGCATTATGCTTAGGACAGTTAATAGCAATCTGAGCTTCGTTAATGTTACAATAATAATGTTTTTTATTCTATCTAATATACCAAAGAAAATGTACTATGTACTTGTCAGAATGTCTTACATTGCTTCCAGAAAGACTCAATACTTCAACACTTTTTCTTCAACATATTGTATATCAGAAATATAACTTCAATGTAATCATTTACAGTTGTAAACGTATTAATTACTAAGGAGACTCAAGATGACACAAGAGATGAAAGATGAAATCTCTCTGCAAGTGAAAGACAACTTGTCCTCCATGGAGCACCATAGAAAACATCCAATGTTTGTCTCTTGGTTCCTAAGCGTCATTATACGTTCGCCAAAGTGTTCTAAAGCTATTACGATAATTCTACATATCATTCACTTAGTAATATGTTCTGTTATCGTCGCTTATGATGCGAAAGATTACTTCAGATATCACACTAATGATATCTTTAAACTTATGAAATCTAAAAATGACATATACGAGATTATGTACTACGTGAACAAAGTCATGTGTTATGTGTCGGTGTATTATTACATTTATCACGGCATTAAGCAATACAATAAGTGGCCTAAATTAAAGAGCAATATGAAAAATCTCGATAAGGAGATCAGAGACAAAACGCCTATGAACGAATAGCCGATAATAATTGTCAAAGTGCTGGTTATTCTCACGACATTGGGTCCTCTATTTCTAATCATATCTGTATATTACTGTTTTACACACTTCGATAAAGATAATGCATTGTTTATTGCTTATTATACGTTAGTTCAGTCATTGATCAACAGCTTCATCTTTGACGTTATTGTCTACGTGCTATACCACAGATTTCAAACAATAAACAAATTAATCATGCAATTAGATAAGCAATTTAATGCTCCACTGATTACGAGTAAAATCAGATGCATTAGAAGATTACACAATGGTAAATGCTCGTATTTTATTAAAAATATTTTTACAATCTTTTTGGAGGTAAATAGTACTCTAAAATTTTTTATAGCATTATTCTCTCTCGTATAGTTTATATATTATTATTCACGTATGACTCAAGATATAATTCATTATGTGAACAATTTATTGAAAAATATTACGATAATAATATTAATATTACATTGTTGAATTGAGAACTTTGTTTTGCAGTAATTTGTGATGTAGTCATCATGTTAAACCAGTGATTCTCAACCTGTGGGGCGCGAGATATTCGAAGGGGGGCACGAAAAAAATGCAGATTGAAGAAAAAATTTATTCATTAAAAATTAAAACAAAAACATAATATGCATTCTGAAATATTCAATATCAAGAGACACGGTAGTGTCTTGTGCCAAGTACCGCGCAGCAGTAGCAAGGCACTCCGTGTATTTTTACGCGAGCCGGCCAGTTGAGAGTACTCTCAACTGGCCGGCTCGCGTAAAGATACATGGAGTGCCTTGCTACTGCTGCGCGGTACTTAGCGCAAGACACTACCGTGTCTCTTGATTATCAGACCTCAATAACCGCTGAACGGATTGAGTTCTTACTAGGCTTAATCGATAGCTTGGGTTTAAATTATATAAGGAAAGTGTCTTTATTTTTGCTCTACATATTCTATAAGCAGAGGTATTACGACGCAAAGTCGAAATGTGGAAATTTTCATTTAAGAAATGTCACCGTGGTCACCGTCATCGCTACACGTATACTACACGTACACACATGCATAGATATATAGTAGTATCGCGCTACACGTATATACACGTACACAAGCATACAATAAATAGCAATGTATGCATCTTGTACGGTTGACTTGTTTGACGGAAGATCGCGCTAACGGCGTTCTGAGATTTGACAACAAAGTGACAACAGTAAGTAAATAATGAAGAAAAAGGTTAATACGGCATGCGTAATTTAAATAATTTTAATGACAGTAAACAATAAATAAATAATAAACATATATATTTATATATATAAATTATATATATATATAAAATATATATTTATATATATTATATATATATATTTATATATATAAATATATAAATAATTAATAATTAATAATTTATTAATTTGTATAATATATGCATCTTTATTACGAACAACTTGGTTCATTAAAAAATAGAAAGAATTGTATGTAGAAAATATTTATAAAATATATTGTTTCTTTAGTTTTTTCAACCAACCAAGTTATATTTGTAAAAATAAATGTATTATACGAGTTATCTTGCATACGTACTGATTTAAGTGATGTATTTACAAATTTTTAAAAAGTAAAAATATTTTTTTTAGACTGGAAAGTGTTAATAAAACGCGTCACGCACGTGTTTGATTGTACAAAAAGTATACAAAAAATGTGGCAGTTTTCTTTTGGTAATCAGATAATTATTTCATACACACATTATAAATAAATCATTTATAGTGCGTATGCTTTTAAATCATTGTGTATGCAAGATAACTCGTATAATATATGCATCTTTATTACAAATAACTTGGTTTATTAAAAAATATGAAGAATTGTATGTAGGAAATATTTATAAAATATATTGTTTCTTTAGTTTTTTCAATCAATCAAATTATATTTGTAAAAATGAATGAATTATATGAGTTATCTTGCATGCGTAATTTAAATAATTTTAATGACAGTAAACAATAAATAAATAATAAACATATATATTTATATATATATATATATAAATTATATATAATATATATATTTATATATATATATATATATATTATTTATGTGATAATTACACGCGTTATTGTTTTGTCAAAATACAACTCTTTTACAAGGGAAGACCAGTCACAAATTTATCGACATGTCTAAAAATCCAATCATGAGACTGTTATTACACAGATCGCTTAGTACTATATACATATTTATTTATATATATATATATATATATATATATATATATACTATTCTTCATGTGTGCTGGTAACGAAGCATTTTACACTGGTTTATACCTCTTATACTTTACTGAGGGACCTATCTGTGAGTACTATAAAATATTTTTTATTTTACAACGTAAACATGAGGATATATTGCACAGCATTTTATTTTTTAGTGGCTGGTATTGATCTGTACAGATTAATTGTATATCTGAGTGCTCCAATAGCGCTTGTCAAAACTGCTATTTCTGTACTACATGGATATGTGCTATATGGATTGTGCATCAATCTCAGCATTATTGATGTAAAAGAGCGTCAAGAGCGACTTAAAGCGAATTAAATCTCTTTGTTATTTAATAGTCAAGTTGAATGTGATTTACAGATCTTCCGTAAACTGGCACACGTGCATGTTTACATAATTCCATATATTGTTAAGAAATAAATAATGTTTAAAACTACATGGCAAAAATCTCTCTATTTGACTTGTGCGATATTTAGTGCGTAGTAAATATTATACCCTGAAAACGAAGATAATGACCAAATTCCTTATTTCTATTAAAATGTATGTGAAATGTATACTTTTGCAAAAATATTTTTAGTAATGATGACTAAAATAGTAGTTTATTATATCATGTGCCGCTTTATAACACTTATTATATTAGATCAATGAGTTATTAATGTGCTATTTTCAGGATCTTTGATACATTTACTTTTGTTATAAAAGTTATAAAGTATATATATAACAATAATCTGTGTTTAGTACTTTTTTAAATAAAGACACAATTTAGAAGACGATATATTCTTCTCATAATTAATGTATGTAGTAAAATTGAAAAATTTTAGATAATACTGTAGTGAGCAGTGTGTGGAATATAATAGATATTAACAGTGTAAGCAACAAAAAAGAATGATATCCCTAAAAACTTACTTTTTTTAAAAAAAGTAAAAAAAGACGCCAAGTATGCGCCAATTAAGAAAAACTGTTATATTTGTCTACAAAATAGTGTTATTTTAACCTACAAAAATAATGATATCAAAGAAAATTGCGCCAATTAAAAATATAAACTTTTAAAAATATTAATTAAAACATAATATTAAATTAAGTTAAAAATTAATAGAAAAATTAAAAATTAGAAATTAATACAAAAAATTAAAAATTTTTACAAAAATTAAAAATTAATAAAATAAAAAAAATTAAAAAATTTTAATTAAAAAAATGTAAGAAATAACGTTAAACTCGTCGTAAAAGAATACGTATTTTACTCTCAATATATCTGCTAGTACAATTCGGTCCTTAGGACAAAGGACAAGTGCCGAAAATCGTCTAACGAGAACGTGCACGCTCTCGTTCTCCCCTCCACGTGATTCTCTGGTGGCGGCGCGATAGCACCGCTGGCCCAGGGACTTGTCGATCAATCGCGGGCCCATGACGATTCCTCTCAGGCCCGTGACAATTTCCGTACAAAAACTTGGCGCTGCTAAATTTCAAAGTATATATATTAACCCAACAAATAATAAATTAAATTTAGATCTAAATTTATAGAACTATATTTAATTTAGTTACATCAATAACTGCAATGTAGATACATATTTAAGAATACGTTAATTGTAGCATAGTGTTTAGTTTAGCAGCGCCAAGTTTTTTTAATTAAAATTTTTTAATTTTTTTTATTTGTATTAATTTTTAATTTTTGTAAAAATTTTTAATTTTTTGTATTGATTTCTAATTTTTAATTTTTCTATTAATTTTTAATTTAATTTAATATTGTTTTAATTAATATTTTTAAAAGTTTATATTTTCAATTGGCGCAATTTTCTTTGATATCATTATTTTTGTAGGTTAAAATAACACTATTTTGTAGACAAATATAACAGTTTTTCTTAACTGGCGCGTGTACTTGGCGCCTTCTTTTTACTTTTTTTAAAAAAGTAAGTTTTTAGGGTATATACTACAAGTCTTTTGAAAATAAACATATAACAATAGGTGCGCACACACTCTCTTTCCGCTTGACGCTATTTTCGCTTCGAAGACTAAGAATTCTTTGCCCTGATTCGCGCGTCCATCAAACGCTTTGGAGAGTGCATCTATTGAATGTATAAAAATTTTTATTACGAATTTAATTAAAAATTATCCGATTTATGTCGTGTTTGGTGTCATTTTAATCATAAGTATATACATTGGCCGCTCTTTTTTATTTAATTTCTTATTAATTATTGCGAAGATTGCAAAACGGTACAGGACTTTCTTACTCGGTTTAACCTGCTCTACCTGCACACGACGGGTGGGGCGATTATTACCGGACACCCTGGATACGGCTCGCATATAGATACAATTTGCCTCGCTGTGACTTGACGCGAGACATATTTATTATTGTGATTCTTGATATACAATTCTCCACCGGTAATAAAATAACAATTTTTTACGGTTTACGATAGAAAATAGCATTGAATTACACAAACTTTGATATTTTAAATATTATTTATGATGCTTTTTTGCGTTATTTTTTTAGAAAATGAGATATTATGGAATCATCTCTTATTGTCATGTATCTTAAAAACTATAATTGTATCAAGTTATAACATATTATTTATTAAATAATTAATAATTTTTTAATGTCGCTAGTCATTAATTAAATAAGATAAATAATTTTATAATTCGACCTTAACTAGCAATGGCTTAAACGAGTTAAGTTAGAAGAATACTCATAGGGAGACGTGTCTCTTGGTTCGAGACTACAAGAATCCCCCGGTATCATACAACTATCTCGTAAATAAATAGGCGAGAAAAATATAGGTCCGAAAAGTCGTGAGTATTCTTCTAACTTAACTCGTTTAAGCCATTGCTAGTTAAGGTCGAATTATAAAATTATTTATCTTATTTAATTAATGACTAGCGACATTAAAAAATTATTAATTAGTTGTTTAATACTCCTGGACCTAAATAAGGAGTCGTCACACAAGTATTTAAAATTTACACCTTAACCGTAGAGAGCCGGTATAATGTTTCTCAAATTTGTTTACTAACATCCATTTTATAAGGCTAGAGAAAAATATAGGACCGAAAGGGTCTGAATAGCTTAGATGGTTAAAGCAGTCGCCCGGCAAGCGAAAGACGCGGGTTCGACTCCCGCTTCAGCGACTTTTCGGACCTATATTTTTCTCGCCTATTTATTTACGAGATAGTTGTATGATACCGGGGGATTCTTGTAGTCTCGAACCAAGAGATACGTCTCCCTATGAGTATTCTTCTAACTTAACTCGTTTAAGCCATTGCTAGTTAAGGTCGAATTATAAAATTATTTATCTTATATTATTTATTAAAACAGCTAAAATTGTCAATAACATCACCACTCTTTAATTTATTATCTTCGGGTCCATCGAGCTCTCTTGATAATTACGGAAATCTATCCATGATTGACTATCTTTAATAATATCTCGATAATTATAAATATTAAAATTATAACTCTCTCTTTCTCTATTTCTGGTCCTTCCATAAACATTAATAAAGCAATACATAACATATTACAATATTATATATATATAAATATATGTATATATAAGTATTGTATATGTATATATATATATATATATATATATATACATACATATATAATATATATGTATATATATTATAATTTATTAAAATTTTTGATAAAAATAACAAAAAGAAAGACATTACTTTATAAATACTAAGGCGCAAAATTATTATTTTATTAACAGAAATACTTTATAGAGAGATATTAGTATTATATATTAGAAATAAAAAAAAACAATCTATGTATGTACGTATCATTATGCATTGTGTGCGTAAAATTATATTCGAATATGATTAAATCAGAAACAGAATATGCAAGAGTGACATCTTTTTTAAAAATATTTGCTTTCTATGCCTTGAAATACATAAAATGTACTTAAAAAAAACTGGAAAAGAGATTCTTTACGACTTTACATAATCGCGCGTACGCTAAGTGTAATGTTGTGTGTATGTGTATGTGTGTGTGTGTGTGTGTGTGTGTGTGTGTGTGTGTTTGTATGTGTGAATATTTTCTCTTTATTTTAATATAGTTATTAATAAGTTTTATAATTGCAAGGTTCGAATAATACAAATCGATTAAGCGATTTATGTGATAACTTTTATCTTATCGTGATAAATGATTCACTGGTACTTGATGGGATGTGATGCGATAAATCGCTGAAATATTTATCAGTTTCTATCAGGATACTACAAGATATACTACAAGACAGTACCATAATATTCTATTTTCATAAAAAAATAGCGTAAGAAAAACGTAAATAATATTTAAAGTATTAACTTTCGTGTAATTCAATGCGATTTTCCATTGTAAACTGTATATTAATGTGAAAAATACTCAAATTTGAAGTGAATATGTTTATATAGTGAATTGAAGTAAATTATCTTTGTAATTAAAAAAGAATAGTATTTCTAAAATTACATTTATTTATTGTTCAAGAGATAAAACTAAACTTTTAATGAAAATTTATGACATCAAATTTCGAGAATGGAAAACTGTATAAAATTATATTGAACGATTGATTATGATATATTCGACAAGTCGATAATGTTAATTAATAAATAATGAGTAGTCTTTTCGAGATTGAATTATTTAAATGCACATGTATAAAAACTGGAAATTCTTTAGTGAATAATCTGCTCAACTATTTATCAAATTTTAAATCAAGCTACTTGCACATGCATTGATTCCAAAATAATAATAAAGAATAAAGGGAATTTTATTGTGTGTGTGTAACATTTTAGAAAAGTAATAACTTGTACACAATCACGTGTAGTAAGCCTAAAGATATTGAACAAGTGAGAGAATGTGTGAAAATTCTTATTATATGTATATAATTAAGAATATATATAAATAATTCAATACTTTTATATGTATATATATATATATATATATATATATAAGAATTAAAGCATTCTTAATTATGACAAAATTTTGAAGTGCAAGAAAACAATGGTTAAGCGACAATTGCCACATCCGTTAAACTCGAGTTTAGAAAACGTTACTGCGTCGAACTCAAAAAAGGGGATGCGACAAGTACCGAGGATCTTGCGGCCTGCTTCTTCTGGCAGGAAATCGACAGGCTCTTTCAAGAACCTTTCATCAAGAAAACAAAATATGCGTCATCGCAAGTATGATCATCAATATTTTATTCCATTAAGTAATGTTTTGTAACTGGTGATACAATCGGGAAGATTCTACAAGAAAAAATAAATCGACATGATTTATTCGATATTTTATGTTCGAGATATTTATATATATATACTGAAGAGAAAGAAATGGTATATAAAATATCAACATTAAACATTTTATTTTTTCAATAGGAAAAATATACCTTTTTATACATACGAGATATACCGACCTTCTCGGTTATATTACCAGTTTTACGGGATATAATTTGCATATTTATTATTTAACTTCGTCTTTATTATTCTGCACAAACAAAAATAATAATTATTGGTGCGAATTATGAACATAAAATATCAAATAAATTATAATACAATCAACGAAGAGATAAAAACTATAAATTAAGTGTTTTTATTGATAGCGTGTAGTTTTCGATAAAAAAGATTTTGAATGTTGTGCACATTTATTTAACTATATATTAACACACTTGCTTGTGACTATTACTTAATATCTCATCTATTACATGCGATCTAAGAATTTGTTTAGATGACTTTTTAGCAAGAACTGATATTATTGTTGATTTGTATTGTTTAAACAAGATGTCGTAATCTCGAATACATAGATATGCTTATGAGAAAATTGCGAATGTCCTTCTTATATCAGAAGCTTGTGAAGATAATAATTCACAATTGCAGCTAATTATAAGAAAAATTACATTCTTATTTTGATAAATAAGTATGATCAATGTATGATCAAATATAAGCATACATATACAATATTTCCATAGAATTAGAATTATTTTTCTCGAAAATCACTAAATAAATTAAAAATTTTATTTTGTACACTCTTTATTTGCTTTTTTTCATAAAAATAACATCTTTATCAAATGTATCACAATTAACTGCAACTTTATATATTTTATATTGTTATTATACACCAATTTGCCGCAATTTGCTAATTGTATCACAATTGTATGCAATAGTTTATATATAATTGACCAAATTTGCAACAATAACATAAGTATGCGAGCTATTGTTCTTTTCTTGTGCAACAAGTGCACAGTATTAAATCATGATTGCTTACATTTTCTGTTAGAATCGTCTTTCACAATTATCAATTATTGTGTGTCATTAATTTTTATTAACTTATTTCATAATAGGACGGCTTCGCTCGGAGCTATTGATGTATCGCAATGCGTTGTATGCAAGAGCAAGGTAAAATCACTAAAAACGATGAAATGTCGTCACACTTTCTGCCTGGAATGTTTTAAAAATCGACTTATGATATCATATAAAGAAGGTATAATAAATTTAAAATAATATTTTTACATAAATAACTGTTTTCTGTCATTCAGAGTCAAACCGATTGACAATTATGAAAAACATTTTAGTAAATCTTTATTTTTCATAATATTTAATTTGATTTCTTCAAATAATGCATAGTCTTAGAATTTAAAATGTTTATAAGCTTCTTGTAAATTATAGATTATATTTGATTTATTTTTACTTGAATGCACTTGATTATTTTTGTACAATATTATTTTAATTTAATGTTATAATTGGCGTCAAATTTTACATCATGTTACTCTTTGTTATTACCAAATTACCGTCTTTTAACTTCTTAACTTTTAAAATTATTTTAGTTAATAAAGCAATATAATTAAAGCTAGACTCAACAAGTGCATAATTAGTGTGTGCATCATCAGCGTAGAAAACCATCGTGATCGTCCATTATCTCTTGCGACGTATCTTTCAATATGTATTTTTGAATTATCTAATTTTTTAATATAAATGTGACATATGTATACACATATGTGTGTGTGTGTGTATGTATAATAGAACATTTATAACAATTTTACTGCCAAATCTAACATGTACTCGTAATTATTGTAGCACGCCTTATTTAATTGCCACAAATGGAAAAAGTTACGATATAATTAAATAATAAAAAATAATTAATAATATTTTATTAATAATAATAATAATGTTATTCATTAAACTCGAATGATACATATTTCGATCATGCCTCTAGACTGTTGAGCAAACTGCTGGCTAAAATGTTTGCTGTGTACAATTAATCGCGTATTTATTTTAGATGGCAGTACTATTTGCCCGGTCTGCAATGTAGTAGTAATAGCCAATACAATAGATAAGAAAGAGTCGAAGAGTGCAGTGAGCTTTGCGCCCTTACCGTCAAAAATCCGAGACAAGAAATGCCGTACTTGCGGTGAAATTTGCGAGAATAAGTGTAAGCACTGTAAACGCGTAAGTAATTCATGGATATTTTGAAGTTAACATAATCGATAATTCTGCATCAATAATTTCGCAACTATAGAACCCTATTTCTATCAATCTCTTCACGAGTCTCATTTCTTCACTCTTCATCTTTCATACTAATTGCAATAAAATTGCATTACAATAATCTATTATCATAATCTATTATCACTAAGTTCTGATTGTAATTATTAGAAAAATAACTATATTTATGAAGTAAAGAGAATAATGGAAAATAAATAAATATATAAAATATATATCTATTAGTTTTTCAATATTTTAGTTTACATTATATTATGCGTTCTCATAGAGATTTTGCGACGTCTGCTGGACAAGCCATGTTAATGATTTGAAAGAAGAACTAGATAATATAAATGGAGATCTTGAGACATCGGCGGTGAGGTTTGAAGATAAAATCAGCAATTTCCAGGTAATTGTTGTTTATTGATCAGAATAAAAATATGTTTAAAGGGCACCTATATGTTATCTAAAGGAATCAGACGTCTTTTAAACGTAATGAAGCAGAATGTTTCGTCTCAGCATTGAACGGATAATGTTTTGTTTTGTTGTTGAATCACTTGTCTACAGATACGATAGGGTTGATTAATTTCTTTGCCGTAGAGTAAAGCAAACGAGATGCGAGAGTTCATCAATAGAGACGTAGAAGGCAAAATAATTGAACTTCAGAAAAAAAGAGAAAGTCGGATTAAGAAGATTGAACACATAGTTGCTACGGGTGAAACGTCAGTGGTGGATATTAGAGAAAAAATGTGCAAAGCTCAGATGGAATTAAGGGAACAGAAGGAAGTTTCATATGATACGCTGCCTGATAATGAGGAAAAGGTACGATAACATTTTGAACTTTTATTTTATATAATTTTCAATTATATAAAATTTATTTTTAATATATATATATATATTGAGTATTGCATTGCAAAAATCTGATCTATTATATTTTACATATTCGACTTATACGCGTACGCATGCACATACACGAAGCAAATTCTTATCAGGCAGAATGAAGAATAATATATTGATATGGAAATGCAATAACTATATGTTTGAAAAAAATTATATGAAAGAACTTAAATTATGAAATTGAGAATACATTTTAACACAAATTTTTGAGTATCAATAGTAATGATATCTCTACACACATATGTATATGTCAATATAAAAAAAAAATTTAGTTTTTACTTCTTCATTATTCTTTATGTTTTTTTTCCTATTTATCTTATTTTTTAATAGAAATTTTAAAACATTTAATATTAAACATTTAATTAATTTGCGACTTATATTGCGTAATATTTTATTGGAAATTAATAGAGAATAAAAAAAACAACATAAAAAAATTTGATGAGATTATACCATTCTTTGGCGTATATTTATCATACATTTATTCTGCTCTAGTATAATAATATAACATAGAAAATTATTGAATTGTCGAATATAAAATCCATACACACATTCTCAAATAACTCTCTTTCGAGATAGCATAAACTAAGTTCTTTTTTGTCTTTCTGATACTATGTGACCGGTCTTTCCTCTGGTTATAAAATCTGGATCAGTGCTGTACCTGTCTTGTGCAGGATGCCTCATAGTATTGATTACTTGAGAGGAGGAAGGTATGTAGAAGGAGGGGGAATAGTTGGCGAATATATGGCCGAGGCGAAAGAATCGGTGGCGGGGTTTGGTCTGAATTTTCATCGTTTCCCGCAAAGCCAATAAGATGGACGAAAAGCGAACTCGAAACGGAAAAATGCTGATGATAATGAAAACATCACGATGCGCATGAAAAATCGCGAAAAACTTATTGCCGAAGAAATATGGCAAAGTACGACGTAAACAAATATTGCAATTAATATTCCGTTAAATATAATAAAAATAAAACATGATAAGCAAGGGCACATTGAACTGATTGCCAATAGAAATAAGTAGTAGAAAAACATGATACATCACATTGTGAAAAAATTAAATTGTTATCATAATTATTATAATTATCTGCGAAAAATCTATTACAGAGAGATTCACTTCTAATAACATCTATGAATAAATAAAAAAAGAGAGTTTATATGATTTTTCATACACGTAAAAAATATTTTTAATTATTTTTGCCGAATTTTATAATAAAAAGTTGTTTTCATATTAATTTCAACAATATATTGATTAATTTGAAACGTAATTTAATTTATACCTGTTTTCTTCTAATTTTAGTTCTGAAAGAGAAGAAGAATTGGTGTAATTGATTATGATAGTTAATATAAAATTCATCTTTGACAATTAAATAAAAAAAATTATCTTTTAGATTTTTAATAAAACTTTACACATTTTGGAACTTAACTTTATTTTCAAAAAGAAAAATTCAATTTAAAATTTAATTGTCAAAATTTAAAGTCCGACTTCGCCTACTTCGCGACATATTATGATCTCTTATAAACTTTTAGGAGAAGCCTATTTTCATTTTCTCGGCTAACTTTTAACTAAAAAATCGTCATCTTATATTTTGTTATGTGATTGTTACGTTGTGTATTTGTTATGTATTGTATATGTGTTGAGGAAGGAAAATACGCTTTATTAAAAATAATTATCAGAAATAAATAACGCTGTGATCCAAAAATGAACTCGGACGAGAAAGTCAACAGAGTTAGAGAATTGGATAAATATTCTAGAGAGCTTTAAAATGATTTAAAATGTTAAAAAAAAATCGCATTTGTATGCAAAAGAATGCCGGCATTAAATCGAGTAAAAAAACCGACGGTAACGACGAGAAATGCGCCGCGTTGGGAAAGAGATAGAGGGATGGGATGAGAGCGGGTTTGTGAACCGATAGAACCTAACCCGGGATAGCAGGAGAATAATGGTTTGGTGTATAAGGCACGAGCAACGAACGTCTGCTACTGACAGCCCATTACCACTGTATAAACGCAGACACGGCGGTCTGGTACGATGGTGAAGGCTTTTCCGAATCCTGTCTCTTTCTCCGCAACGTGGCTTTCCTCCTCCACCTCCTTTTCCTCCTTCATCCGTTCCTCTCTCTCTCTCTCTCTCTCTCTCTCTCTCTCTCTCTCTCTCTCTCTCTCTCTCTCTCTCTCCTCTCCCTCTCCCTCTCCCTCTCCCTCTCCCTCTCCCTCTCCCTCTCCCCTTCCTCTCTCTCTCCCTCTCCCTCCCTCCCTCTCTCTCTCCCTCTCCCTCTCCTTCCCTCCCTCCCTCTCTCTCTCTCTCCCTCCCACGTTATTTTTCCTTCTCCCCTGTCCCTCACTCCACCGCCCCGTCATCCCTAAGATATCGAAGATCTCCACTCCGCGAAGAAGTAAACCAAATAATGAGATACACTTGCGACTTCGTCGCCATTGTGTTCTATTACGAAAATACGGAACTCTAGAAATTGCCACAAAATACTTTTGTCAAATATATATTCATATATATTTTCTAATCATAAATTAATTCTTTTTTAAAAAAAATTTGGGTTAGGAAATGGACTAAATAAGAGCCAAGTGCAGAAAGTAGGCGCAACAAACTTATCTTAAAATCTTCTTTAATCGAACTTGGACGTTTCGATCCTTCTTTTGGGCCATCTTCAGCAGATCATTTGACAAAAAAATTACAAAAAAAATTCATGCGTCTTGATCCTCATCTTCGTACATCTCCGGTAAATCTCCAAAGTGATCGAAAATGAAATGAAGAACAAGGAGCGAAAAACGCGTACATCATCATCTCAGCGATATACAAAACAGTCATGACGTACGTGTTTTTCGCTCCTTGTTTTCATCTTATACAAGATATATATGAGATTTATTACATATTAATTCTACTATTTTTATTATACTTGTTCAGGTATATTTAGACGCCTCTAAAAATTTATCTTCTAACTTAAATCGATCTCGATCATGTCATTGAAGAATATTTGCGGAAAGAAAGTGTTGTTCGGTTGCGTCAAAGCGTCTTGCTAGCGAGAGAAGGTTTTGCAGATTGTACACTCACATGGGCAAAATGGGATCCATCCTGAATCAATTCACAGTGTATATTCGTTCAATCTTCTCTCTTCCTCTCTCTCTCTCTCTCTTTCCCTCCTTGTCCTCTCCCTCCCTCTCACCCTCTCTCTCTCTCTCCCCCTTTCTCCCTCTCACCCTCTTTCTCTCTCTGTCTCTCTCTGGGATGGCTTTTTCGGAGTTGATTCGTAGCCACGCCCGACACCCTCGTCAGGCCACGCCCGTACTCACATACACAGGGAGAAACACAACATACATGCGCATATACGTGTATACACATAGCCCAAAGGCTCTGCAGGACCCAAGGGCTAATAATTCACGTCATAAGCACACCCTACCATAAAGAGTCAGCTACAGGCATCGGGCGTATATTCCATAACAGCGGCATAAACGCTATCCAGTTGCAGTTACTGTTAATTACCGATCATCTTTTATAATTTATTGCCGCGCCTGTTAGCACGAAATTTGCCGTGCCTGGAAAATTCGCCCGATGACTGACTAGCCTGACAATTATGTAACGCGCCGCCGAATCATTCGCCGGCGATGACTCGCCCGCTAATACGATAAACAGCAATGATGCAGTGATACTCCATTAATTGATTATAATTACATATATGGAAAGGAATCAAAATTCGAAAAATAAATCTTCGAATATTTTAGAAGTTATTTTAGAATATTAAAAATCAAATCTTACGATAGTGTTAAATTAAGAATATAATAATTGTTTTTCTGACATATGATATGATCAGCTTTACTACACATATCGGACTATATTTTTAACAAGATTTTTCAATATCTAAATCTAAACAACCAAAACAATTTTTCGGCATTAGTATAAAACTACGTTTAATTAACAAGAATCATTTCATTGTCCGTAAAGTAATTAATCCGCAAAAACTATTAGAGACAGAGATTAGAGATTAGAAAACAATTTATTATATTTTTAATTTCAGACCTCACTATAAATTATTTTTAGCATTTTTTTTCTAATATGACTATATCTGTGTGAAAATTTAGTTTAGAATTTTAATCCCTTTCTATATAATCTAAAACAATAATTTAAAAGAATAATTTCTCTCTCTTTCTCTCTCTCTCTCTCTCTCTCTCTCTCTCTCTCTCTCCTTGGTTCTCTTATTATATATTTTGATTAGAACTAATACAAGAAAATAGTATGACACCAATGTTTTCCGTGCTGATAACGTTTCTAATGTAATGGAAAATCAGCGGGATCGCTCATAGTTTGTTACAGAGCACGATATGTCCTTTTCACTTTTGTAGATCAGGGCGTCCCGAATTGCTAGTGGCCGGTAGTTGGTCCCTAAAATTAGCCACAGTGACATATTGAAGAGCGTGTGTCGTGGACCCCCTAAGACACGCGGTCCTCTTCTCTCTGCTCTCCCCCACCCTTAAAACGCACAAAGCCGCCGTCCTGGGAAAATCAACTGACGCGTAACTAAACGGTGTATCATTAATTTCAACGTGTATGTTTATATCGCGCTGGTTAAAGAGCGCGTGGGGCTTCTGTGACTGCATTCAGGGGGAGGGGGCCCTAGATTTTCAAACTGGCTCATTTATGCATCGGGAACCACCAGAGAGCGGTGTCGCTGCAAATTATTCATTATATAAACAGAAATCATAAATATGATATTGAAAACAGGTTCAATATATATATTTTTCCACAAATACATATATTCAGTTTTAATAATAACATATAATCCTTTAATAGGTTGTTTTCCTCTTCTGAATATTTGTTTGCTATTTTACATAATAATTGAATATAATTTGTGGATCATAATAATGCATGGATAATAATGCTCGATGATACAATAGAAACATTTATCAACATAGTAGCATCTCACGCACAGCAATAGCAACCGTGTATTTTTACGCGAGTTTAAACAACATAAGGATTATTAATTTCATTGTAATTTAATTATTACATTATTCATTTTTGTTAAGTCAGGAAATTCTAATAGAATCTTATCTTTTAAAATATTTTAAACTTTGATTAATCATTAACAATTAATATCTTTAAAATTATATATGTGATAAAAAGGTATATGAAATTTATAAATCTATCTTTTTTTACTATTTAAGTGTATTAAAGTATCTAGTATTTTTAAATGTATTAAGGTAGCTATTAGTTGATAATTCCATACATATATACATACATACATACACACATATATACATATATATATTTTTATGAATAATATTTTTTCGCCATTTTATTATAATAAAAAAAATTTCGAGTAATTTATATACTTATACGAGTTTAAATTGAGGAATAATGCAGCTGCAGCAGCTCGCAAAATCAACAAGGTATTTTGACGAAGGAACTGCTAATGAACGAACTGTACATTGCGTTGGTTTAAAAAATTATATTCCGGAGATTTGTTCCTTGAAAATTAACTACGTAGTAATATCGAAACTTCTTTAGACAACGCTATTTTGAAAAGTATGGTGGAAGAAAATCCTCGCTAAACTGTACGAGAACTTGAGAAAAAAGATTAGATGTTTGTCATACAACTGTCTCTCGCCAATTCTAGCTGCGATTGGGAAAGTGAAAAAACTTAACAAATGAGTATCTTATGAATTGATCGAGAAAAATTAATTGAACAGATTGAATGTGAGTTTCCGACTCTTCTCAATCCTGACAGTACATATCCTTTTTTTGATAGAATAGTCACTTGTGACGAAAAATCCTCTATGAAGCTCCAGGCCGCGTTTCAAAGCCTAATCTGCGTCCTAAAAAAAGTTATACTGACAATCTGCTGGACTGCGAAGGATGTGATATATATTTTTTTCTTTACCGTGATGAATTTCAACCACAGCGGAAACATATTGTTAACAAAGAACAGAATTGCATGGAAAATTGTAGATCCAACAACTAGCATTGATTAATAGATGCGGGTCAATCCTTCTTTATGATAACACACTTCAAGAACAATTCGTTCTTCATCATTGTCTTTCCCTTGATCTTCCTCATCTCACTAGAGATGGTTCGCGATTTACATTGTTGCTCGTTCTTGCCGAGGAAATACCGCATTGTTGGACAGAGATGTCGATTCTTGGGTAACCATTTTATCGGCATGCGTGTCCCTGTCCATCTGATTGGCGTACTAAGTGTCGCGAAAAAACGATGACAAAGGCGCTTCGCACCGCACTTTGAAGTTATCGTAGAAATATTTTAAACGATTTTCCTCGAGACAAATGCATGTAGTATGAAAATAAATGCCACAAATCTGTATCATTTTGAATAAGAAAATGAAACAGGTGTTTTGTTTTAGCAAATAAAAATTCTCTTTTATACAGTTTTAAACGTTTTCCGTTTTATAAAAAAAAAAACGCGTACAATTATATATTTAGCTATATCTGAGGCGACACTATCAAATTTTTTATGATATTCAATCTCCCTCTCGATCCTCGAACTTGAAGAAGATCCTAAGTGTCCTAAGAGTCCTAAGTATTCTAAGTCTCCCAGTGTTCTAAGATTAAATATCAACAGAACAGGAAGCATGCCAAAATAATTTTCATTTGCTTATATACCTCCTAACTTTTATCAAGAGATGGTAGTAAGATGGTACGAATCAATTCGTAAAAATTCCTCGTCACATATTATGGCATTGGGGCGAATCATCGCAACCTCGGAGGTCCATCACTAACGCAAACAGGCTTTAGGCCACCAAGCCTATTTAGTACACGTGTCCTCGCACGTTGAATCGTGGCAATCCTCATGACGATCAAACGGCCTGGGCGAGCGAGAGAGAGAAAAGGGGGCCGGGATAAGTACAAAGGGCCCGCACGCTTTGCCACGTGACTGCCAGTGGTACGACTTTGGGGTACCGTAAGTGCCAGAAAGCACAAAGCTTCATCTTTCTCTTGCTCTCTCTATCTTTCTCTCTCTCTCTCTCTCTCTCTCTCCCTCTCTGTCTCTCTCTCTTTCTCTCCCTCTCCTTTCTCTCCTTTCATCCCTCTTTATGCCGGCGATTGGCCGCAATTTAACTACGCGTCGTTGCACTGTGCGGGATTTGCGGCAGAAAACGTCAACTGCATTGCTCTGCATATTTCATTTTTGTTCGTTGGCCAATTTATCAGCAAGGAAGTGCTCGCATAGAAGAAGTGTTCGTCATTTTTATATCCTTGAAACTTCAACAACCCAAGTCATTTCGCAATATACACAAAGAATGTACTCTATATACATACGTATATGTGTGTGTATGCACGTATAAGCTGTAGGCAACGTTTATAATAAAATTAAGTTAGTAAATATAGTTAATAAATTAATAGTTTTCTAGTTATTTCTCTGTAATTATAATATAATGATATAGCATTATAAGCAAGTTGAGAGATGCAAATTATAAATTTACTTGAATTATAATTTATCATTATTTAATTTATTTTAATTATATATAAATTATATAAGATAAAGAAAGAGGATGTCATACACATATCTTTTTATATAACTTTTTATTCTTTTAATTTTGTATATGTATACTTCAGGTATTTTTCCACTTTCAGATAAAAAAAATGATAGTCTTTGATTTAACACTGTGTTAAATTGTATCTGTTTCAGGTAAAAGCATTTCTAGATTTACAACAAAAAGCTGCAGAAGTTATGGCAGCAGTTACCATTTGGGAAACGGAATTGAATGACATAGAAATGGGATTTAAGAAAGTTAATGAAAAGGAAAAATTGTTTGTCAAGAAAAACACGGGTCCTCTGTACAAGTAAACAAATTTTTGATTTCTCGTATTAGATAAATTAAAATTAAAAAAAATAAAAGTTTTGAAATTTTTTATTATCTATATTATAGTATTAATTTTTAAATATATATTATTTTTCTAGCATAGATTTTTTATTATAATATAATCTTAAGTGCACCTGCACACTCTTACAATGTGTGTAAAGGTGAAGCAAAATCATATCAATAGATGGTCTGTAATTTAAATCTTTTTCAATTTATAATATAGAATTACAAAAAAGCTTAATAAAAAAAGAATAAATGGATTCTATGGACTCTATACATTATATGATTAAATTAAATCTATCAAAATGCAAAGACGAAAATGCCGAGAGATTCTTAATATATAATCACTTTCAACGAGTCTCGTTTTTCGGTTATTAATTTTTTATAATTTAAGCGAATATTATTTTGTACGGTATGAGATTATATAATGAAAATTAAAACGACACACAGGCGGAAAACTTTCACATCCAAAATTATCGCGAATCGTGACGTAGTACAGCGGCCGTCGGCGCTCGCCGTTGATTCCTGGAGGGATAACATTATCACGACCTGTCCGGGATCGGGACAGGTTGTCATTCTAAACAGGAAGTTCAAAGTTGTGCGGAGGATTCGTCACCAAGAGATGATGGCGCCTCAAGGACTCGCTTTCCTGCAAGAACATGATGAGATATACGTGACAGGTTTTGACATTTAATTCTTAAATAAGAAGAGATATTTGGCACACAAATGGAGATATCAAAATATTGTAATATAAATTGTTTTCACTAGATGTATTCTGATTTCATCGCATTTTTAAATTCTTTTCCTGATGGAAATATTTTACGACAATTATAATGAAATCATACTGAAATAGAGTAGGTACTGAATCACATACTGAATTAATACTTAACTCACATACTTTATTAATTAATACCTTTTTGTTGTAATTTTATTAAAATTTTAATAAAAATTTAGAAAAGTTTATTAAAAACTGATTTTATTCAGCAAATTTCAATAAAATTTTATTTATATAATAAATTTCGTGAAAAGTTTCATAAAAGGTTATCTCTCTAACAGAATTTATTGTAATTTATTATAATATTTATGAAGTAGTAATGATGTAAATTATTTTTGCATTATCTTAAAAAATTGACGTTTATAAATAAATATTATACATTCATTTTTAGTTTCAAGATATAATGAATCATATAAATAATGAATTTTTTTGAATAGCGTGACATAAACTTTTCATGGTAATGGTACTGGTTAATTAATACTGTTATAATAAGATTTAATATATGTGATTATAATAAATTATGCTATTATATGTATTATGTATATTATACATATTATCTGTTTAGTGTAACAAAATACAAATTTCTTGAACTTAGAAAAAGATATTAGTTTATAGTTCAGTTTTCTTTATAGTTCAGTTTAAAGATAGAATCAATGTTTTGAACTGTGCTGATTACTCAGAACATTGTTTATTCAGTTTAGATTACTATATGCCTATATCAAGTTTTTTCTTTCCAACATCCCTGTATTTTGATATTATACAGGGTGTCCCAGAGTCACCACCTGCTAATTCTTAATATCATTTGGAGACAATATTTCCTCTGCGAAAATGTCGAGGCATCAATAATTTCCGATTTATAAGCGATTCACTAAGAAGGCTTTTCACAAATTAAACTTTATGGATTTAAAAGGTTACTAAAACTACATTCTTCAGTTAATTTCAAATAGAGTTTACTTTAATAAAATTTTAATTTAAGATTTAGTTACAAAGATATATGATTGCAAAAATTGAAAACTTGCAAAAAATGATAATCTCTCTTGGCCTTTTTGGCTGAGGAAAAATTGTCTCCAAATGATCTTAAGAATTGTCATTAGCAGGTGGTCTGATGATCCCTGGGACACCCTGTATATCGCTATTATATTTGCTATTATATCTCATGTTTCTTCCTTTCTCAATATATTTAATATAGAGATAGCAAATAATCTTTAAGGAACCTATTTATTAAATTACACCTTATTTTGTTAATAAAGTTAATATTAATAATTGTAAATTGTAATTGTAAATTGTAAAAAGCTAATAAAATAAAATAGTCAACGATATTAAATAATTTTTATCGGATTATCTATTATCTATTCATTTGCTTATCTATTCAATGCTGATTTATGCACGATTTAATATCCTTCGCAGATAAGTGGAAGCACTGCATATTCGTGTTCGATCACAAGGGTGAGCTCGTTCGTCGTATGTGCAATAAGGGCCACGGAGAATCGGAGCTGCGTTCGCCGGAGGGAATCGCGTTTCATCCGGAACGAAGCGTGCTCTACGTCGCTGATACCGGAAATAATCGTGTCCAAGTCCTCGAGAGGAACGGCGCGTATTTGGACAGCATCGGACCTAAGGGTAAACACGCGAAGGGCACCGTCAGATTCCGTAAAATCGGCCCGACGGCGAGTCAACTAAATCAACCGACAGACGTGGCCGTCACGATAATGCGTATCGTCGTCGCCGATTCCGGCAATCATAAAGTAAAGGTAAAATGTGCCCTCGTTTGTGTGACCCTGTTGCTTATACAGGGTGAGGCATTTAAATTGAGACGCCTAAATATATAAAAAATAAAGCAAAGCAAGAAGAAATGTTGTAGACAAAAGTTGTAGAGGGGTTTCGAGGGGGATATAATATCGTATAATATAATATCGTGACCTAGAATTGCCCTTGAGTGGCGTTTTCAAGGTCATTTAAAGGTCGACCTAGTTTTTTTAAATGGAAGCACCCTATCTTTTTTATATTTTTTTTATATTTTACGCTTTTTATAAATATAATCTTTGATAGAGATTCGCATAATGCATGCAGTTTAAAATAATTAAATATTAAAAAAAATATGATATACGATTAATGTTTGTAAAAGTTAAAACATAAATTTATCCTTCGATTATCATAATCACTAATGTATTATAAAATAAATAAATATATCATAGTGAATATAGTATAATCTTTTTGTACATCATATAGATATTTGATCATGAAGGACAAATTCTTCAAACAATCGGCGGCGTTGGTACAGCAAAGGGTTTGTTTAGGTTAATATATGATTGCTACTTTACTAAGTTTGTTACTGAGATCAAAGAGATCTCTGCTAGAGAGAAATAATAAATTACTCTTAATTCTTGTAGATCACCCGAGGTATTGAGAATTGACAAGAAAGAAAACATCATCGTCGGTGACGCTGGAAATGGAAGAGTGCAGATTTTTTCTCCAAAGGGTGAATTTCTACGAATATTAGGCGACAAAAATACACAAGGGCATAAGTTTGGATGGGTATCTGGTATATTCGTGACAAATAATTACGATATTTTAGTCTCTGATAGCAAAAATAACTTTGTATATTTATTTTAATATTGCAGTGTTTCTCTCGCTTACTCTAAATCTTTTTTCTTTCGAACTGTGGATTCTTTCGCTCCATCTAATTTTAACTTGATTCTTTTTTTTTACAAAAATATCAAAGTATCTTTAGCTTTAGAGTCTTTTCGCTAAAATAATAGAAAGATTGAAAAGAGACTGAAAAAGAAAAAGTTTCTTGAAAAATAAAAGAAACAAACATCTCGTATTGTTTACTATTCAATTGTAAATAATTCATATTGTGTACCATTCAAACAATTCGTATTGTGTACCATTCAAACAATTCGTTTTGTGTACTGTTCAAAACAATTCGTATTGTGTACTATATTCAATTTTTGGCCATCTTATCCTTATAACTTTTTACGTCGAATATTGCGAGAAATCGATTTATATAAAAAAATTAGGGTGGTTTCATTTAGAAAAACTAGGTTGACCTTCATGTGAGCTTGAAAAATGACCTTAGTTAAAATTCAAGATTATCAACCTTTTTCTCTTAAAGCTTTATAAATTTTATCTGAAACATATTTTTGTACGACGTCAAGTTTAGGAGATATGTATATACAGCTGTATATACGATGTATATCTCCATATGTACAGTGGCGGCCATATACTTACGTACAGTTTATAAAATTAAATATTATTTGTTGTAAACTTATACATTAAACAGGTATACAAAAATCAATTATATTTTTTACAAGTTTACAATATACATAAAGAAATAGCAAAATAGTCTTTCTTAATTTACTGTAATTAAATATTTTCTTACATTTTTATACTTAAGTGTCAAATTTTCTGCGGACACATACTTAAGTACATATCGAAATGTCTATATTTTCACAAGTTTCTTTGACTCATAACTATAACACGTTAATACTTCGTATGTAGACCCTTATTTCTAATGACTGCAGCACACCTTCGCGGCATAGATTCGATAAGTCTTGCACATCTACTAGCAGGTATCGAATTCCATGCTTCTTGTATAATAATGTATAATTCTTCAATATTTTTCGGCTTTTGTTCTTTTACATATTTGTCGACATCAATCCACAGCATCTCGATTGGATTCAGGTCCGGAGATTGTGCCGGCCACTTCATTACGTGAATATCATTGTCACTCAAAAATGTCTTCACGACTCTTGCGGAGTGTTTTGGATCATTATCCGCTTGATAGATCCATTCTTCTGGCATATATTCTTCGGCGAATGGAAGCAGTATATTTCTTACAATATTCAAATACACGTATCTGTCCATGATTCCCGTTATTCGATGGATAGGACCTGTACCTTTCGCTGTCATAGATCCCCATACGAGTACCGACCCACCACCACCTTTTACAGTCGGCTTTATACAGTTCTTACGAAATTCTTCTTTGATTAAATTTCGATTCGTCGATAAAAATTACTCTGGACCATTGCTGAGGCGTCCAGTTTAAATGTTCCTTTGCGAAAGCGATCCTAGCCCGACGATTTTTTTCTGAAATGAGCGGTTTCTTTCTGGCAACGCGTCCATATAATTGAAACTCGTTAAGTCTTCGCTGGACAGTTCTAACACTTATTTTTTCATGGAGATCAGTTGATATTTCATTATGGATGGCAATAGCAGTTTTGAATCTGTCCACTTCAGATAATCGATGAATCTTACGATCAGTTTTTCGAGGTCTCGCTTTACGAGGAATGTTGTTTAGTGTTCCATGAAGTTTAATATGTTGTATAGCTTGATGGCAGCCATAACGGATATTTCTAGTTTTGCAGAAATCTTTCGATATGACATTCCATCCTTTCAAAGTTGCTGCACTAACCGCCGTTGTTCCGGCGTGATATTTTTTCCATTACTTATCACAGCACTATTATAATACGTCTAACTATCAACACTCCTCAGCAGATAGTGGTAAATATTGTTTACATTTCGATTTGACTTTGCATAACCGCAGCGTACGTAAGTAGTAGTCTGCTACTACTAAAACGATACATTAGAATAAAATATTTACAAAGTACTTCATTTCTTGGAATAAGTGAAAGTCCTACTGCAGATATATACATCAGAGTCTAAAATAAATTGTTGACACTACTACACATGAATTGCATAGAAATACGTTTTAAGAAAAAGATTTTAATGTTAAAATATTACGTACATAAGTATATGGCCGCCACTGTATATACATACGAGTATATATAAAATTGGAAAATTGTGATAAATAATGATTTTTTTCATGACTTAAGGTTTTTTGTTGAAGAAAAATTGATTAAAAAATGACCAAAAAATTCACAGTTTAAAGAAAATACACTTAATGATGTAACTATATTATAAATAAAATTGTAATAAAATTGTTTGATTATATATACATATATTACCTCAAAACGATTGTTTCTATCAAATTATTTATTTAATAAGTTATATTATTTATATATCTGCTGTGATTAACATGTAACAATATTAGAGTTAAATTTTATATTATATTATAATATATCATTCAAATCAATAAGCCCGATTAAAAGTAATATGCAAGATAAAAAAATTTCTTTCAAAATTTTATGCTTCGACACTGTAGCCATTCTGTAAGATTTTATTTTATCTTATTTTATAAATGCATATATTGTTTTGCAAAATGAGAGAGAGAGAGAGAGAGAGAGAGAGAGAGAGAGAGAGAGAGAGAGAGAGAGAGAGATTTTAATAATTTTAAAATCAATTTCCAAAGATTTCGAAAAAATTAAAAATTTGTACAACATTGTGCAAGATTAATTTCTTACATTTGATTATAATTTATTTACTTCTTACTAAACAAAATAGAAAAGAGTTAGTAAGAAGAACAGCTATATAAAGCCAATTTTTCGATTTCGAAGATTATTCATAACATTGAAAAATTAATTCTTGCCAATACTTGTTAATTAATTAATTTTTTATTACTAGATAGTACTTACGTACTATCTAGATCTTGAGTACGCTGATTTCGAAGACCGCGCGATTCGAGAAATCGACATTGCGGTTCAATCAGATCAAGCAGAATCAATATAAAACATGGATCATGATGTTTATTTTTCCCAAACCGCGCTTCCAATCGTAGATCAAACAGATTCGCGGCGTGAGGCGCCGCTCTCTCGTCTACCCGTTTGACCAATAAATAATTTCGCAAACAAATTGATCCCCAGAGACTATAAACAGATACTTAGAGGCACGCGCTCTCTCTCTCGTAACCCGGCGAATTAAATGTCTCGCCACAAGCGCGAGTGTAGATTGAACTGTCGGACAACAGAAAGCCTTCGACAGTTCAGACCCCTACTGTGAGAACCGAAGTGGGCCCCGCGGCGTGAAATCTCTATTATTCCGGGGGTCGGAGTGAGTCGAGCGCGTTCAGAACGCTGGTCGACGGACACATGCGTGTGTGCGTGCCAAGGGGGATGCACTGGCGCTGACAAGGGGTAATCGGCCGGTCCTCGCCCCTCGAAAATAATGTAATCGCGAATTAAATGTTTGCTCGGATATCGACGATCTCCACAGCGGGACTTTTCGTTTAAGAAAATCCAATCGGAAGTGGATTTGACTCTAACAATTATACGATTCTCGACAACTGGAGATTTTTGTTTTCTTGCAATATGCATTTATTGTTAAATAATAAATACATCAAATCGAAATGTTTGATCATTGACTACAATATATTTTAGATTATATTATAATCTAAATAAATTATAAATATATAATTAATAAATAATAATATATATAAATAAATAATAAATAAATAAATAAATAATAATATAATATAATAAAAAATTTATAAATATATATTATAATTTATTTATAATTTATTGCTCTATCATGTTCTATCTTTGATTTCTGCTACTCTCTGATATCATCAATAAATTTATATAAACATACACGATTAAGTATTTTATAAATTTAATACAAAATTATCCAAAAAAATATATTTTTTTAAATCTTTTTTTAAATTAATATCTCTGCAATATATTATAAATCTAAATAAATTTATATTATAATTATTTTTTTCGCGATTTGTGTGTACTACTATATTAGTATATATACCATGGTTGAAGAAAATATAACTATATTACTTTATATAATTAAAAAAAAAAAGAAGAAGATTTTTGTTGATTTATAATTAAAAAGTATAGATTTTATATTATATACAGGGTGTCTCTCTCTCTCTCTCTCTCTCTCTCTCTCTCTCTCTCTCTCTCTCTCTCATAATTCGCGTCCACGAATTACATAGCGCTATTTGTGAATGAAGAATGAGTCGAAAAATCCACTACTCGATGTGTATATGTATGTAAAACTGATCTTTTAGTATTGATTAGAAGTAGAGGAAAATAAACTGTTAATTGTGTTACTTGTATTAATTGAATAAATATAGTAAATATAATTTAAATAAAAAATGATAAAAATAAGAAATATGAAGACTACCACATTACTTCTTTCGTTTGTAAAACTTTTTATCAATTTAAAGATAAATCTTTTAAAATAAATATGCCTAGATATTAACAGCTTTTTCCGTTATGATTACTTTGAAAACTCGTATCAAATTCATTCAGCACATTTGATACGAATATGAAAACATAATTTATATGAATTCATAATTTACACAAATATTTTATAAATTATGAAACATACTCAGTAAAATGTAAGTGATAGATATAAAATAATATTACATTAAAAAAGTATAAAAACAATAAAGTAAAGTAAATAAAGTAAAGTTTAATATAGATATGTGAAAACATACTCTTATTCATATTTTATATAAGTTTGATTTGTATTTGACAAAAATTTATATTGACAAATACATTGCGATTTACAGCAGATCGATACGCAAATATTGCGTACAATATTGCGTGCGTATGCTATAAAGGGGGAAAAATAGCACGGAGAGAGAGAGAGAGAGAGAGAGAGAGAGAGAGAGAGAGAGAGAGAGACAGAGAGAGAGAGAGAGAGAGAGAGAGAGAGAGAGAGAGAGAGAGAGAGAGAGAGAGAGAGAGAGAGAGAGAGAAAGAGAAAGAACGAATCTCGAAGCTCGCTCTCCCTTAAACAGACGCGACAAATTGAGATAAATAATGGTTTGTGAGGATACAAAGCTCACTTGAAATTTGTCATGGTGATACTCGAAACGGCACGCTCCCAAGTAATTGTGGATCAATTGCGTGAACGAAACGATACGCACTTGAGTTACATCTGGTTTGTTACATTACGCAAATAATTTAGCAAAATACAAGAAAAAAATATATTAGAATTCAATACATTCGATGTTTGTAGACCCCAATTTAATCTTTCCAAAATTTATGTAAATGATATAAATAGTGATGGTATAAATAGTGATGGGATCAAGTTCAATATGTACTTAAAAATAAATACGTGTCGAATCCAATAATCAAGTTTCATTTTCTAGGATTCGAATAATACTCATAAGAAATAATATTTCATATATTGTACTTGCGAAGTAATCGAATGTAGAATAGTTATATTTGAACTTTAGATTGAGTACCTGCAAGGTTCGAAATAGTACTTGTAAAGAATCGAATCTTTTACTAGTAGTACTTGAACTCTAAAATAAATAAATTTATAATACTTGCTATAATCCTAGTACTCATAAAAGATTCGAACATTCTTGATCAAGGTTCGAATGTACTTGAAAGTACTGCTCTTGTTTTTCGAGGTACTTATATAGAGAGTTCGAATCTATCTCGTTCGGGTTCGAGTCTACTTGAAAGTACTGTTTTTTTTTGTTCGATGTAATCATAGAAAGTTCGAAACTATGCGAACAAATTCGAACCTACTTGTAAGATACTTAATCCCATCATTAGATATAAGGTATTCGAAAACAATTATATTGATTGACAAGTTTATATACATTAAAATTAAAGAAGAGAATTGAAAACAGTTTGATTTATTTGTCATTTCTATGTTGTTAAATATTTTGTTTAGAAGTGACAAAAGGATAGTCCTTTTTGCGTCAATATAGAGATTACTAAAAATAATTTTAGTAATTTCTATATTGTCTCGATTTTTCTCTCTCTCTTTCTCTCTTTCTCGTATTAATTCCAAATAGATTTTTCACCGTGAGATAGTATCGAAGTTACAGATCGAGCGTACGAACTATCGAAGGATCAATCTTTCGCGGTGAAGGGTTGCATATAAGGACTCGAACTGTGTTCTCACAGGTTCGAAAGCCTAATTATATGCATATCATCGCTCTGTATGGATCAGCCAATAATAATTCGATGTCTTCGGCGAGAGGATCAACTGTGAATAGCACTTTCTCTCTCTCTCTCTCTCTCTCTCTCTCTCTCCCCTCCCCCCCCCCTCTCTCTTTCGCTCCAAACTCGTTTCAACGGGGACAAAACTTTGTCCGGTTTACGTGTAGTAGATAGGTACAACCCCGGCGTACAACCACCATTGTGATCGTATTAACACCTCGCATAATTGCACCGCCGCGTTTCTCTCGTCGCGCGTGCACTAAACACGGCTCATTTGAATATTGGCCCATTCATATCATATTGGGAAGGCTAATAATCGCGCCCTTAAAAGAGACACCACCGTCACTGATCAATTTCGGTTGCCGCTATTCTCCAGATATCATCTTGGACCCTTGGACCACTTTCTCAGGCTGTCATAACAAACAATTTCGCAAAGATCGCGAGATCGCCGATACCAGCTAATTTTCAGATGCATTTTGTTATTTTTTTTTGCGTTTAGAATAAAACATTTGTATAGAGCTGATTCTATGCATGTACAGTTTATGTGTAGTATAGGATTCGTTCTTGGATCCTATACCATCTTATACCATCTTATACCATTTTTCTTATACCACCTAGTTCTTATACTATGCTAAGATATAACTAAAGATATAACAAGCTTAATTGATTAGAATGATAAATTTTCCATTGTGAGAGGAAAATAAATCTATATAATAAGAATAACTTGAGATTATTATAAAAAAGTGCATTGGAAATACATGATTAATTTTCCTTGATTTATAATATTGTTGTATTTTTCTTATTTTCTTTCTATTTGTTATATCTTTCTATTCTTCTTCTTCTTCTTGTTCTCTCTCTTCCTGTTTTTTTTTAATTTGTTCATTGTCTGGCATATATCTTTTTCAATATAACTATATTGACCTTATTATATAAATAAATAAATATAATTATATAAATAAATTTTACTTATTTAGTTTTATTGTATAATTTATGTTCACAAGTATACTTATAATAACTTAAATATACTTAAAGAAACATTTCTTTTTGTCATTACTCGTCTTACAAATAAATTTAATGAGTTAAATATGCATATTTATCAAGATAAAACAGAACAAAAATGTGCTCATCTCACTTAACGTTACGCGCGAATCTTATCTCAGGCGTTTAATGCCCTGTATAATCTTAAATTGAGCTATCCAATTATGTCTGTAAATAGTGCAACAATAATCCAAATGCAAAAAATTAGCGAGATAATAAAATGAATTTTTAGCTCTTATTTGACAAAAATTATTTAAATTATCTTTAATTTATATAATTTGATACGTATGTTCTTAACAACATTAGTTACTTGCAATTCTCAGGATAATGTAATAGTGCTTAAAATACAAGATATTTGACGTTATTAGAAAATTGCATTGTAAGTCTATTCATTTTTATTTTAGACAAACAGTCAAAATCAATTGCATAAATATATCCATCATACCAAAAAGAATTATTTAGGTTTTGTCCGAATTCAAAATGAGCCCATTATTATGTATTTATTATATAATGGATTTAATATCCTCATTCATTGAGAGAGAGAGAGAGAGAGAGAGAGAGAGAGAGAGAGAGAGAGAGAGAGAGAGAGAGAGAGAGTGAGTGAGTGAGAGAGAGAGAGAGAGAGAGAGAGAGAGAGAGAGAGAGAGAGAGAGAGAGAGAGAGAGAGAGAGAGAGAGAGAGAGAGAGAGAGAGAGAGAGAGACAGAGAGACAGAGAGACAGAGAGAGAGAGAGACAGAGAGACAGAGAGACAGAGAGAAAGACAGAGAGAGACAGAGAGACAGAGAGACAGAAAGACAGAGAGAGAATATAGATTTTATATAAACACATTTATATATACGCATATATATTGTATATATATATATATATAAAAATGCGTGTGTATATATTCTATCAAAAATATGTCATAAATATCTCTAATCCTTTACAATAAACTAGAAGTTAAAAAATCAATAAGCTATTAACGCGTGCACATGCACATACACAAACAATACACATACATGCAGCAATTATTTTGTATTTTGAGATTGGTTCTTAAAATTGGCATATTAAAAATTGATGTACTAAATACTACTAAAAATATTGTAAAAATTATAAGAAAAATAAAAACGAAAATAGTAGAGATTTAGAAGCCTACAAATATGTAAAACAACTTAATATTATTTATGAAAAAGGATATTCCGTTATTATCATTATTTATATTATGTAATTTGGCAAAGAAAAATACAGAAAAGAATTTTTCGTACTTCAAGAAATCTCGATACAAATTATTTTAGCACATAAAAACAAGCAATGAAAATATACAAACTGCGGACTTCTGATAAGTTCTAACTAAGCGAATCAAGTTTACATCAACTCTGATAAAATGCAGCATGTAACAAGGATATATCGATTTAAAAAATCTGTGGTGATTTTGATACTTTCCTTCCACAATAAAAAAATTACATAAATTAGATCAATATTAGAATGTCCCGCAATAAATGGTACAACGAAAAAGAAAGTGATTCTAGCAATAATAACTCAAGAACATAGAATAAATTTATAGGAAGTTTTGTTTTCAAGTAAATCAAGTTTGAGAATTTGTTAGGTATACGCATACTCAATAGATTGAAAAAGACTGTTATAATATGTAGGTTTTATTAGACAGTAGGAATAAAAAAGAAGAGAGAGAGAGAGAGAGAGAGAGAGAGAGAGAGAGAGAGAGAGAGAGAGAGAGAGAGAGAGAGAGAGAGAGAGAGAGAGAGAGAGAGAGAGAGCAAGTCTGGACTGAAAACAAAAGAAAATCGTTTTTAAATCAAAGGAACGTTCGCAATATTTTATCCGTGTTTGGCGAAATTGAAAAATTGCCCCGTCACCCCTCGCTGTACTACCTAAGCGCTCTTCTTTCCCCTGTGAATAAATTCACCCCCGCGTCTATCGTCGAGGTGACGACAAGCAATGGTGGGTGGGAACGAATAAAATTTCTACGGGGTTGCGGCTCCATCATCTCAGCCGATAAAACCCTCGCTGGAGCGTCCGCCAACCAATCCGGTGCGCGTTTGATAATTGCGTCTCGGCTCGCCATTGGCTGCAAGCCCGCCCAGGGGTTGGTATCGATCATCCCTCGTGCTGGCCCGGTGCTTTTCATATATAAAGCGGTCTCCCCAGGGACACCACCGACAGTCTAAATCCGTGTATTCTCCGTATTGATATTCCCATTCGAGCTATCGATTGATCGTGGCGAGATCGACGGAAAAATCAAGAATTTTCAAAAATTTGGCGTGAATTGCAGAGTTTGTGAAAAAATTGCAATTTTCTAATAAAAAAAATTGATAAAAGCAGAATTTTATATTTAGTGAAATTGCTCGTTGATTCGTGATATTCCCA
Source organism: Lasius fuliginosus (assembly GCA_949152495.1). Classification (NCBI taxonomy): domain Eukaryota; kingdom Metazoa; phylum Arthropoda; class Insecta; order Hymenoptera; family Formicidae; genus Lasius; species Lasius fuliginosus. The sequence goes on along the minus strand of OX424443.1, from coordinate 16,847,029 downwards.
ATTTGCGGGAATACTGACGACGAATGAGATTGTGAAGACGTGTAGTATGGCGAATCATCATCCCGCGTACGATTTCGAGGAAAAGAGCCAAAGAATTCGTCATCGGGTTGGCACCACGTCAAGAATCGCAGATTCCACTGTGGCGTGTACCAGGTACTAACTTCATCCTTTTCTTCGAATAATTAGACACGTATTAACAAGTGTTAAATCTAAAAAAAAAATATCTTCATTTAATGTAAAATTAAAAGAACATTGATTTTCCTATAATTAATCTCAACAAAGTGTGCGCGTAAATGTGATGAATGAGTGTATGTGTACGTGTGCGTGTGCGCGTGTGTGTATGTCTGTATGTGCGTAAGTGTGGTATATAATATTTTATATTTTATAATCTTTTATATTTTATATTTTAGTATTTTATATCTCTGATAATTTATCCTGATATATTTTGATACACTCCCACAAATTATATATATTTTGATACACTCCCACATTTTCAATCATCAGAGGAGTTTATAATGTTCAATAATCAAATTTTAATGATATAGACTTTAAAAATAATGCACACACGAACGAACATAATAGATTATGAAGTATTAAATTTGTAGTTAAAGAAGAATATTTACAATAATAAAATCATTAGTGCATCATCCCTCTCTCTGCTAACACTTTAGTAATTAAAAATTAATCGGAGTTTTTAATAATACAAAATTTCTATTTTTTCAGAAAATATGTTAAAAATATTATATATTATATATATCATATATATGTATATATATATATATATATATATATATATATATTACTGCTTTATACTTATATACTTTACTTCATGTTAATCACACGCATTCAGACTTATTGTTATTTGACGTAAAGAAAAAAGAAAGTTTTTGTTGCACTATTATTTGCCGCATAATAAATAAATGTGCTATGCTATAATTTCTGAGTAAACAATATAGAGAAAATAAAAAATTATTTGGATTAGTTATTAAAATTATTTAAAAAAGTTGAAAAAATGAACTATGATCTCGAATCTTATTGAAATTTGGATGGAAAATCGCTAAGTATTCACAGTGCGCATTTTACTATGTTAAACATATACTAAATTCGACATTCATAAAGTACTAACAGATTTTATACAACATCACTAATTATCACTAATTATTCACAATGCATTTTATTATTTAATGCGAATCTTAAGACAAATGTTATATTTATTCTTAATTATTGTTGTTTCCATTTTATCATATCAAGATATCAGGTAAGATGGAAACAACAATAATTACGAATAAATATAACATTTGCTTTAAGATTCGCATTAACATAGTAAAATGCATTGTGAATACTTAGCGGTTGTTGTATAAAATCTGTCAGTACTTTGTGAATGTCGAGTTTAGTACATGTTTCACCAATTGAAATGAATCAACCGCGCGGCCTTATATTACCCGCGCGGTTGATTCCTTCTCGCGGAAAGACATTCCGCGATCGCGCCTTGTAGCAGCGCGGGCCCGAAGCTTGCGCAAGCTTGCCGCAAGCTTAAGGCTGATGGCAGAGAATGCGACGTAGACGTGGACGTAAAGTAAGGCAGAGAAAAACGTAATACGTAACCGTATCCACACAAGACGCGCTTACGTCGCGTTTTCTGCCATCAGCCTAAGTCGCGCGGACGCCGTGGTTTAGGCGCCTTGTGCGGTTCGATAGGCCGCCACAGGTACTAATATTATAAAAACTAAAAAATTGTGCAAATTCGAAATTTGCACATTGCTCACCATTTTAATTCGCTCACAAAATTCCTCCTCAGATGAAGCTAGTTTTTAAATTGAATTAAAATTATTAGTATATAATAGATTGGCTTCCTCACAGAGAGAGCTTTATGAGCGAATTAAAATGGTGAGGAAGCAATGTGCAAATTTCTAATTTGCACATTGCTTCCTACACACATACATACATACATACGGACATTTAAAAAAATGTGATTTTTCGACGTTTTAAAACATTCTGAACACATTGGCATAGAAAACTGGAAAAAAATTTTTTGCACGAAAACAAAGCTTCCTCTATAAGGAAGTTTAATACATTTTCAGTTAATACATTTTTAATAAATTTAATAAATTATTTAATAAATTATACTTTTATAAATATTCCAATAAATTCTGATCATAAAATAATATTTATTTCTAACAAATTATTATTTTTTTTTCAAAATCAGGAAATATATAGAATGTAACAATATATATATTTTATAAATATATATGTGTCTGTGTCGTTTTTTTTAATAATTACATAAAATCTATAAATTCTATAAAATTTTTATCAATTTTATGCAATTAAATGTTTGGATAGTATACAAATAAAAGTATATGATATTTCTCACACATCACAACTTTTTTTTATTGCAATAAACATGTAAGATATACTTATATATATATATATATATCATTTATTTTAATAAAATTAATTGCACGTTATTGTAATTTTGCAGTACTCAATATTTCGTGGGACCCAGTAATGATATCATTGAGGAAGATTTGGCAGAATTACCTTCATGTGTTTATGCAGGAAGATCCACGCAGCATGTTACGCACACATCGCCACATACACATTCTCCCTTGCACTACCATATGCCAGTTTCAACGCCAGGTATCGAACATTAAATAATTATAATAATTCAACATTTGGTTGTTTAAGTACTATTGTATGAATTTTTTTCAGATCATAATGACACGGAAATGAATGGTGTAGAAGAAGGCTATTATCCAAATGGTAGCCCTTACAGAATTCAACGACATGCCGCTAATATTCGTGAAAGAAAACGTATGCTCAGGTAAGAAATTTTTTATAAAATAATAATAAAAAAATTAATCTTCTTTCAATTAAAATATATATTTTATGATAAATATATAACATAATAAATTTATAACAATACATGTACAAAAAATTATCGCTTTGAGATAAAATAAGAAAAACTATGATATATGTATATACAAATTATAAAATATGACAATGTATCGCAGACTTTATATAAAAAAAAAGACAATTGTATGCATAATTCGAAAATAATATAACACGATTCTAAAAGTTTTTTGGAACTAGTAATAAGATAAATTAATAAGCTATATAATACATAAATAATTAAATAAATAAATATAATATATGAATATTTATAGAAATATTTATAGAAAAAATAATTTCTTTTAAAAATAATGATTTGTAAATATAGCTTATTAATTATACCTTATTACTAGTTCCAAGAAATTTTTGGGATCGTGTTATATTATTTTTGAATTATGCATACAATTGTCTTTCTTTAAAATAATGTCTGCGATACACTGTCATTTTTTATAATTTGTATTACCCGTTATAACATTAATATTTTGCATTAATAATAAATTGATTCATAATGTGATGTGTTACACATACACACTCTAAACATACGATTTTATCTCTTTTTTTTTTAACTATGCCTTTTTCTTCTTTTTTTTATAACTTTTTTACTTCTTTTTTTAACTTTTCTTTCTATGTTTTATTTTTTAACAAGGTACGTATGAGCGGATTGTCAGTGTGATTGCAATTTTTAGCAGCATCAACTCGGCTTTCGACGAGCTCCGGGTCCATGTGCCGACGTTTCCCTATGAAAAGAGATTGTCAAAAATCGATACCTTACGCTTGGCTATCGCGTATATTGCGCTCTTGCGCGAGGTCTTAGCGGCCAGACTCGATCCTTTGACATACGTCGAGAGGTGCCTTAGGGGTGAGATAAACGGCGAACGCGCCGAATGGAACACAAGCGGTATATGCTCAGTTTTAATTGTATTAAGTATTTGAAAAAAAGAACACTAAGAATTATACACACACATATTGCATACATATATACATATATAAAATCACACATAATATCACGTTGTAATTACGTTTCTTCAAGAAATATTATGAATAATTACACATGTAAATTATGCGAAAAAATTACTTTAATCTTTTTCAATTAAAGAAAAAATATTCCATTCTGTTGTTTTGTATTCATAAAGTTTAATGTTAAATTAACAATATTAATGCATTCTATTTCTTACATTAATATAAAATTATCCTTGTTGCAAATTAATCATTGTTACAACAAATAATTATTTATAAAAGATTCTTAATTTAATATTGAATTAAGAATACAAAAGAACTAAATATGTGTTTTCATCTGTAAAATAGCTTTCTTGAAAACTACATATTATCGCCAGTTGTTTTCAAGAAAATCATTTTAAAGAGAACAACATTATTTTTTTTAGATTTTTTAGATTTGTAGTTCTTTTAAAAATTCTTTAAAAAAACAAATTTGAATTTTAACGGGTTAGAAAGAGCCAGACGCGGATGGTAGTGCGTCAATTTCAAGGAAAATTAATTTTCCATTAAAGCTGATTAGTTGTGCAACAAATTTTCCTTTGTCCAATACCAATAATTAAAATAAATCTCAATTCGAGATTTTTATTTTAATAAATTCCCCATTTCCACTCTTTAGAAAGAAAAATGGTAAATTTTACAAAAACTTACACAGCACGGATTATCTTGATCTTGATTATATTATAGGGGTGATCTATATTATAGAGGGTTCATTCCTGAGTAACATGTGCTTTTGGAATCAGTCAGCGCTCTCTTATAGTTTCTGAAATTTTATATTACAAAAATTCAGGTAGGAAATGCACTAATAAGAGCCAGGTGAAAAAATTAGGCACAACAAACTTGTCTTAAAATCTTCTTTATTTGATTTGAACATTTCGCCCCCCCCCCTTTCCCCTTGGACCATTTTAAGCAAATAAAAGTTTTCATTGCATATTTGCATATTTAAGTTAATTCGTGGGACAGGGAGAAGCCCCTTCTCCTGCATTCCCACCATGAAAAAATTTTAACCTAATCCAAACCTAATTTTAATTTCATATCAAAAATAGATTTGGGTTACGTTAAAGATTTTTCGGACTGGAGATGCAAGAAGAGGGATGAAACCGCTCTTCTTGCATCTCAAGTCCGAAAAAATTTTATATATATTTATATTTATATTTTACATATATATAATAATAATAATTGAAGATACAAGAGCAATAAATAAATAAATTTTAGTTCGGAAGTTAAAGACTATACTGGCAATACGTTACGAAGCTAATAGTGAGTAACAATCATGATAACAAAAAAACGTAAATACTTTTTATTTTTTATTGTTTTTTGTGTATAATACATGTATGTTACGAGAGAATATATATAGGGTGTTTCAGAAATAAGTGGCTAAACTTTAAGAGCATATGCTACTTCATCTTCAATTGAGAATGAAAAAAAGTTATATTAGCCTATAATTTGAAAAGGAAGCGTTTCTGGATTCACGTTAATATAACTTTTTTTTATCCTTACGATGAGTAGAATATGCTCTTAAAGTTTGGCCATCTATTTCTGAAACACCTTGTATAACATTCTAAGACATTCTCTACAATTCTCGGTGTATTAGTTTTAGCTATATATCTTTAATTTAAAAGATCTCAGGAATTATAAGAGAGCGCAGCCTAATTTCAAGCGCTTATTATTCAGGAATGAACCCTCTGTATCATACATATGTCAAGATCAAAGTAATCCATGCTATGTAAGTTTTTGTTCAGATTTATCGAAAAAGTTACAATGTACATTTGTTTATAAAATCAATCTTATGAATCTCGCAACATGTTAACTTATAAATCACACAACATTATGATTTCTCAAGGTGTTAAATATTGCGAACAATTGTTGCAGATCTGACAGCACGCTTGTCTTGGATAAATTGGGAGAATTTGGGAGTAAATCCAAATCGGCGATCGGTGCTTACAACCCTTGCGCTGACAACTGATAATATGAATTGAATATTCAACAAGATCTTTTCGTAAATCGCACGGCACACACACACAATTCCTCTTTTCTTTGTAAATACCTTCACGTTAAGATAGAGAGAGAGAGAGAGAGAGAGAGAGAGAGAGGAAGAGAAAAAGAGAAAGTGTTAAAAACTTTGCTGCGATTTCGTTTAATTTCACGTGCAATACAAGAGATGAGTATTGTATTCAGTATCTATATGTAAAAGAACTAGTTAGTACAATTTATAGCATTTGCTTTGGAATAAAATCGATGCTATTCGCGACTCTTGGCTATCTTTATTCTTTATTATTATTATTATTCCTTATTATTATTATTAAGTCTGTTTTTCTTAAGTCCGACAACTTATAATTCATTAGAATATCGAGAAGGGTAAATCTCTAACCTATTGTTAGTGTACCCACCTAACTATGACGTTAACCTTGATATACAGGGTGTCCGATAATAATCACGATCCTGAGTAATCTTCAAAAGGAAATTAATTGTCACTACTTGTTTATTAAACGTTATTAACAAAAGAAGATTTATACAAATCAAGATTCGAATGTAGATTGACAACGAAAAATTGTGGACCCAGTAAGCAATATGCAAACAGATTGGCAATAAATTTACTGAGAAATTGCTAGCAAATTGGCATCAACTGTGTCCATATTAAGCTTGTGATTTGCCGGCAAAGCTTATTTACAGAATTTGACAGCAAATTGACGGCAAAAATCGAGCAGGATCTGTGCAGACGCAATCTGACGGTAATTGGCAGCCAAAACCGAGGAAAATATGTAGTTCCTAGCTATTTAAATAGAATAGTAACTGATGGGTTATTTAGTGGAAAAGCAAACGGGCGTAATCACTTATGTTAACACAACGGATTTATTCTATCAAACTATTAATTACAACACGATATGAGACTTCGATCTTGTCGGCTCAGCGGCTCGAGGAAGAAGAAGGAAGTCGACACACAGTATCAATTATAGATCCTGCCTTACGTATTTCGCACGCGCATGTGCGATGATTATTGCTCCTTGAGCGACATATATACCGCGTGTACCATTAATATGTATTCTTTTGATATGCGATGACGAGAAGCATAGAAAAAATAAATCGCATATTTGATTCGATTTCAGTAAATATTGTTATATTAATGTCATATAAGTGCAATAAAATAAAAAATAAAAACTGAATATTACATTTGCATAAGCATTATTGGTGAGTAATCAGTTAATTGTATTTATATATGTATTTGTATATGTATATGTATTTATATATGTTATTTTCCTCTCATAAATATAACATGTAATGTACACAAATATATTATATATGTATATATATTAGAGATAGTTTTACATTCTTATATATTCAGATATTGCATAAGAAATATATATGTTGCGAAATAAAAAAACAATTTTCACGAATAATCTTATTGAATATACAGGGTTATTTAAAATGATTCACCCGAGTTCAAATGACTATAGTTTTGAAGTTTACAAATACATGCATAATAATTAGTAATATATCAATTAAAGAAAAACTATCAAAGTTTTGTCTCTCACACTACTTATAAGTGCTCGATGTAACTTCCCTTAGTTACACGAGCAACGTTGAGACGATTGTCAAACTTTTACTCGCTTTGGCATATCCGTTGTAACTGACTCCACAGCTGTAACAATGCGATTTTTGACACATATATCTAGATATAGCAAAAATGTGTTAAAGTGATGCATCTAAATTATACATACGTTTTCGAAAAGTTAAACTTATCTTAAACATCTTTATCGAACATTTGCACGACTAAAAAGTATGTTTTTTTTTATATATCTCATTTCTTATTTATTATACTTGTAATAGCAGTAGGCCTAGAGTTAGTAACTAGAATCCCTAGGCAATTACTTTAGTTCTCTTTTTGTTTAATCGTTGTAATTACTGAAAAGCATGTTTATGTTTTGTTATAAAAGAGAGAACGTGTAGTTCTTCTTCCTTCGACCTTTTCGAGTACAGACGTGTATTTTCAAACTCTGAATAAAACTTATATTTTAGTCTACTTCAGTTTTTAACTACGCGTCCTGACAACGATTCCCAGAACTATTCACTATCAGCAAATTCAGAAGTGGGATGAAAAGGCTGTGAATTTTCCGTAGACTAAAAGTATACAATTTTGTGGCAGAAGATTCGAATGCGATAATCGGTCGTCTCTCCATCGTGAACGGAAGAATAAAGAAGTTCTGTGAATACGGTCACCAGTGAAGACTTCTAGATAAAGCGAGCAAATTTGCGCGAGGATAGTGGATGCCTAGCGTAAATTGAGACGATTTAAAAAAAAAAATTCGAAAAGCATACTACGGCCGCCACGAAGGAAGAGTTCCGTGAGGATAACAAGAGGAGTTAAGAACTTCTAGTGCTAAGCTGTTAAATGAAACTGAGTGCAGTAAAATCATAAGTGATTTTAAAGACTCAGAAACATTGACAGAATCGTTGGAGTAATACGAATATTAGTCGGACGTTAATGGCTGCCAAAAGACATTAATGGTTGTCAAAGAACGTTAGTGGTTGTTAAGGATTATTAATGGTTACCAAGAGAAGTTAATGGTTACCAAGAGTTGTTACATACGTGTGACATCGCATTAGTAGTGACGCTAACGATATTGGCACTGATATTAATACTGACTTTTTTTCGAAGAAGTGTGACGAAAAGAATCGCGTACGCGCAGAAGTACGATACATTTAACGATAACGTACAAATTAACGTATCAACTATGAAAGATCCTAGTACTTTCACAGTAGCGGCGTTGAGAGAAAAATTAAAATCGCTAAATATGCCTACTTATGGAAATAAATCCGAGCTCATTTTAAGACTTTCTCGAGCAGATCCGTCCGGACAATGGATGGAAGATATTGACTCTGATACCTACGCTGATGAATTTAACGAAGACGAAGCAAATGCTGTGACAGCGAACGAGGAAACGGTAAAAGAGCAGAGGCAAAGGTTAGAGAGAGTTACTTTATATGAAAGAGAGTTAGATTTTACAAGACGTGAAAATGAGTTAATGAAGCGAGAAATGGAAATAATGAGAAGAGAGAATGAATTCTTACGATCGACACAGTCAATGCCTATAGCAGATACTGAAGCAACGGTGCGGCGATTCGAAAGTGTAACACCAAAAATTAGCCTAACAAGTCTGAAAGAAATGCTGTCCAATTTTGATGGAAGAAAAGGATCCTATCGCCGTTGGGAAGAACAGTTGTTAATGGTTAAAAGAAATGTATAATTTAGATGATAATTTCACTAAATTGTTATTAGGAGCGAAGTTGACAGGCGATGCCGCAGACTGGTTTCATTCTGTACCCGGACATCTATTGCTAACGATAAATGAATTATTAAGTAAGATGAGGACGATGTTTGATAGGAGAGAAAAACCACTATCACTTAGAAAGGAGTTCGAAAATCGAATATGGCTTCAAGGTGAAACATTCTGTGAGTATTTTCACAAAAAACTCATTTTAGCTAATAAAGTTCCTATAGATGAGGAGGAAATTGTAGATTATATGATACAGGGAATCCCTGTTAAAGCAATTAAGCATCAGGCTATGATGCGACAATTTCCTAATAAAGAAGCTATGTTAAGGACCATGGAGGAGATCTCACTTACCCAAACCAGAAGATACAGAAAAACGTAAAACAGTCGTTTAATAATAATGAAACGAAGCCAGTGGGGCAGATAAAGAAGATCGAAGGTGATCCGGAAGTGAAACACGAACCGAAATGTTTCAACTGCAATATGATGGGACATATAGCAGCTAAATGTCAGATGCCGAAGAGAGAAAAAGACGCATGTTTCAAGTGTTATCAATTAGGACACAAGTCCAAGGATTGTCTAGCAAAGGAGCCCAAAACTGACAGTTTGAAGGATGCTGGAAAAAAGAAGAACGACGTCAACAGCATGTTCGAAGAAGATGAAAATTTTCGTAGAGACATTTTATATCAACTATGCGATGATAAAGGACAGAGTAAGGTGGAAAGTACACTTAATACTTTGCTTGATACCGGCAGTCCCGTAAGTTTTATAAAAGAAAATTTTATATCAAATAATTTAGTTGTTTCAATTTTGCCAGGAGATAATAATTATAGCGGATTAAATGGTAGCACATTAAAAGCTAAAGGGCGCGTAACAGTTAAAGTTGCGTTTAATAATAAAGAACCGAAATTTGTTTCATTGTTAGTAGTTCCAGTAACTTCAATGACAGCTGCAGTTGTAATAGGTCGAGATATTTTGCGACAATTTTATGATAAAGAAACTCTGTCAGTAGAAGAAAACGAAAATCAAGTAATTCACGAAATACTTAATATTGATGTCGATTTCTCGAAACAAAAAATAGAAGACTCGTTAAATATTAATCCGGAATTAACTATAGAGACCAAGACAATTTTAAAAACATATGTTGAAAACTATGTTAAACCAGTAAGACTAGATATACCTGTTACTGACGCGGAACTTAAATTAACACTTAAAGAAGAAAAACCTTTTCATTTCAATCCTAGACGACTTTCGTATATGGAAAAGAATGCTCTTCGTGTATTGTTAGATTCTTTGTTAGAAAAAGCAATTATACGTCCTAGTGAGTCCGAATACGCATCACCAATTGTGCTAGTACGAAAGAAAACAGGAGATATAAGATTATGTATAGATTTCCACGAATTGAATAAGTTATTAGTAAAAGATAATTATCCGATACCTAATATAGAAGATTTAATTGATTCGCTGTATGGAAAAAAATATTTTACGATATTTGATTTGAAAGACGGATTTTACCATATAAAGTTAGCGGAAAATTCAATTAAATATACTGCTTTTACTACACCTTTTGGCCAATATGAGTTTATACGAGTGCCATTCGATTTAAAGGTAGCACCGTCTAGATTTCAACGCTATGTTAATCAAATATTAATTGATCTTATTCGTGAGTCGAAAGTTGTCGTTTACGTGGATGACATTCTTGTTTCGTCAGTGACAATCGAGGAACATTTTATAATATTAAAAGAAGTATTTAAAAAATTTGTAGAAAATCGGCTTCAGTTAAGAATTGATAAATGTAAATTTTTACAAACGGAAATAGAATTTGTAGGATATTTAATTTCAGAAAAGGGCATAAGTCCAACAAAGGAAGGAGTAGTAGCAGTTCAGAAAATACCTGTTCCTCGTAATATAAAGGAAGTACAGAGTTTTGTAGCATTATGCTCATATTTTCGAAAATTTATTCGATCGTTTTCGATAATAGCTAAACCTCTATATGATTTGTTACGGAAGAACGTTCAATTTTATTTTGGAAAAAATGAACTAGATGCATTTGAAAACTTAAAAAAGAAGCTAGTAGAAGCACCAGTGTTGACTATATATAATCCATATAACGAAACTGAGCTTCATTGCGACGCAAGTACTGTAGGTTTCGGAGCTGTATTGTTACAAAGAGGAAATGACAAACAATTTCATCCGGTATTTTTTTTCTCTAAACGCACTACAGACGCAGAATCGAGATACCATAGTTTTGAGCTAGAGACGTTAGCAATTGTATATGCTTTGCGACGCTTTAGAGTATATGTAAATGGTATTAAATTTAAGATTGTAACAGACTGTAATGCTTTAGCTCTTGCGTTAAAAAAGAAAGATATAAATCCGCGCATAGGAAGATGGATATTAGAATTACTTGAATTTGATTATATAATCGAACATCGTCCAGGTACAAAAATGAATCATGTTGATGCGTTAAGTAGACTACCTGCAGATGTATTAGTCATAGAAGATAATTCATTCGAACTGAATTTGTCCCTTAGTCAAAGTCGCGATAAAAAGCTTCGTGAATTGCGTGAAGAACTTCAAAAAGCAGAGGATGCACATTTTGAAATGAGAAATGGAATAGTTTATAGAAAACATAACAAAGATTTGTTATTTTATGTTCCTCAAGCAATGGAATCGCACGTTCTTAATCAATACCATGATCAAATGGGTCATTTGGGAATTGAGAAAACATTAGAGACAATGTTAAAAAGTTATTGGTTTCCTTGTATGAAACAAAAAATTAAGAATTACATTTCTAATTGTTTAAAGTGCATTACATTTTCTCCGTCAACTGATAAAAAGGAAGGATATTTGCATTCTATTCCTAAGGGTCAAATACCGTTTGAAACGTATCATATTGATCATTATGGACCGATAGATAAAGATCGATTAACGAAGCGGTATCTTTTAGTTGTTATTGATGCGTTTACGAAGTTTACAAAATTATATCCAACAAAAACCACGGCAACTAATGAAGTAATTAGTAATATGACATCACATTTTTACAATTATAGTAGACCACGTGTTATTATATCAGATCGAGGTACGGCTTTTACTTCTAATGAATTTCAAGAATTTTGTAAAGAAAATGATGTTCAACACATTCGTATTGCGACTATTTCTTCTAAAGCGAATGGTCAGGTAGAACGTACAAATAGAGTTTTAGGGCCCATGATAAGTAAACTCATAAATAACGATGAGAAAATATACTGGTACAAAGTAATAACAGATATTGAATTTGCAATAAATAATTCGGTTCATAAAACCACAGGCGAAACTACTAGTAAACCTTTATTTGGAATAGATCAAAAAGGTAAAATTATCGACAGAATTCGTGAATACTTAGAAAACACAATTAATAACGATAATGATCGCGATTTAAAGAAATTGAGAGATAGAGCTGCTAAGAAGATAGAAAAAAGTCAAAAATACAATAAGGAATACTTTGATAAAAAACGTAAACCAGAAAACATGTACAAACTAGATGATTATATAATGATAAGAAACATAGTTACTACTAAAGGCGCTTCACATAAAATTATACCAGAATTTAAAGGGCCTTATAAAATAGCGCGAGTTTTGCGAAACGATAGATATGTTATAAAAGATATCGAAAATCATCAGGTAACTAACAAATCTTATGAAGGAACATGGGAAGCAGGAAATACGAGGGTAGTTCGAAGAGTTCTCGGCCTGACAAAGAAAACACATGATTTTCGGCAAAATTCTTTTTTATTTTTCAACATAGTCCCCTTTTAACTCAATACATTTAGACCAACGATATTCTAATTTCTTTATACCCTCAGTATAATACGATTTGCCTAACTCTTCAAAATAAGCATTCATCTCAACGATGACCTCCGCATTTGACGTGAATTTTTTTCCAGCGAGCCATGTTCGGGAACAAAAAAAGTCACTGGGGGCTAAATCCGGTGAGTACGGTGCGTGTGGTAGCAATTCGAAACGCAATTCGTGAAGTTTTGCAACTGCAATTGAAGACGTGTGAGCGGGTGCATTGTCATGATGGAAAAGCACTTTTTTCTTTGAGGACGTTTGGTCTTAATAGCATCGTTCAGTTGTTCCAGCAGTGCTGCAAAATACTCTCCATTGATGGTTTTGCCTTTTTCTAAATAGTCTACGAGCACCACACCTTGCGTATTCCAAAAAACAGTCGCCATCACCTTTCCGGCTGACGGAACTGTTTTTGCCTTTTTTGGAGCACTTCCACCTGCTTCCACCCATTGTTTGGATTGTTGTTTCGTCTCCGGCGTGTAATGATGAATCCATGTTTCATCGTAATAAATCGTCTCAAAAACTCAGTTGAATTGCGTTTAAACATGTCCAAACACTCTTGAGAAATGTTCATTCGAATGCATTTTTGATCTACCGTCAGCAAACGCGGCACCCATCGCGCTGAGAGCTTTCTCATATGCAAATGTTCGTGTAAGATGTTGTGAACACGATCTAGTGAAATGTTTGCAATGTTAGAAAGCTCACGCACTTTCACTCGTCGATCATTTAACACGCTATCGTGGATTTTTTCGATGATTTCCTCAGTCGTGGCGGTTTTTGGGCGGCCTGAACGTTCATCGTCAAAGATGGATGAACGACCACGTTTAAATTCAGCAGCCCATTTCTTCACTGTTGAAAATGATGGAGAAGAGTCTCCCAAAGTAGAATCCAGCTCGTTTTTTATTTCTGTTGGTGTTAGTCCTTTTAAAACAAAATATTTTATGACTGCGCAACATTCGATTTTATCCATTTTTCGAGAAGTATCAAACCTTGCCCGTTTTACTCAAGCACAACAAACAAACTGTCGAACGAATCTGTTTGAAACTTTGTGGTATGTCCTCTGTAGAATCAAACTTGTTAGAAATTATAGCAATTAAAGTGTTGTGGCACTATTTCTGTGTCAGGCCGAGAACTTTTCGAACTACCCTCGTATATACAGGGTGTCCGGAGTCAATCGCATCACCCGTCGTATGCTGATAGAGCAAGTTAAATCGAGTAAGAAAGTCCTCTACTGTTTTGCGATCTTCGCAATAATTAATGAGAAATAAATTAAACAAGATCGGCCAATACACGCGAGTTCAAGCGCGCGGCGAGAAGAGACAGCCCACGCGGGGGTCCAACGTTATGCATTGCTCGTATTTATCCATTGTCCTTTGTAGAGTGCTCCTCCCCGCTTTGTCGCGTGCGTAGCAATCGCGTAAACATTAGGCTTTTATTTTCGCCGCGCGACAAGAATCACGTAAACAGTAGGAGGTCTCTTCTCGCCGCGCGCTTTTACTCGCACGGATTGGCCGCTCTTTTTTATTTAATTTCTTATTAATTATTGCGAAAATCGCAAAACGATACAGGACTTTCCTACTCAGTTTAACTACCTCTACCTGCACACGACGGGTGATGCGGTTGACTCCGGACACCCTGTATATATATATATATATATATATATATATATATATATATATATCAGACCATGGATACAAGACAAACCTTTAGAAAATTACTCTTAAAATTATAATTTCAAAAACGAATATAATATTATGTTGTTATATGTTAGTTTTAGTTAATGTTAGCTACATTTAAGTAATATGTCTTTGTGAAATTTCTATTATTGTTATTAAGCACTTATAACGCCGAATTCCGAGGGCGGAGATCTAAAGTCAGAATTGGCCGAATGTAATAGCAGTAGGTCTAGAGCTAGTAACTAGAATCCCTAGGCAATTACTTTAGTTCCCTTTTTGTTTAATCGTTGTAATTATTGAAAAGCATGTTTATGTTTTGTTATAAAAGAGAGAACGTGTGGTTCTTCTTCCTTCGACCTTTTCGAGTACAGACGTGTATTTTCAAACTCTGAATAAAACATATTTTAGTCTACTCCAGTCTTTAACTACGCGTCCTGACAACAATTCCCAGAGAACTATTACATACTCTATATCTATTTCAATCTCTAACCCGTATTCAATGTCACATTATGTAATTTCGCTGTGAAATTCTTACTTAAAGAAAGTAAAACGGGAAAATGGCATAGGTAAAATATTTATTAAGGACACTCTCGATTAAGATCAATCGAACAATTTTTATTCAATTAACTTGTTACCTTACATAAATGGAAATAAAAAGAAAGGCAAACATGAATGCTTTAAGCATACAAAAAGAAGAAATAAATTTATATTACACAAACGTAAAGCGTATATAAAAACAATCTTTCACAGTGTAGTGTAAGAGGCTGGTGATGAGGATAACTCGTGTAATGCTAAATACTCGTTAAATGCTAGTTTATTCTTTTAACTACTGCTTCTGAAGCGCATCTTTCACGTGGTGTGTGTTCTCTACGAAAAGCTTCAATCGAAAGAACGACCGGTACCTGCTCGAGTTTACGCGTGCAATTATCGCGTCGTTTGCGCTCACATTAAAATGTCTATCTTTAACCCTGCTACCTTTCTATCTTCTTCTCTGTCGCCTTCTCCTAGATTGTCGGCTTGCCAGTGTGCTCGGTCTCGATCGAGCGCTTGTTAAGTGTGAATATTTGCGCCATGACTTTTCTCGAATAGACAAAAAATTAGACAAAGATTAGTGGAGATAGTATAAAAAGAATGATTAAAGAGATGATCACATTATCGTATTGAGCTATCGATGGCTCGACAAACGACAGTAAAATCGATTACAAGTGTTAGGGGAGGGTATCGACAATTCTCCCCGTTGCGAATTTTAAGCGATATAAGCGAAATAAGCGCAATTACGAGACAAGAATTGAATAAAGGAATGGTTCTTTAGCGTAAGAGCGATACTTTCGCTAAAGCCGCGTGGATAGCGAAATTATGGGCAAGATGCAATGAATAAAGCAAGTAATCGTCGTACCGCGCAATGCGTGCCTCGTGCTCCCAAAGTTGCAGATCCTTCCGAAAAAGGTCCTCTTTGCAGCAAGCAGTGAGCGTGTTAAGCAAGCGATAGAAGAGAAGGATAGAGAAAAGCAAGCGTGTCATCCAATCATGCAAGCAATCTTCAATTTTTTCATGCAAGTGCTGGAATTCTCTCTCTGCTCGTGATCTGTCTCCAACGATATCCGGAGCAAGTCAAACCGAGCCTTCTTTCCTGTAAGGCACGGCAAGCGAGTAGTCTGCTCCCACTCTCGATCAATAATTTTGATCGATGGATAGCGATGGCAGCACCGTTAAGTAAGTCGATTACCATTGAGCGCCAATTCGCTATCCATCGGCAATGCGTTACAAAGAAACGCTCAATTGATACAATTGATAAGCCAAGCATTCGATAAGCAACAAAGTAAAATTATATTACAACAATTGGCGCGACAACTATGAACTAACAATAATAAATCTAAAACACGACAACGTAATTGATGAGCGCCAAACATACCGCCCACCAAAATATAACTATATTTTTAATTATTCTCGGGTGAACTGCCCTTCGGCAATGGGCATAGCTTCACCAAAGGACGAGTTAATGAACCATTCGTTGTCTTCACGGTGGCTACTCGCGGAACTCCATCACGACCGGGATGCAATTTTGTTATTCGCCCTCGCTTCCATTGCAAAGGAGAGATGTTCTCATCCTTTAACAGGACTAACAGGACTAACGTGCCCTCCTGAATCGGATCAATTTGATCCAACCATTTGGGGCGTTGCTGCAGGGTATGGAGATACTTCTGATGCCAACGTTTCCAAAAGTCCTGATGCATTCGCTGTACCAATTGCCATCTATCCAGTCGATTCACGGGTACGATGGTTAAGTCAGGACTAGGAATAGATACGAGTGGTTCTATTGTGAGGAAATGACCCGGCGACAGCACTGTGAGGTCATTCGGATCCAAACTCATAGGGCAGAGCGGCCTCGAATTTAGAACGGCTTCGATCTGAAGTAGCACTGTACTAAACTCTTCGACTGTGAGGATTTGATCGCCCACCACACGCTTAAGGTGGGTCTTGAACGACTTCACCCCCGACTCCCAAAGTCCTCCAAAATGAGGCGCGGATGGAGGGTTGAATGACCATTTGATCTTCTCTGTCTCTGAGGCGAGCTGCATAAGATTGATGAGTTCTCGATGCGCGCCAACGAAATTAGTTCCGCAATCACTAAACAATAGCGAGCATCTACCTCGCCTAGCGATAAAACGGCGCAAGGCTGCAAGAAAGGAATCCGTGGACAACGAGAAAGCAACCTCTAAATGAATAGCCTTGACCGTAAAGCAAACGAACAGGCAGACGTAGACCTTATAGGAAGTTACTCCGCGAGCTCGACGATTAGTTACGAAAAAAGGTCCCGCGTAATCAGTCCCGGTGATTGAAAAGGGCTTTACCTGATTTACGCGTTCAGGCGGCAGATCCGACATAGGCGGTTGCGCAAAACGAGGATTAGCGCGAAAGCATCGGTAGCATCTGGATAGGACTCGTTTTATCACCCGATGTGATCCCAAAATCCAAAAGTGTTGCGCTAGTAGGTATTGCATGGCGCGACGACCTGGATGTAAATGTACTTGGTGAGTACGCTCAACGATGTGTTCCGTGAGCCTATGCTTGTTGGGCAACAGCGCTGGATGCTTGGATTCATAAGGTAGTATGGAATGGACGATTCTACCGCCCACCCTGAGAATCCCCGCTGGATCCAAATGGTCGAAGTTTATCCAAGGTCCTCGAAACTCTTTTACCGTTTCTTATACGAGTGATCTCCTCAGCAAAACAATTCGTTTGTACTAACTTTACTAAAACAAGCAATGCCGAATGCATTTCCAATTGATCTACCGCTACAAGAGCTGAAACTGGCTTTCCTTTTAAGTTATTAATAAAGCGTAAACAATAAGCGATTATTCGAGAGATTTTATCCAACAACGAGAAGCGATTTATGAGAGAGATAAGACTATCGGAGTCTTCAAAACAAGCAATAAAAGTAGAAGCTCTGGCTTCTTCTTCCAGCAGAGTACTCGACGCGACATCAGACTCGAGGTTAGACTCGACAACAGACTTGGAGCGAGGCTCAAATTCCAACAATCATTCAGGGCCCCGCCACCATAAGGTACAAGCCAACAAATCCTTCGGATACAATCCCCGGGAGCAACAGTCCGCCGGGTTAGTATGAGTGTCGACGTGGCCCCAAGATGATATTTGGATATTCTCCTGTATCCTAGCAACTCGATTGCGTACGAACGTCTTTCATCGATGAGGAACCGAACGAATCCACGCGAGCGTAATCAGAATCGGACCAGGCATACACATCGTCTAGTTTCAAATGATTCCTGAGAACTTGTCGGATGTATATTAAATCGGAGAGCAACACTGCGGCACAAGCACGAGGTAAAGTTATAGACTTGAGTGGAGCTACCTTCGATTTGGCGCTAAGCAAGCGAATCGTTACACCATCGAGAGCGACAATACGCATGTAAACTACAGCACCATAGCCTTGTTCACTGGCGTCACAGAATCCGTGTATTTCACGGCGAACGACATCGTTTCGAGCTAGCGTACGAGGTATGCGAAGCGAGGTTAATGCTGCAAGCTCGGACCTATATTTGTCCCATCGTTGACATATCTCCACTGGAGGTCTGGTGTTCCAGTCCAGTTTCAAAGTCCATAAGAGTTGTATCAGTCTTTTGGGCGTGAATATAAGAGGCGTCAACAAACCCAAGGGGTCAAAAATACGAGCTAGTTCCGAGAGGATTGTACGCTTAGAACAATCTCTATTCAAGGGATTGACTTGAAAACCGAAGCTGTCTGAACAAGAGTACCAACGGAGTCCTAAGATCTTTAAAAATTGATTTTCATCTAATTCGAACGACAACATCGAACTGCTGCAGTACTGAGGATCCAAGTCGGCTAACACCTCAGGATGGCTGCTTGCCCACTTCCTCAGTTCAAAACCGCCACTTCGAAGCAACAGTTGTAACTGATTCTGCAGGTTGCGAGCCTCCTCCACTGAGTGTAAGCTAGTGACTATATCATCTACATAAAGAGAAGACGTTAGTGTAGCAGACGCCATAGGGTGACTATCTCTATCGTCTTTCGCTAGCTAGAGCAGGCAGCGAATCGCCTGATAAGGAGAAGGAGTGATCCCGAAGATGACCGTTTTTAACCGGTAGTCGGATATCGGATCATCCTCCGAGAAACGCCATACGATTCTCTGATAATCGCACTGGCTAGGCTCAATCCAAATTTGCCGGAACATTTGCTTGACGTCAGCGGTCAGAGCCACTGATCCAATGCAGAAACGAAGCAAAATTGCCATTAAATCTTGCTGCAGCTTCGGTCTACTCAACAGAGTTTGATTCAACGAAGAACCATTAGTGCATCTTGACGAGGCATCGAAGACCACGCGTAGTTTGGTGGTTGCGCTGTCAAGTTTTATTACCCCATGATGGGGTAAATAGTAAACTGATCCATCTATTGGATAGGGCTGCTTAATGAGCTTCATGTGTCCGTTATCAAGATAATCCTGCATAAACTTGAAATAATCTGTTTTAAAATTAACGTCCGCTTTAAAGCGGCGTTCGAGCGAGCGAAATCTATTAAGAGCGATTTGACGAGAATCCACGAAACAAGGGAGATCCTTCGAAAAAGGATACGAGACAATGAAACGACCTGAATTCTCGCGACGAGTAGTCCGCTTAAACAATTCCTCACAGCGCACATCGTCTTCAGAACTCGAAGTATGATCCAGAATTTCCTCTAATTGCCAGAATCTACTTACTGTGTCGTCAATCGATTCCATGGTGGTCACGAACGAGCGCAGGTTTCTCGTAGGATACGAGGAAACCGCGCCCATTAGGACCCACCCGAAGATAGTGTTGAAGGCATCGGGTGCTCCGAGGTCTCCTTTGCGACAACCATCACGAAGTATAGAAACAAAGACCTCAGCTCCCAGTAAAATGTCGATAGAGCAAGGAAGATAATAGTCCGGGTCGGCCAATGGCAACCCTTCTAAATGCTCCCATGATTTTCTCTCGATTCTACTATTCGGTAAAGGAGAGGAGATACGCGACAGCACTGTAGCTTCAACGGGCAGTCGAATGTCCGTCCGATTAGATATCTGAATTACGAAAGAGGTTCTACCCTAGCGGCCTTGACATCATTCACTCCTAGAATTATCATACGATGCTTGGTGCGATTGAACCCGCATCTTCGACAGCAACTCTCTGTAATGAAATTCGATTGGCTAGCGCTATCCAACAAAATACGAACCGGGAATGTATTACCGCGAACGTCAAAAATCTCGGCCTTTGCAGTAGACAGTAATACGATCGGGCTGGATTCTACCACGCTAGTCATCGTGACGAGCGATTTACTACCTTGCGACGGAGTCGCCGACTCAGTGACGAAGAAGCGGACTTACAGGAGCGGCCGTTGAGGACGAAGTAGAGTTTTGTTCGAAATGCAGGAGCGTGTGATGTTTTGATTGACACAACCGACACGTCCAAGTAGAAGGGCAGGCCTTCACATTATGACCTAAACGTAGACAATTGATACACAATCTTAATTTCTTTGCAAGAGAAAATCTGTCCTTGGCCGCTGATTTCAAGAACTGAGGACATTTTGTAATGGCGTGTTGCTCCTTGCAAACGAGACAAGTTGCTGAGTTGGTCACAAACGACGCGATCGACGCATTGTGTTTCGAAGATTGCAATTGGGATTTAGTGCTCTTTTCATCCTGCTTGCTCGCGACATCCGACGAGTTTGATATTGAAGCGAAAACCTTGCAGTATTCTTGCAGAAATTTTGTTAACTGCTCGTAATGAGGAATCTCTGTCTTCCTATGTTCCGCCTCAAACTTCTCGCGCAACGACGGGGTGAGTTTATCCAGTAAAACGTTAAGCAGAATGAAGTCCCAAGACTCCGTCGGGAATTTCATCAACTGCAACGCTCTCACGTTCTCATGGAACGTGTCCAATAAGAGACGTAAGGAGTTGGTCGAATCCTGCTTGAGCGACTTTGCTTTCACTATTGAGCTCCAATAATGAGTAGCTAATTTCCTCTTATTTTGATACCGCACCATTAACGTATCATATGCTATCGGATAATGATCCTCTGAAAGCGGCAAATTCTTTACCACGCTAAGCGCTTCCCCCTTTAACGATGCTAACAGATACTGATACTTCTCCATTGCCGAAATCTGCTGATTATTATGAATAGAGGTGTTGTAGAGCGCAATGAAGGAAGACCAGAGTGATAAATCTCCAGAGAAATGAGGGAGAGAAATCTTTGGTAATTTAATTGTCGAAGAAGCATTCGGGTTACGCGACAACGATATGCTCGAGGACGTGTCAGTAAGCTCATAATATTTGTCCTTTATAGCATAGTGCATTATGTCGAACTGAGCCCTGGTTTGATCCTCTTTATCGAAATCAATGGACGGATCTTGAATCACCTTCAAATGCATATGTTCGAATTCCTCTACTATTTTAGCCAAATCAGGATAACGAGCGAGAAACAACGATTTATCCAGTGGGTTGGATTCAGCCTTCAACGAGACTTCATGGATCTCCTTGACCCTCCTTATACACAACTCGCGTCTTGCTCGGGCAATCTTCGTCATGGTGACTTGATAAATAAGTTCACTAAGAGAAGAAATGAATAATAGCAAGCACGAAAAGTGAAAGAGCGATCCAAGAACTAGGAGAAAGGAATGAACACACAGGAATAAGCGAGAAAGGATGAACGAAATAGGATACAATGAATACGATCGAGGATAACCAATCGATAGAGACGAATGATAGAAGCAAAAGACGGCAAATTCTCAAAACCGAGGAGGTGATAAGTTTGCGAAATTTCGGCTTAAATTGTCGCACCGTATATGTTTGGATTGCGACGACGACCGACAACGATTCCGAATTTAAAGTAATAAAGTAATGTGATGTCAAAATTCGATACAATAGAAACGAAAGCGAATAATATCAATACACGCGTCTCAACACCCGGAAACGTCCTTGTACAAGAGCGAAAGACAACCAACACTTTCGCTACCGCCGACTGTGACCAACAACGTATGATTCAACAACACAACCTTTGTAATTTACCTCGCAATATAATAATGCCTGAAATATGTTTAAAACGTTCAGCTAACAATAATTATGATCATTAACATCAATCGATGATCAACCATCAATAGCAGAGTCCATCAATACTGATATAAATAACAATACTATCAAAAATAGTAAGTAATAGTCGCAGGTGATAATTGCATAATAATAAACACAAATAACAGTAGCAAATAATGGCAAAATGTAATAAATAAAAAGATAAAATAATTAATAACAATGGCAGCAAGCGCAAAATACTAATAGCAAATAATAATCACATATAGTTATAATAAATAATAATAGCATACTGTGTTATCAACTACAAATAATAATTAATTAATGTTCGAAATTAAATTGAATTGAGAGAAAGTAATAATAGCGAAATGATAGCAAATAATAAATGCGAAATAACAACAGGATAATGGCGAATAATGATAGCAAAAATAACAATAAAATAATCACAACTAATAAATGCAAATTAATAACGAAAATAATCGCAAAGTAATAAGTGAAAGGATAGTAGCGAAAGTATAGCAAAATAAATGTAAATTAATAATAAAAGTAATTGCAAATAATGAGCGCAAAAATAATAATGAAAATAAGCGCAGATAATGAGTGCAATTAAGAACAAAAATAATCGCAAACAATAAGAGCAAATAATAATAGCGAAATATAGCAAAATTATAACTAACGAAATAATAACGAAAATTAATTGCAAATAATAAGGCGCAAAATAATGCCGAAAATGATTTCAAATATGAGCGAACGAAATAATAACAAATAAGATAGCAATAATAAGCGCAAATAATAGCGAGCGATAGCGACCATAAGCGCAATGTTAAATAACAAGGGCAGCCAATATTTGTATTAAATACAATGAGTTATTTCAAACGCGATCAAGGTTAACAAGATTTCAATGTTAGAGCGAATTGAGTATAGCGCTCACGAAATACCGACGCGGAGACAAACAAGCAAAAAAGGGACTTTGGAATGTCCGCAAAAACGAGAGAGAGAGTGAAAGGTAGCGAGAATACTAGAGAGCGATATCGAATAACGAAAATTAATGATCGAAATCTTACTAACAATTGAGTATTATTGCTAAATTATTTATCCGGCTCGAAGGACCAATGTTAGGGGAGGGTATCGACAATTCTCCCCGTTGCGAATTTTAAGCGATATAAGCGAAATAAGCGCAATTACGAGACAAGAATTGAATAAAGGAATGGTTCTTTAGTGTAAGAGCGATACTTTCGCTAAAGCCGCGTGGATAGCGAAATTATGGGCAAGATGCAATGAATAAAGCAAGTAATCGTCTTACCGCGCAATGCGTGCTCCCAAAGTTGCAGATCCTTCCAAAAAAGGTCCTCTTTGCAGCAAGCAGTGAGCGTGTTAAGCAAGCGATAGAAGAGAAGGATAGAGAAAAGCAAGCGTGTCATCCAATCATGCAAGCAATCTTCAATTCCTTCATGCAAGTGCTGGAATTCTCTCTCTGCTCGTGATCTGTCTCCAACGATATCCGGAGCAAGTCAAACCGAGCCTTCTTTCCTGTAAGGCACGGCAAGCGAGTAGTCTGCTCCCACTCTCGATCAATAATTTTGATCGATGGATAGCGGTGGCAGCACCGTTAAGTAAGTCGATTACCATTGAGCGCCAATTCGCTATCCATCGGCAATGCGTTACAAAGAAACGCTCAATTGATACAATTGATAAGCCAAGCATTCGATAAGCAACAAAGTAAAATTATATCACGACAACGTAATTGATGAGCGACAAACAACAAGTGTCTGCCAAAAATCTCTCGGTCGAAGAAGCGAATATGTCAAAGGTTCTATGATATCATTTGAGGCATTGGCGGTTAAACGTTCGAAGTTACCGTTGGCTGTGCTTCCGGCAAATTCTTCCATCTGAAGGTATTCAGGTATTTCAGAAGGCGGGAGCTAAAACTGAAAATAATGCATTTTACTAAGAATTAAAAAAAAAATACATAGAGAGAGAAGTAAGGAGAGAGAGAAAAAGACGAATATGCACACTATGAAAAAAATATACTCATAAAGCGTAAATATACACATCTCGAGTTAATTAGATTCGTTGGCTAACAAGAAGTTTTTCGACGTATTTAATCTCATTAGTAGTAATTGAAAAATGAGCTTATATTATTAGTCTGCATCATTGACATTTAATTTGCGAAAAATTTTCTTCTCGTAAATTAGACCCTAAAAATCTACCTTTTTAAGAAAAGGTAAAAAAAGGCGCCAAGTACACGCGCCATTGTTTTTGTGAAAAACTTTTATATGTATTTTTTAATCTGCATAAGTAGTGTTATTTTAAACCATAAAAAATATTTTATAAATTATTTTAATATTGTGTAAAACATCCTACAAAAATAATGATATAAAAAAATTGCGCCAACTAAAAATAAAAGCATATAAAAATATTTTAACCAAAAAAAGTTGTACAAAATATGTAGTTGTTTTAATTTACTACAAAAGTAATGATATTAAAAAGTTGCGCCAACTGAATAAAAATTTATGTTATAAAATTTATTTATTTTATTATTTCCAATATTAAGAAAAATTCTATTTAATAAATTGCAATATAAAAAATAAAAAAAAATTAGTTAAAAAAACTTGGCGCTGCTAAATTGACCAATATAATGATATTAACGTACTTTGTATATATACGTTCAGTTAATGCAGTTATTAATGTAATGTTTATCAAAATTTTGAAAAATGCAGCGCCAAGTTTTTTTAACTAATTTTTTTTTTATTTTTTATATTGCAATTTATTAAATAGAATTTTTCTTAATATTGGAAATAATAAAATAAATAAATTTTATAACATAAATTTTTATTCAGTTGGCGCAACTTTTTAATATCATTACTTTTGTAGTAAATTAAAACAACTACATATTTTGTACAACTTTTTTTGGTTAAAATATTTTTATATGCTTTTATTTTTAGTTGGCGCAATTTTTTTATATCATTATTTTTGTAGGATGTTTTACACAATATTAAAATAATTTATAAAATATTTTTTATGGTTTAAAATAACACTACTTATGCAGATTAAAAAATACATATAAAAGTTTTTCACAAAAACAATGGCGCGTGTACTTGGCGCCTTTTTTTACCTTTTCTTAAAAAGGTAGATTTTTAGGGATTATATCATTCATTTTGTAGTATAATCAAAATACGAGAAAGAACGAAAACGAAAGAGGGAAGGGGGGGGAGAGAGAGAGAGAAATAGCGCGAGAGAGAGAGATAGTGTGTGTGTGTGTATGTGAGAGAGAGAGAGGGGGGGGGAGAGTGTGAGAGAGAGATAGTGTGTGAGTGTGAGAGGGGGGGGGATAGTGTGTGTGTGTGTGTGTGAGAGAGAGAGAGAGAGAGAGAGAGAGAGAGAGAGAGAGAGAGAGAGAGAGAGAGAGAGAGAGAGAGAGTGAGAGGATGGGAGGGAATCAACAAATTTTTTTCATTTATTATAATTATTAAGAACGAAAACGAAAGAGGGAAGGAGAGAGAGAGAGAGAGAGAGAGAGAATGGGAGGGAATCAACAAATTTTTTCCATTTATTATAATTATTGAACGTTTTAATGATATATCAGATACAAGCTAATTTGCCACTCCAAATGGTATAATTAATATTTAAATAAAAACTCTAAAATGTACTTCATACTATAGTAGTCACTTCTAAATTATAATCATTATAAAATGTTTTTAAAACTAACACATTTTTCTTTAAATTTTTTAAGGACAACTCCATGTTACATAAAGTAATTTCTTCTTTATCCGGTTCTTCATCTGCTAATGATAGTAAAAGTTGCGAACAAGATGTCATACGTGACATACGTGATGAGCTGTAACAATGTTTTCAGTATTTAGACATTATCCTTTTTTTTATTTTTAGTATTATGACTTTTTTTTAAATCTAAACAGTTATTAACATTAGAAAATTTATACTTACATTAAACAATTGTTGTGCCATCCAACCATGATATGGCTCTAAAGTTTCTTTATAATTATCCGGTTCTTCATCTGCTAATGGTAGTAAGAGTTGCGAACGAGTAGGTATCATCATAATGTACGTGATAGGAGCTGTAACAATATTTTCAGTATTTAAACATATTATCCTTTTATTTATTTTTAGTATTATGACTTTCTTAAAATCTAAACAATTATTAACATAGGAAAATTTATACTTACATTAAACAATTGTGCCATCTAACCATGATATGGCTCTAAAGTTTCTTTATAATATGCCTTTTTTAAAAATGCAACTAAATCCTCTGTTGCTTTCCCAGCCTTATGATCCTCTACAATCCTCTCGAAGAATAGTAAAATCATATATAAGGCGATAAAACATTTAGCGACTGAACATATTTAAAAAAGAATTTGTACAGACACGTTCAAATACCTTGTTAACCACATTAAAACATCAACTGCAATGAGATCTTTTTCAGTAGATTTTTCAAGTAAGATCATGTCTTGTAGAGTTGAGTTACTTTTTTTATCCATAGAATATCTGGTTGTAAATTTCTGTAATTAAAAAAGATATATCTTCAAAGATCCGTAGCATGGTTTAGAAGATTCCTTACATTAATGTTTTTACACTTATTACATTGATATTAACTTTTACTGGGTAAAAGCATATACACTATAATGATGTGTGTATGAAATAATTACCTGATTAAACCAACAGAAAACTGCCACACTTTTTGTACAATTACACGTGCGTGACGCGTTTTAATTTATAAACACAAAACAACAGTAACATAACATCAATGTTATAATTTCCCACTCAACAATGTAACGACTTGTACGTAACAGTTACATTGTTGAGTGGAAATTATAACACATTGATATAATGTTACTGTTGCTTTGTCTTTATCGAAACTTTCGACTCGAAAATGTGGTTAACCGCACACGTGTAATAACACATGCCGCCAATGTCGCAGGTCGCAGAGCGCTGCTAGCGCGATCTTCCGTCAAACAAGTCAACCGTACAAGATGCATACATTGCTATTTATTGCGTGTGTTGTGTACGTGTATATACGTGTAGCGCGATACTACTATATATCTATGCATGTGTTGTGTACGTGTAGTATACGTGTAGCGATGACGACGGTGACGGTGACGTTTCTTAAACGAAAATTTTCACATCTCGACTTTGCGTCGTAATATATAATGTTTATATAACATGTAGAGCAAAAATAAAGACACTTTTCTTATATAATTTAAATCCAAGCTATCGATTAAGCCTAATAAAAACTCAATCCGTTCAGCGGTTATTGAGGTCTGATAATCTCGAGTACTCTCAACTGGCCGACTCGCGTAAAGATACCCGGAGTGCCTTGCCGTTGCTGCGCGTACTTGGCGCGAGACACTACCGTGTCTCTAATACATATAATAAATTTTTATTATTTATGACTTGCTACTTGCTGTAGTTTATCATGAATGTGTGTTAAAGAAACATATTCTACATTGTATATCAACATTGTAATATAATCTGACTAACATAATCACGTTGTAATATTAGCAAAACGAATGATTAAAAATAATATTAAGTAAAATACGAGCAAAAGTAAAAGCAATATTTTTGCTATATCTTTTAATTAATATAATATCAATTTACAAAAATTTATTATTCCATGCAATGACATGCACATAAAAAGAATTACTACTTATTCACCTCTACACGTCTGATAATATCAACCGAACTCAGTATTGCGTCTTCTATGTTGTTCCTCAGGGTTACGATAGTTTCAAGACAAAGTTTAAATTTGGGCCTTTTCTTCATCGCATTCCAGCAACTTAGCATCAACTGGTACAATGCCGATGGACAGTTGAGAGGTTTCGACAACATACTCCCCGCACACACATACTTGCATACTTCGATATCATTTCTGGCATAATAGGGCGTCTAACCCAATGATGTAATTTCTCATATTAGTACACCGAATGCCCAAACATCGCGTTTTGAAGTAAAATTTCTGTTCTTCAAAGATTCCGGTGCCATCCAGCGAATATGAAGAGGGGTTTCTCTTTTCTAAAACACAATTTTAGCGCAATTAAGTCTTTTGCTGATGTCGTCCATTTTTTAAGCAAGCGTTACGCGCAGATAGAGTTAAATCATCTCTCTTCCTTTATACATACACAGCGCATTCAAAAAGTTCGGAGACTGATTTTTTTCCGGACGTACTAGCTGTACCATCGCTTAATCTATACTGAGACTAGTTACTATGATGCATTTTGAGTCTGCCATATTTTTTCAACGCTACTGTTGATTCAGTAGTTTGTGTGCAGCACGCGTTTTTAAGTTTGTAAAATTTTTAACGTTGTTACAAATTTCAAAATCGAGCAGAGAGCCGCGATTAAGTTTTGTTAATGGAGACTGTTAATGGAGAGTTCTATCGCGACGTAATGGATCGCCTTTTGAAGCGGATACGCTGAGTCAAACCGGGTTTGTAGCAATCTGAAAAGTGGTGGTTGCTCTAGCGCATTCCTCGTTAATTGTTACGAGATTTTTGTCTCAAAAATCCAATTCTGTGATTCCACACACACGGTATTCGCCGGATCTGGCCCCGGCTGACTTTTTTCTGTTCCCGTAACTGAAAATGGCCCTCAAAGAAACTCGTTTTGAGAGCATAAAGGCAGTTTAAAGCAGAGTGACAATGATTCTCGACACAATTTCTATGGACGAATTTTCTACAGCTTTCCAGCGGCTCTACGAACGATGCAAAGCGTGTGTAGAGAGGCAAGGGGTGTACATTGAAAATCAATAAACAAAATTATTTTTATCTATAAAATTTGATTTTTAAGATCAAACTTAATCGCAGCTCTCTGCTCCATTTTGAAAATTGTGACAACGTTAAAATTTTACAAACTTAAAAACGCGTGCTGCACACAAACTACTCAATCAACAGTGGCGTAAAAAATATGGCAGACTCAAGAGGCATCATAATAACTAGTCTCAGTATAGGCCAAGCAATAGTGCAGCTAATATGTCCGGAAAAAATCAGTCCCCGAACTTTTTGAATGTGCTGTGTATATATACATTTAAAAATAGTTAATTTCTTTACGTTATAATCGGCTTAAAATTGATATGATATTATTATAATGCAGAAATAGAAATAAAGTTTTATCTCTTTGAAATATATGCATTTACCTTGCGGTATTAGTCATCCTTGTAAATATCTCTAGCTAGTCGAAGTCACCGATTTTGACAATACGGTTTTTGCGATTTTTTCCGGATATTACGCGATATCGACACGCAAGATCTCTATGTGCAAAGTGCTGTTCTTCTAAGTGATGACGACCCCGAGCAACATCTTCGAACATGGCGAGCAAGTCTTGCAAACGCAAAGCGTGCCGATCTGACGGTCGCAAAGTTCGGCTCTTTCTCAAATATTGCAATAAGTCACCAGCTTCCATTAATTCCAATATGAGCCATGGTGAATCTACGTCTACACAGATGCCAAACAATCTTAGAACAAGATCGTGGCGAAAGTCACTTATAAGGTCGGCTTCCAAGAATTCCATTTTCTCTTTCGAGGCAGCATTTTCTCGTAGCATCTTTATGGCAACAGGCGTTGTGTCCGATTTTTCGAAATTCTTGAGAATACCTTGATGTACCTGCAAAATATTTCTTAATTAACACAAATCGATGCATGCTTATAAAATATTTATATCATTTACCCTTTTATAAAAAATTTTGATTTTTGCAATTATTTTTATTAAAAATGTGTCTTTGCCCCAAAATTTTCTGATAAAAAATTAAGGAAAGTCTTGGAGGATATATTTAAGTAATAAGAAATTAGTTTTTACTTTTCCAAATGCGCCGCTGTCTAGAAGATTTCCTAGGATAATTTGCTTTTTTTCGATTATGGTCAGTGCAAATTTGTTCAGATTATATTGCGACTTAAGATCGTACACAGCGTTGGTTTGAACGTTTCCGGAAGGTGTGTCGTTTACATTTGATGATTTGATATCGGTCATTATTGAAGGCAGAATTATTTCTTTACGTTGTCGGTATGCTGTTAGATAAAAAATCGTTTTGATATACTTATCTAATACTATGCATTGCGAAATTAAATTCATTTTCAACAAGTTAAACTAACTTTTTCGAAACTCTCTATATATATCAAATCTAAAATAATTTGTAATTAAAGTCCGCAATTTACATCAAATATACTTACAACGGTAAAAATAGTAACCATTACAGATTACAATGATAACAAGGCCTAATGTTAATAGTAGGTAATGCATAGGTAATATCTCGATTTTTGCATAGGTGATAGATTTTGTTAAATCAACGATCGCACTTAATTTACTCCATACTCCAACGCTTAAGCGTTTTTAGCCTGCACGCGAAATCGATATTTCTGATCCATATCTTCGGTAATTATACAGTAATTATCTGTTCCATTATAATATAAATTCCAATGTTCGTTTTCGTCTATCTGATTGCCTTCTTTGTAATTATTTTCGACAATTAAACCCTCCAGTCGATACAAAATCAAGTATTGTGAATCGTTAGCTTGTGCAGATTCCCACTTTAACTGATACGTGAAATTTGAAAGTCTCGTTACCGTAGGTATCCCGGGAGCGCTCGGAATCTTTGTTACATCACCTTTGTTACACAAAAGGAGAACAATTTAAATTTTTTCGTTTTATTCTAGTATATATTTGTACTTAAAACTTCATTACTTAATTTATAATTTAAAATATTTTTTGAGACATTTTTAAAGTAAACACATGATATCATAATGTCTTCATCTGCTTACCAAGCGTTTCAAATGTAAATTCTTCTCCATCAGGCGACCATATAAAATCTTCCTTACACTCGGGATAACTCAGGATCAAACGGAAATTGTATAGAGTTCGTTGCAGTAAATTATCTATATAATATGTTACTTTGTCATTCTCCTCAGTATTATTAGCAATTTGCTACTCCCGCATCGCATCATTTTTGCATTCTAGTATGTAATGTAATTCAGTATAGATCGTCAGATTGGCATTTGGAATCCACGAGATATTCATGTCGTTTGTACTGACCCTGCTCAAAATTAAATTATTCGGTTCAATAGACATGTAGACTATTTTGGGCAAACTGTGATTGGTGTTCCTGTGGACGGTTGTATACACACTCACGTGTATCTTGTATTTCTATTTTGGCAGAAACGACTGAATTATCCTGAAAAACTTGCCATCTAACGTACGTTTAGGCTTATCGATAGGATTTGTGGAATGGATCATCTCTGGAAAAATTATTGCTTGCGTACTATTTGGTAATTGCATTCAATGCACTTGGTATTTCACTGCTACGCAGTTTAGTTTCTTGGGTGGCATCCAATAGACTGTCGCCAGAGTAAGCGTTAGAACTTGAACTGTCACATTTTCCGGCACGTTGAGTTTGCCTTTAGTTGTCAGTTTAACATCCGCGCCGAATTGCAAGTCCATCGATAACTTGTCGGAGTAAAAATTGCTGAGTGCCAGCTTAAGCGTGTATTCTGTGAACGGCATTAAATTTTGGAATTCGTAATGCCGTCCGTACGTCTGCACATTGAATTCCTCGGACTTATTAAGGTGTTTGTCCAAGCATGTCAAATAATTCACGGAGATGTTATATATGTATAGTGGTGGCTAAGTTGTACTTTTCGCATCCGCCATTGGGAATCGGTTCCGGAAGGCTCACTACAATAGTGTTCGCGGTTGTGATCTGTTCTTCAACACGATAATCTTTCATTTTAGGTGTCAGACATATTGTCGGGGGATATGGTTGTAAAGATTTATCAAGAGCTGTAAATTGATGTAGTGAACGAAAAGGGAGATCTTGGAAACGTAATTTTTGAACATGTTTAAATGCGTTTTCTGTGCTTTCGAGAAGAACATACTTTTTACTTAAAATATAGATTAGATGTGCTCGTCTTCACTGTACAAGTAAATGTTTACTTTGTCAATCGCTAAATAATCCAAATCTGTTTGATTTCCGGCGCTTAAAATCAATTTACAGCTACAACCATAAATGTCCGCTGCGATTAAGTTATTACTATATGTCCAATAAACTAGTGGCTCGTCAGTGTTCATGTCAATCCTAATTGAGCGTGATTTTCGGTATGGACAGAAGCATTCATTGTCTCCGTCTTTTAATAAAGATTTCATGTTTTTCCCATCGAAATCCGATTGCATTATGTGCGTATTCGTCAAGATTTATATTGTTATCTTTAAGTTCTATCCAATACAAATATCTAAAACATATGCGTATTATTCTCTACTTATAATACATTATTATAACTGTATGTCAGAAAATAATATTTGATTATATACATTTTTTACAATTTTGTTTCAATTTATAATTCTGTGACTTATGATCTTTAATAATCGAATTATATACTAAGTTATAGAAAACTTATAAAACAATACAAATCATTAATTAAAAGATACAAAGTTGTTAATTTATTAAGATGGATGAAATTAAATGTACCTTTTAGACGGCAGTACATTTAAATATACACCATACCAATCCATCTTTCGGATTTTATCGTATTTGACTTTTCCCATTTGCAATAATGTCAAATCTAGTTTCATAATGCTAATAGGGTCCATCAAATAGAGATTTCTTGCTACCCAATCGATGCAGAGACTGTGCATACGAACGTCGAAGTCTACTATTTTTGTGAAATTTGGCTTCGTTGCGATTGCGTTTGTATTAAAGTCCCATGTCATTAGCTTCCGCGTATAAGTGATCCCATAAAACTTATGTTCCAATGCTGAGTAAGCGATTCCTATATAGGTATCGTTTACATTAAGGTCAAAGTCAATTTGTAAATCTATATCCATTATACGCACGCCACTAGATGAACTGATGAGTAATAGAGGTACCGGATTCTCGTTCGTGATCGACACGTTGATGAACTTCGTGTAAGGGCCAACATTAACTTCGTTATGTGTTTGTATTCTGAGTAGTACATTGTATTAGGTTTTAAATCATACACCTTGTATTGCAATAACATATTTGGGATAATATTGACGCTGCTTTGAATCGTTTGATTCAGATTCTCGAAAAACTAATACTGGATCCTGTATGTTTGTATCATTCCATTTGTAAATTCAGGTTCGTTCCATCTGTCAAGAAAAGAGAAGATATCTTAGTCTTTTTATTTTTAGCGAATTTTTTCAACAAAGTTAGAGAGCTTATATATATGTATATATGCAGTTAAACTTGAAAGAATGAAGGAATACGAGCTAAGAATTTAGATTATTTACCTGAATGTAACAAAAATGTCTGTCTTGTTTAATCTTTAACCAAATTCCACGAATGCCCTGGGAAATGTTGGTTCACTTGGAATGCCTTCTGGAGATGGTGTGCTGCCTTCCTGGAGTGCTTTAAAAATTATACATAATTATATACAAGGATCGAGTATATGTATATAAGTCAATCTTTCTGGAAATTTCAAAATGTCGTACATATTGATATATTGTATAATTATATATAAGAATTCTGATTTTAATAATTAAGAAAATATAAAATAAGGCAAATTTTTAAATTGTTAATAACAAAGGTATATGATAAATAAGTTCAGATGATAGATACTTCTAAATAAAAAAAGAAATAAACAAATATACATAAATTACACATCAACGTAGCGAGTATTGATTTTTAAAATAATCAAATAATATAAAATAAAAATGTCTTTGTGTTTTTGAGACTTAGAAACATATTTACTTTTACTGAGCAAAAATGAATATTTTATAATAAAATGAAAATCTTTTAGCGATTTTGAACAAAAACAAATACTGTCCTGCACAAAGAAAATCACAGAAAGAAAAGAGAAATCGCCGAAATGTACTTTATTAAGAAATTAAATTCAACGACTAATTTACAAAAAGACACGGAAAATTTCAGCACAACGTATGATTGTTTGTTTAGAAGTTAATGTGACCTTTTATGTACCTTGTCCTTCGCCTTCGTTACATCTTAGTAAAGATCGCTCTATCGAGGCAGTTTGACATAAACTGTACTCGCCTTTATTTATTTGACATAAGTGAATATTCTCCGAATTTATAATTTACACTCGCATCCTGAAGATAAAATGTTGTAATTCTTGTAAGTTTCTAGTTTTTTGTTGTTTTTGTCATTTTATATAAATTGTCTAACTTTATTTATATTGGCCTTTCTAGGTTGTTCTAATTGTATTTTGAAAAGGACCACATCCCGCATGGTCGAAACGTTAAATATACGATTCTATTACTATATACTATTCTATTAATGCAGTAGAAAAGACATAATTACAAAATTTATGCGCAATGTTTCGCCTACTGATATTGAAAAATCAAAACGGATTAAGTAATTACCGGTTGTTCAAATATGTGGCTGTTTCGATATTTTTAGTTATACGAGGGTGGTCTGAAAAGTTTCCGACCTCAACGTGAAGATGACAACACTCGTAAATAAAAGCTACTGAATTTCGTTGTTCATCTGTTGACAGTTACTCATCTAAAGTTTCAGCCATTTTGGACGCGCAGTTTTTATGTAACAGTCGTTTGAGTGAGTTGGTGTGAGTTTTTTTGTGAAAATGGACAAAATCGAGTATCGAGCTGTCATTAAATATTTGTTTTTGAAAGGCAATACGCCTACGCAAATCAAAGATGAGTTGGATTCTGTGTATGGGGACTCTGCACCATCATTTACCACAGTGAAATTTTGGGCAGCTGAATTTAACGTGGCCGTAAGAGCTTGGGAGACGATGAACGTTCGGGACGTCCAAAAACTGCAACTACCGACGAAAACATCGCCAAAGTTCACCAAATGGTGCTAGACGACCGCCGAATTAAAGTGAGAGAGATAGCAGAGGTTATGAACATGTCAAAAGAACGTGTTTGTCACATATTAGATCAACATTTAGGCATGAGAAAGCTGTCCGCGCGTTGGGTGCCGCGTTTGCTCACGTTAGACCAAAAACGTGTTCGAATGAACATTTCCAACGCTCTTTTGACGCAGTTTAGGCGCAATAAATCCGAGTTTTGGCGCCGATTAATTACTGTAGATGAAACTTGGATACACCATTATACGCCCGAAACAAAAATACAATCCAAACAGTGGACTGCAAAGGGGGAACCGGCTCCAAAAAAAGCAAAAACTGTTTTTTCGGCTGGGAAAGTGATGGCGACTGTTTTTTGGGATAGTCATGGAGTTATTTTAATCGATTATCTTCAAAAAGGAAAAACCATTACAGGAGCATACTACGCATCATTACTTGACAAGCTGAAGGCAGAACTTGCGGAAAAACGGCCACATTTGCAGAAAAAGAAAATCCTGTTTCACCAAGACAACGCACCGTCTCACACCTCAGCGGTTGCCATGGCGAAAATCCACGAATTATCGTTTGAACTGCTTGACCATCCGCCTTACTCACCAGATCTAGCCCTAAGCGACTTCTTTTTGTTCCCTCATCTAAAAATTGCGCTCGGAGGACAAAGATTTTCGTCAAATGAAGAGGCAATCACCTTCGTGAACAATTATTTTGCAGAGAAAAATGCCGAGTACTATTTTGACGGGTTACAGAGATGGGAGCATCGCTGGGAGAAGTGTGTAGAGTTACAAGGAGACTATGTTGAAAAATAAAAAAAAAATTTCAGAAAAAATGTGTTGTATCTTTGTTAGGTCGGAAACTTTTCAGACCACCCTATTAACAACTATCACACTTAAGCCAGTGTTGTCAGATTAAATTTATAACCTTTGTAAAAACAAATACCTTATAAAGAATAGAAATCTTTGAAAGGTTACTGAGCGTTTACTACTTCTCGAAATATTCAATTATTTATTAAGAATTTAGAAATAAGCATATATACATATTGCTACTGTTTAAAAACGATGTAGTTAGCAAAAGAAGAGATTGATTTTATCTTATACTGTTTCGTATACAGTGTCTGCATCCTTCATTCCTTTTCTCTCTTTTCTCGAATATAATATTTATATTCTTCTTCTTGTTGAGAAATATTTCTTTAGATTTTATTTTCATTTTCTTAAATTTGTAAGGCTATATTATTTTCATATTTTTTTGTGATTTGATTTTATTTTGATAACGTTTTATATATACATTTTCCTGCAATTTATCAGTAGATTTTGGGATTGTAGACATGTCTGCAAATGAACTCACCGACTTCATTTTTTACAGTCACGATGTCAGAATAATTCTGGAAATATTTGATACTTGATGACATGTAGTCACGAACATTGATGATCTTGAAGGATGGGATAATCTATTGATAATACGAGGGTCATTTGAAAAGTTTCCGGCCTTTTTAAAAAAAACACATATTTCGAAGCAAAACAAAATTTATTTCTCGACGTAGTCTCCCTGCAACTCGATACATTTGGTCTAACGTTTCTCCCATCCTCTTAAACCGTCAGAAAAAATTGATTGTCTATACCTGAAAAATATTGGTTTACAGCGTCTTCCACCTCAGCATTTGACCCATATTTTTTCCCCCGAGAAATTTTTTCAAATTGGGAAACAGGAAAAAGTCGCTGGGAGCTAGATCTGGCGAATAGAGTGGGTGCGGAAGCAATTCAAACTTTAATTTGTTCAATTTTGACATTGCGACCATGCACGTGTGAACCCGAGCGTTATCCTGGTGAAACAGGATTTTTTCTTGGCCAAATGCGGACGTTTTTTCTTAATTGTGGCCTTCAATTTATCCAGCAATGCAGCGTAGTACTGTCCATTGATTGTTTTACCCTTTGCAAGGTAATCGATAAGAATTATTCCACGGCTATCCCAAAAAACTGTCGCCATCACTTTTCCTGCAGAGAGAACGACCTTTGCCTTCTTCGAAGCTGGTTCCCCCACCGCAATCCACTGCATTGACTGTTGTTTGGTCTCAGGCGTATGGTGGTGTACCCAAGTTTCATCGACGGTTATCGTTCACCGCAAAAATTCCGCTGGATTTTTTTGATACAGGCTAAGACACTCGCGCGACATGTCCGCCCGTACGCGCTTTTGGTCGATCGTCAACAAGCGCGGCACCCAGCGCGCGGATAATTTTCTCATATCCATATCTTGATGTAAAATCTTGTGCACCCGTTCAGATGATATCCCACAAGCCTCAGCAATATCCTTAACAGTCAATCGACGATCTTCCATCACAGTTCGATGCACTAAATCGACCATTTCGTCAGTTGTAGCGGTTTTCGGGCGCCCGGAACGTTCCTCGTCTAAAATGCTCGTACGACCACGTTTGTACTCGGCCACCTAATGTTTGACCGTTATAAATGAAGGGGAGGCTTCACCGTATACAGAGTCTAACTCATCTTTTATTTCCTGAGTCTTTTTCCCTTTCAAATGGAGGAATTTTATCACTGCGCGATACTCAGTTTTCTCCATTGTTGACAGACAATCTCAGCTGACAACTTTGGAAGAGTGCCATAGACAAAGTAATGATCAGAATGACTTGAAATTTTTACGGTTTACATATGTCAAGGCCATCTATCGGACGGCGAAAGAAATTTTTTTCTACAATTACTTTATGTCGATGAGGCCGGAAACTTTTCAAATGGCCCTCGTACATTGTATAACTTGTAAAGGTGCCAATTCATGTAGCGAAAAAATCGCCGCGAATAGAGGTCACGTGATCATTCGCAGTTCGCTGGATTTTTTCAGCTTTCAGCGAGTGTTCGCTGATAGCAGGAAAATCGAGCCAAGAAAGTTGACAATGGATTCAACAAACGTAAGTCATTGAATTTATAGAAAGAAATTATATTTAAATTATAATTATATTTATAATTATAATTATATTAATTATATTTTAACGGTATTAATTTATGCAAAATCACTTTAATGTTTAACTCTACCATATGCAAATAACAGTATTTTTAAAACAACAAATACCTACGATACGACGCTCACTCATATACCATTCGCTTATTCGTGACGAAAATTCGCTACTTCACGGAGAATTATTCGCTATTCGCTAAACATGATTCGCAGCGAAAAATTCGCTGCATGAAAAGGCACCTTGAGTTTACTATCTCATCGAATCGCCTGATGTAAAATACATGTGCGATTAGATAAAAACTTATTTCATAGATGATATTGTGAATATAAGTCGTTGAAGTAATAAAAGCAGAGTTGCATAGCGATATTAATCAATAATATGCGATATATGCCTATCCTTAACGTTTCAAAAAGCAACTTGAAGCTTTAAAAATAAAATCCATTTAAGAAATGGATCGCGTTAAGCTTGTAAATAATTCAGCTTAGATCGTGGATTATTTTTTGTTTTGCTACACTTACATCAATCCGTCTATTACTCACATTCGCGTTACTGTGTATTCAACATATTATGTATTTAACAATTTTTTTCAAAATGTTTTAAAAGAAATATTATATGTAATGTTTGACATTATCCTTATTGAAAAAAATAAGAAATTAAAATATATGGGTGTTTACAAATTGGTTAACTTTATTAAGCTATGAAAAGATTTACATTATTCTTTAGACGGGACGTTTCGACACTTACTTGTGTCTCTTCAGCCGTGAACGAAACACACTTATTGGTAATGTTATCTCCTTCAACACAAATAAAATTTGAAAAGGCTCAATTGATAAAACAAAAAATAAGGAAGGAAGGCCAATTAGAGCCTGGACGCAGTAATTAGTTCGTAAACAATATGTGTCTTATAATTGTAAAAATAATTTATTAAAGATTAATCAGACGTTTCGGATCCAATTCGGATCCTTCTCAATGATAACGAGTAAGGAATTCCCCGTAAGGTATGGAAGTATTTTTTTCAATGAAATGCCACCGTTTTCCGATGCTCCCGATGGCCAAAACTCAGTCAGAACGTTCGTGAACAAGGAAACGACATCCAATGACGCGAGTTGATAATGTCCGCAGACATGAATGGATCTCAATTTATCCACATCTCTCAACGGACAATTACGCGACTCGTTTTCTCTGACGGTCTTAAGGTTTGGTCGTATTTTTTTGGGTGAGTGCGCTCGCTGTGGCATTCTATTATATTATCACTTGCGTTTTTTTAGCAACAATTTATAACTATGGCGATCTATGTATATTCTACTTCGTAGCGTCAAACTTATATCTGATTAATCTTTAATAAATTGTTTTTACAATTATAAGACACATATTATTTACGCATTAATTACTGCGTCCAGGCTCTAATTGGCCTTCCTTCCTTATTTTTTGTGTTATCTCCTTCATTTTATTTTCAAATATGCCCATGTCAGAATAAAAAATTGATAGCCACTAAATTAAAATTCAATAATGGAACGATGATAAACAGAGAAGAAAAAGAAAGAAGCAGCAGATTCATCCTTACATAAAAAATCTTTCAGAATATGTTTGTAATTCATTTCGAGGGACAGAATTTGCTGTTGACTTTAAATGCTTCAACCGTCTAAACAAATTCATTAAAGTACACAAAGACATTACACCAACAGAATGCAACAATAATGTAATTTATAAAATTAATTGTAAAGAGTGTACCGCATTCTACGTGGGTCAGATCAAGAGACAATTAAAAACAAGAATACACGAACACAAGACTCACATAAGACAACATACATCAAAACAATCGGTAGTATCTCAACATATCATTGAATATAAACATAACATGGATTGGGACAACATAAAAATCTTAGACCACGAAACCAAATATTACAAGAGGCTAATTGCTGAAACAATCCACATTAAACAACAAAAAAACGGTCTAAATGCTATGGATGACACCGAATATTTAGACAGATCATATTTTCCGTTACTTGAATCCATTTGTAATACAAAAACATAACACATAATATTTATTTCTGAAACTTGGTCTCACCTACTGTTGGATATATAAAGTTCGGTTTCGCGAATGTATCACTCTGTCTGTATTGAACGTCAACAATGTTATAAAATTTAAGTTAACTGACATTTTCACTTAATCTTATTATATATATAACTCAAAATTCGACCAGTTTTATCAAGTGACATGAATTTATATATTTTAATTATTTGACAATTATACAAACAAAGGTGAGTTCAATTAATTACAGTGTAAAGTGCAACCGTACACCACATCCGTCTAGTCACACATTATTTTTATAGTTTGACAAGTTACATTAAGATGATACGGGCACACACAACACGCCATACCTACATACACCACACAGGGTGAGTGATAACAAGAAACAACAAAACACACACGATGTCAACTCACAAAAATTGCGCAAAAAACATCCAGAGTTTCACAATCATTAATAATTATATGTATATTTGATTTATCCACAATTTAAATCTACTCATTCGTTCACGACTGAAGAGACACAAGTAAATGTCGAAACGTCCCGTCTAAAGAATAATGTAAATCTTTTCATAGCTTAATAAAGTTAACTAATTTGTAAACACCCATATATGCTCGTTAGAAGCCTATTTTTTAGCAATATTTTAGTTTCATAATACGAGCTTATCTATTATAAAATTAAAAAATTAATTTTTAAAGTCAATAATTCGCTTACCATATATTTTATGTTTATATATGCATAATGTTCTATTACTATATACTATTCTATTAATGCAGTAGAAAAGACATAATTACAAAATTTATGCGCAATGTTTCGCCTACTGATATTGAAAAATCAAAACGGATTAAGTAATTACCGGTTGTTCAAATATGTGGCTGTTTCGATATTTTTAGTTATATAAGTGACATGTATAGATATAAGTAAAATTATTATAAAATTTCTTGTTTCTTTAATATCTACTCAATATTTTGAATTAATATTCTACATTTATAATTCGTAACTAGGAATATGTAGATGCATTACTGTATATTGTATTAAATACTGTGCAAACATCATTTTTTCTAATAATCTTTTCTTATTGTGTTTCTGATCAAATTTGAATCATTTTCCTGCGTATCAAATATTTTTCTTGTGTCAAAGAGAAAGTTGCAGAGACGCAAGAATGGATTAATGAAAGCTAATACGAATTTATACTGTCTCTTTTAACAAATAAGTCATGAAAAATCTGGATTTTTTCGATTGTTGAAACAATTTTGTCTAATAATTCGGTTTTTATATTAATTAGTATATTTTTAGATTAATTAGTTAATTTCTTCAAATAAGCGTCTCTATTTTAACTGGATTTCCTTTTTCACGAGTGTGTTTGTTATCACTGATAGTTTTAACAATTTTAAATATCAACGAGATTTATTTAATTTCTTGGTATCATACTAAAGAAAATTTGTGCCCTGTGCACAGTTAATCTGTTTCAATAAAAAATTAATTCCTTAAAACTGACGCACTAACATCCGCGTCTGGTTCTTTTTAGCTTGTTGAAATTTAAATATGTATTTCACATTGAAGTTAAAATCTTAGTTAGTTTAAACAATGTTTATATTTCAATAATAAATATATTATTATTATCATTTTCAAAAACCTTGTTAAATTTCTTTTTGTATTGTTATATTTTTAAACGAAAATAAATTTTGGAGTGCACGATGGTATAAACATTCGACTTGTCTCCAAATGAAAATATGTATATATCGCTACCATAATGACAGAAGGTCGTATGTAACATTTTTTGCATTTTAGATATATCTCTCATCCTTCTTATAAGTGCTCGATGTAACTTCCCTTAGTTACACGAGCAACTTTGAGATGATAATCAAATTCCTTCCATACTCGCTCTAGCATATCCGTTGTCACTGTCTCCACAGCTGTAACAATGCGATTTTTGAGCTCATCCAGAGTTGTGATTCGTACACAGCATCAGTATGTACACAGTAATGGTGGCACGTACACAGCATTCTTAATGTATTCCCAAAAGAAGAAATTGCACAGCGTAAGATCCGGTAACCTAGGAGGCCAGCTGTAGAGGACCAAATCATGAGGTATCACTTCTTCTTCTGCGTACGTGCCACTGTTGCCCACAAACGTGGTTGAGTTCAAAAATCACATTGTTACAGTTGTGACAACAGATGTACTAGGGGAGAAATTTGACTGTCGTCCCGACGTTGTTCGTGTAACTAAGGGAAGTTACATATCGAGCACTTATAAAGTGAGAGACAAAACTTGGATAGTTTTTCTTTTGATTGATGTATCACAAATCACTATGTATTTGTAAACTTCAAAAATATAGTCATTTGAAATCGGATCAATCATTTTGAATAATCCAATATAAAATAATTTACTGTAATTTAAGTTTTAAACCAAAATTAATAAATATAAATATTTAGAGAAATTAAGATGCAAGTAGGAAGAGGGCTAATGAGAGCCATGCGCGGATATTAGACGCAACGAACTAGGTTTTTAAATTCTACTCTAATTATATCGAACGTTTCGGTCCCTTCTTTGGATCATCTTCAGCGGAATGACTAAAAAATTCAGAAGTTTTTTGTATGTCCTGACCTTAAAGACATACAAGACAGTACTAATAACCGAAATCGCGCCTAATATCCGCGCATGACTCTCATTAGCCCTCTTTGTATCTGCATTGTATTATTATATTAGAGCCTTGTTAATTTGTGATTACAGGAATTAAGATGTTTTAGAAATTAGAGAAAAATCATATAGCAATAAGCAAAAATGTCACATATGTGTTTATCAATGTTGCAGAGAATAAACGGAATCAACGGAATCATTAATGTTAAAAATTCTTATTCTTAAATACAATAATTATGATAACACGTGTTACATTTAAGTTTTAAGATAGAAACGTCAATTAAGTTTAATTTTTTACTATATAATAACGATTTTTAAATATGTGACACAAAAATAAAATAATTTTATATATATTTTTTACAGCAACAAAACTCCTTCGTTACGTATTATACAGTTTTAATTGCATAAGTAATTCGTTATCTGTAAAATATAACATTCAAATTTCTTCATAAAAAAATCTTTTATGTGCATAAAGTTTAGATAAAAACACATGAAAATACTTTTTCTGAAGACTCACCGAAGCTTCAAGATCCTTCAGATCCTCCGAGAACGCGATGGCTGTTAGCATTAACACTTTTAGTAAAATACATAATATTTTTAGCATTCTTAATATAATAATTTTCTTCTTTTGATGTTTGTACTCT
This sequence comes from Lasius fuliginosus, assembly GCA_949152495.1. Lineage (NCBI taxonomy): Eukaryota > Metazoa > Arthropoda > Insecta > Hymenoptera > Formicidae > Lasius > Lasius fuliginosus. Next base: position 16,803,721 of record OX424443.1, on the reverse strand, counting down.
GTCGGTTTCCACGCGTTTCTCAACCAGTGATCCAACAGCTATTAATGTTCCGTCAATTATACAGGTATGCTAATCGATTCGACGTGTTTTCATGTCTTTCGATAAATTCTTTGTAATAGGGAGTGGGGGGACATTGATACAGTGAGAACATTGATACAGTCATCATACTTCTGCATGAAAAATATCTAAAAAGTCCATTCGTCCACGCATAGATGTTATGATACACAAAGCATATGAACATTTTTCGTACGCGAGCAGTGACCGCTCGGTTCGTAACAGGTGCAAACATGTTTTGCGTCCTCTGAGGTAAATTTTTCAAGGGTCTTTGAAATGTGATTTTTCGCAATAATCCAATTAATACCAAACAAGAATTAAGTCAAAGGTAAGAAAAAGTATATCTTTTACTAATTTGTCGCAAATTTTGAACTGATTTTGTTTTATTTTCGGCTCAGAACACGTTTTATTACGTATAGCGCTGTGGGGCAGATTAATACACTGACTCGTGGGGCACTTTGATATGTATTAATGTGCCCGTGTGGTACGATACACAATTTCAAGTAAAGTTTTATAGTATTAAGTAAAGTTTTTTCGTTTTATTTCAGACAAAAATGGTGAGATCCTACCAAAAAAAGACCGATAGGGTCAATATCGACGAAAATGCCATAAACTCTGCAATATCAGATGTTATTGAGGGAAGACTGTCAATTAAAAGAGCAGCTGATAAATATAACTTGAAATCTGATACTTTGCAGCACAGAATCGAAAAAAAGAAAAAATTTGAAGCAAATAATCAAGAGCCAACAAAATATTCGTCCAAATACTGCTCACAACAAGTATTTACAGTAGATCAGGAGAAACAATTAAACGAATACATTATAAAATGTAGTAAAATGCATTATGGCCTAACTCTCATCCAGATGCGACAACTTGCCTATGAATTTGCAAAAAAACTAGAATGTCGGTATCCTTCTTCTTGAGATATCACAAAATGCAGTGGTATGGAGTGGATGACTGGATTTCGCAAAAGAAATACAAATATAAGTTTAAGGAAACCAGAAAATACTAGTGCTGCCAGATCGTTCTCATTTAATAAAACAGTTGTATCAGAATTTAACGGAAACCTCGAAGATCTCTTAAGAAGATACAACTTTACTGCTGATCGGATAGTAAACTTTGATGAGACAGACATTACTACCGTTCTGAATACGCCTAAAATCCTGGCCGAAAAAACCCAGTGGCAAGTTGGCCAAATTGTGTCTGCAGAGAGAGGAGAGCTCGTAACATTTGGCGGTATTATAACCGGCATTGGGAATACAATTCCACCCATATTCGTGTTCCCGCGAGTACGCTGTAAGGATCATTTTCTGCTAGGCGCATCGCAAGGAAGTTTAGGCTTATCGTCCAGAACCGGTTGGATAAATAGTGATTTTTTTTGGAGGTGTTGAAACACATACAAAAACATATGAACAGTACAAAAGAAAAATTATCTTACTACTTTGTGACAATCATGAGTCTCATATGTCGATAGAGGCAATTAATTATTCGCGAGAAAATTGGAATAGTGTATTTGTCCTTCCCGCCTCACACATCGCACAAGCTACAACCTCTTGATGTGGCAATCTTTGGCCCTTTTAAGACAAAATTAAAGATAGCATTTAATGACTGGCATATAAATCATCCCCGAAAGGCTTTACCGATATATGAAATCCCAGCTCTTGCTAAAATTACATATTTTGAATCATTTATTGGTAAAAATATTACAAGTGCTTTTTCCAAGCCAGGTATTTGCCTCTTGAATAAATTAGCTTTCTCAGATAAGGATTTTGCACCTTGCAACATTTATACCAACGAGTTGTCCCAAGACATTATGCCAAATGCGGATCTTCACACTTCTACGAATATTATAAATACGGTAATGTTTATTGAGATTCTCGCGATGGTTGAAATTGTTCTAAAATTAATTAGATAAATGCGAGGTTTATTTCATGCTGATTTATTTAGTTGATTTATAATGTGCCTGTCGCAGCGCGACGGGCAGTAATACACGGCACGATTCATCGCTTAGTCAAATTTAAGTGTAAGCTTATAAGTCTTGAAAGGTTCGCGTCACAAGGTTACAAGTATAATTGTTTTAGAATCTTTCGCGAAACAATAGTTTAGAATTAAAATTATAACTACGTACGAACATATAGCGGCTGAGAGGTGTAGCGGATCGTGTGTTTCTCTCGGCATGGCGACACATACTGACTATCCGGTGCCTTCCTTCCGATATTTTCAAATACCTTCGGAATTTCTCCCACCAGACATGCGAAGAGAGCGTGATTGGCATGTTATTGTCGCGAGGTATCTCTCGACGAATTTTGATTCTTAGAATACATTCAACATCCCGCCCACCATTAATAATAATTAATCCTTATAACTTACAATTAAATCATCTATATAATTACATGTCAGACAGCGGAAGTTTACACAGTTTATTAATGGCTCTTTTATATATTCCGCTCGCTGTTTGCAGTGTGACGATTCGCACTTTGTCATCTGATCCTTTATGCAATTTGCTTACTCGTCCTAATTTCCACCTCAGAGGCGGCGCATTATTATCCTGTATTATCACAATGTCATCAATTCTTAAATTATTTTGTTCGCGTGTCCACTTGGTTCTACCTTGCAAAGATGTTAAGTACTCCTTACTCCATCTTTTCCAAAATGTTTGTGCGATTCTTTGAACATTCTGCCAGCGATTCGAGGCGATTGACAGGCAGTTCGGTTACGTCGATGTCCGGCAGCGCAGTTAACGGACCACCAATTAAAAAATGCCCGGGAGTGAGCGGTTGTGGATTCGCGGGTAATTGCCCCATGATTTGCGACAGTGTCTTTGGCTTGTTTCGAAAGCAAACCACGTATCTATGTACGACTCTCCTAGCAACACCCTTTCCTCTCAACGGCCAATATCTTTCCCGAACCGAACACAACAATCCCTCAGGGCCTACATGTAATAATCTGCGATGTTCCCTTTCGAACAGTAATTGCGTAAATTTGTCATCTGAAGACAGAATTATAGGATGTTTATTTTCAAAAGTTAAATTTGAATTTTGTATTCTGCCGCCCACTCTGAAGAGTTCTTTTTCATCAATAAAGGGGTTAAGTGCTAATAAATTACTGTTAACTCGAATTGGTTTGCCCAATCGCAATTCCGACATTACTTCCGAAAAATGAGATTCTTGTACTGTCAATATTAGCAACCGATGAGCGTAACAAACTTCTGCATTTGATAAGCCCTCAAAATTTCGTTCGTCGCGACTTGATTTAGCGTTATCCTTGAATCGAATGATCCAAGCTATAATTCTTTCAATTTTTGACAATGAAGAATAATCGTTTAATAATGATTCTATCAAGTTGTTTTCCTTGACAACACTCGCAAAAACTCGTTTATGTGTCTTCTGTTCAATTTGAATAATTCTTTCGTCTTCCTTGGTGAAAAAGGACGGTCGAGAACTACGCTGCTCGTAATCCTCACATCGCGACAACCAAGCCGGACCCTCCCACCAAACTCCATTTTGCCTCAAATCTGTCAAATTGGTGCCCCCGGATATAAGATCCGCCGGGTTCTCGCTCCCGCTCACGTGATGCCAATGTTTCGATGGGAGGACAGACTGTATCTCGGCTACTCGATTCGATATGAATATCTTCTGACGGGATGGATCGCCGGCGATCCATGCCAGTACTATTGTCGAATCGCTCCATGCTTGTACTTCATCAAACGCAATTTTGAGTGCTCTTTTCACATTTTGAAGCAATCTGACAAGGACAATGGCACCGCATAATTCGAGCCTTGGTAAATCTTAACAGGCGCTACTCGCGATTTAGAACAGATTAAATACGAACTCGACTCATTGTCCCTATCGACTGCTTTTAGATAAATACAAGCTCCATACGCCTTTAAAGAAGCATCGCAAAACGCGTGAAGATTGAAGCGCACTGCATCGGGGCGTTGAATGATTCTACGCGGGACTCGAATCACGCCGATTCCCCGCAAATCCTCCACATACGCATTCCACGCTTGACGGAGATTCTCTGTTAACGGTTCGTCCCACCCGAGATCCGATGTCCACGTTTCTTGCATAATTAATTTTGCTCGTACTAAGATGGGCCCTACTAATCCGAGCGGATCAAACAATTTAGAAATCGTCGACAACACTTCGCGCTTCGTTAAAACCGCATCGGCCGACAACTCAACAGAAAATTGAAAAACGTCTAATTTCGGACACTAATTCAACCCTAGTGTCTTTATCGTACTCGCCTCATCGCCAAGACAGAGGCTCTTCTAATTGATCGATCGCTCGCATTACCTTTTTGCTACTTGTGCGCCATTTATGCGCCTTGAATCCGCCGTTGCTTAATAACGCTTCTAATTGCGAGATTAAATTCGTCGCTTCGTCTTCGCAATTAACGCCGGTAATGATATCGTCTACATACAAATCGTTTAATAATACTTTCGATGCGTCGCTAAATTCGTCAGCTCCCTTCTCCGCCAACTGCCGAACGCAACGGATTGCTAAAAATGGAGCGCATGCCTGACCGTATGTCCCGGTATTTAATTTATATTCGTTTATTGGATCGTTCGGAGAAAACCGCCATAAAATTCTCTGGTAATCGCGATCGTCACTATGTATCAATATTTGCCGATATATTTTTTGAAGATCCGCTGTGATGGCAATTTTCGGCAAACGAAAGCGCATCACTATATCAATTATATTGTCTTGCAGATTTGATTCTACCATCAACGTGTCGTTTAGAGCAAGTCCGGATGTAGTTTTTGCCGAGGCGTCGAACACAACTCGCAATTTTGTCGTTGTACTTGATTCGCGAATCACGCCATGATGCGGCAAATATATCGGTTCCGATACGTCATTGCTCCCATTAACAACAGACATATGATTTAAATTAATATACTCGCGAATGAATTCAAAATATTGATCACGAAACTCTAAATTTACTTGAAATTTACGTTCTAAATGGTTGAATCGTTTCATGGCGATATCCCTCGATCTACCCAATTGATCCTTATTTCTCCGAAAAGGCAGCCGCACGACAAATCGTCCGGACGACGCGTCTCCAGTAATAGTATTTATAAAATAATCTTCACAGTATTGCTCTTCCTTTGATAATCGTGTTTTTTTATTTTTATATTCTTCCAACTCCCAAAACATTTTTATCGTCTCGTCAATTGATAATTGCTGCGTTAATAAGCACGTATTATTACTTGAAGATTGACGATTGGTCGTTCGACTGATAATTAATTGCTGCGGTATCGGGCCGGCTATGATCCACCCGAACTTCGTGTTTTGCAATGCAAGTAATTCGTTGTCAAGCTCGATCTTTCCGCTGTCCAACAATTGAAAGAAAAACTCGTTGCCGATCAGCGCATCAATGTGACCGGAATTAAAGTACAATGGATCTGCCAACTTTAAATTATTAGGAATCTTAAAATTCAACTCTGATACCTCGATTGCAAATGAAGGCAATTTTTTCGTTATTTTTGGTACGACTAGACAATATGCGTTTAAATTGAATTTCGACACTCGCGATTCTAATAAAACTATACAGCCATGATTTATGACACAACTCATGCCGTTTAATCCGCTTATGCTTTCTCGATTATTTTCTAACTTTATATTTAATTTTTTGCATGCTGCTGCCGTTATGAAATTAAGTTCGCTAGCGCTATCTAACAGTATTCGCAATTGAGACTCGCCGATACTCGTTTTTATATTTACAATGGTCGTTGCCATCAAAACTCGCTTACGCTCGCAATCGTCTTGCGTGTGATGATTAGATGATTCGATGTCGCCAGTCATCGCTCCTCTCACGGCGTCCGTCACTGAGCAGAGCGTCGCACCAGCGGTTGCTTCCTCTGGGCTCTCTGTCGGACTTCTCGTCGGCCTTGTCTTCGGATTGAACGCTTGTCCTCTCATATGACACAGCGTGTTGTGCCGCTCGCCGCATTCCTTACAAGAGCCATACCTACAAGATCTAGAATAGTGATCTGATCGAAAGCAATTGACACATAAATTTAATCTCCTTATTTCTTTAATTCTGTCTTCAACAGTCAAACCCAAAAATTTTTTGCAGTTATAGATAAGGTGCTGTCCTTGACACAGATAACACTTTTTATCTTGAGTTGTTGTTGCCAGCGTCGCCTTGCTTCGTGACCTTGTAGTCGAATTTTGCTGCTTGTTCGATTGTTCCCTCCTGCAGGCATCCTTCTCCGCTCCGCTGGCACTGCCGTCCACATCCGATCGCCGCAACAGCTGACCATGCCGTTGCAAAAACTTTATCATAGTGCTCGTGGTGACCGATTCTCTGTTCTTGATGTGTTCTTCCCACCGTCTGGTGGCATTGTCCAAATTTTTCTCAATAATGTATATAATTAAATCTCCCCACTCTTCTGTGGGGAGCTTCATTGATTGCAGAACTCTTAAATGTTTCTGTATATGATCTACGAGTTCTTGCATCGCGCTCGCTGATTCCTTTTTTATTTGAGGCAACTCGTCCATCAAGCACTGTATGTGTCTTTTTATACCTCTCATCATCGTACCTCTTTTCCAGCAATTCCCAAGCGATGACGTAATTGATTAATCCTCTGATATTTCGGTCGCTTCGATTATTTTTGCTGCCGAGCCGCTTAGAGAGCCAACTAAATATTGGTGTTTTTGAACACCAGACAGTTCGCTGTCATGAATAAGAGTTCTAAACGTATCGGAGTATCGTTTCCACTCTTTTATGATTCCGTCAAATGTTGGTAGCTTGATCAATGGTAACTTTGCCTGAGCCTCACGTCCGGTCGCACTCGACCGTGTGCTCATCCTCTCCAGCAATTGCCCTTGTTGCTCCATCGCTCGGACGAGTGTATCATTATCATTGCGCTCCATTAATTTTCGTATCAAAACTGCTGATCCAAAAACTGTTTCATTGTATCATTGCCAGTCAAGATGCTTACACTGTCGCTCGATGATCCCGCTAATGGTGGTTTAAGCCTTTCTAATAACTGTAACAATTCAGCCTTGGTGGTGTAATACCTTTCATCAAACTCGGAGTCTTCCGTTTCATCCCTTGGATCGATTTCACTATCAATAATTAAAAGCTGCTGTGATACATTTTGAAATTTGATGTATATCTCCTCTAGCGCTTGAAGTCTCGCTGTGACTTCCTCCGGTGCTGCGTTAGCATCCTTCTTGACTCTACCGACGAAATTTTGAATGTGGGTTAATTTCGCCTTTAAATAACCACGTTGTTTGCGAAGAATCTCCACACTCATTTTGCTTCTTGAATTTACTGTACTTCGTGTAAATTTCACTTCACTCTGGTCTTTGTATCGTCGATGTTATTGAGCGAACAAGCAAACAACCCGACAGTTACACGCCGATATCACGTGAACAGACAATGTTTCGAAGGTCGACATACCATAACACGATCGAAGTTAATATTTCGAATGTTCTAGAATTTTCTCGACGCGATTGTCATAATAGTTCACGTTAAACTATAAATGAACTTATTGTTTTTTGGTAATGTTTATTGTGCTAGACAAACGCGTATCTGCTGTTGCGATTAATCACTCGCGCCTATCACCTGCTCCGAACGCGCATTCATCCGGCTTGAAAGACCATTTGTTTCTTGAGATTCTCGCGATGGTTGAAATTGTTCTAAAATTAATTAGATAAATGCGAGGTTTATTTCATGCTGATTTATTTAGTTGATTTATAATGAGCGCTGCGACGGGCAGTAATACACGGCACGATTCATCGCTTAGTCAAATTTAAGTGTTAACTTATAAGTCTTGAAAGGTTCGCGTCACAAGGTTACAAGTATAATTGTTTTAGAATCTTTCGCGAAACAATAGTTTAGAATTAAAATTATAACTACGTACGAACATATAGCGTCTGAGAGGTGTAGCGGATCGTGTGTTTCTCTCGGCGTGGCGACACATACTGACTATCCGGTGCCTTCCTTCCGATATTTTTAAATACCTTCGGAATTTCTCCCAGACATGTGAAGAGAGCGTGATTGGCATGTTATTGTCGCGAGATATCTCTCGACGAATTTTGATTCTTAGAATACATTCAACAGGTAATATCAGATGTCACGCCAACTACGACTGATCAGACCCAATCAACACGTCTATTAAGCTGACACAGCCACTTTAGCACAATCGAATAAAACTTACACAAATATTTAGTGCTCTTTTGATGCTAATTTGTTGCTCCATTCCCGATTTTGTTGCTACAGCCGATTCGGAGAAAATAGAGGCTGTGCTAACTTAAGGTCAAAGTTAGCACAGCCATTTAAGAAAAATAAAAAAAATAAAAAATACGACATATTTTTTAAGTGCTAATTTGTTGCTAATTAGTTACTCTATTCCTGATTTTATTGCTCCAATTCTAAACCCCGAAAACTACTCCCAAAGTAAACCTTCGCTAACAAAACATTCTGAAATTGCAAATTGATCAGATATTTTGATTGATTACGTTTCTCTGATTTTGTTGCTCGCCATTCGTAATAAATCCGATTTTGTTGCTCCACCCTTAACCATTGAAAATCACCCTTAGCTACTTTACATTAGCACAACACCATAAAACTTTAAATTCATCTGATATTTCGATTGATTACGTTTCTCTGATTTTGTTGCTCGCCATTCGTAATAAATCCGATTTTGTTGCTCCACCCTTAACCATTGAAAATCACCCTCAGCTACTTTACATTAGCACAACACCATAAAACTTTAAATTCATCTGATATTTCGATTGATTACGTTTCTCTGATTTTGTTGCTCGCCATTCGTAATAAATCCGATTTTGTTGCTCCACCCTTAACCATTGAAAATCACCCTTAGCTACTTTACATTAGCACAACACCATAAAACTTTAAATTCATCTGATATTTCGATTGATTACGTTTCTCTGATTTTGTTGCTCGCCATTCGTAATAAATCCGATTTTGTTGCTCCACCTTTAACCATTGAAAATCACCCTTAGCTACTTTACATTAGCACAACACCTTAAAACTTTAAATTCATCTGATATTTCGATTGATTACGTTTCTCTGATTTTGTTGCTCGCCATTCGTAAAAAATCCGATTTTGTTGCTCCACCCTTAACCATTGAAAATCACCCTTAGCTACTTTACATTAGCACAACACCTTAAAACTTTAAATTCATCTGATATTTCGATTGATTACGTATCTTTGATTTTGTTGCTCGCCATTCGTAATAAATCTGATTTTGTTGCTCCGCCCTTAATCCTTGAAAACCATCCTTAGCTACTTTACATTAGCATAACACCATAAAACTTTAAATTCATCAGATATTTCGATTGATTACGATTGATAACGAAAGGAAAATCACTACAAACAATTACAAACGAAATGCTACCATTTTTCATATTAAAAAATTAATTTTTTAAAAGTCGGCTGCTAAGTTCACATAGGTAATAAAATAGTATAAAGTATTTAGATGTTCAATTTTTTTTAGGGACAATGTAATAAGTAAATCAAATAAGTAAAACTAATAAATAATTTTGTTTTCTTATGTATAATTTATTTAATTATTAGTAATATATATAAGAATGTGTGGATGTACATGTCTTGTTTTTTTAATATGTTTTTCTGTTGGAACTAAATCATTATATTCGATCCAGTTTTCAGATCTTCGCGCGATTGTGGTGTAATGACCAATAGATTTTTCGGTATAGGATCCTCGTGTTGACATTGGAGGTTTTTTAAAATCTACAATTCCTATTAATTGTAAATTGTTTTCTTTATTTAGTGGATTTTCAATTGCTTTGGGTATATCTTGCAATTTTATAGATTGGCTTTTACTACCTAAATTGCAAACGTCAAATAATACTATGGGACCTGAAAAAGATTTGAGATGTGTGTGAGTGAGAATATGTATGTGTGTATGTATTGAGCGATTTGTGATATAAATATATGTAGTTTTTGTAAGTTATATGTAAACATTGTTTAATTATTCTTAAATATTTTAAATAATCAACATCATATATAAAACTAATGAGAGAGAGAGAGAGAGAGAGAGAGAGAGAGAGAGAGAGAGAGAGAGAGAGGCTTAAAGATTATAATGTAAAAAAAAACGTAATGCATAATAAAAACATTTTACTATTTATAAATAATCATAAAGCTTAAATACAAGAAAAAGTTATATTTTAGGAAGAATAATATTTTATAAATCTTTCAAGCGATTGATTATAAGAAGCTGTTTATTATTACGAAAATATTTTAGGAAATTATTATAAGCGTTAACTTGAAATGTGCTGTGATAGAATCTTTTAGATTGAGAATTGTTGTTTTTCATATTACTTTTGTTCTTCATTACTTGAGATTTTAATCTTTAATATGCATTCTAGTGATAATTAATAATTATCGCAAGTTTATTGGAATAATGTTTGATTCAAAAAATAGATGAAATAAAATTAAAGTCTCGGTAAAAAGTGTCTTAACTTTTAAAATAATAACATAGTTTTATTTACCTATTTTGCATAGTGTTGTTGTTTCAAAACCTGGACAATTTTTTTGACAACATTTCTTTTTTCTGATTAATATAATTTTATCATTTATAACATTATAAAAATTATGTTCCAAGATTATGTTTGAATCGATTTGTGCAATAGGTAATATTTTCTTCCGTGTTGGACATCCCATATTACAAATTGATTCTTCTTCAAAACTAGGTATGTACTTAAAAAGTAAACTGGCCAAATATCCAACATTAGTCTCGCAATTAATTTGCACACAAGATTCAGCTATTGGGTCTTCGTCATAAAAAATGGGCTTTAAAATTTATGCACGGAGCTTGTATGTGTGTGCTTTGATGCCCTTATCTAAAATGTCAATGGCCATTTCAAATATTGGATTGCTCTCTGTTGCACGTATCTATAAAATAATAAATAAAATAAAATAAATTATATTATCGAAATATATATAATTGTCGTTGGCTATCTTATATTACAGTATTTAATATTTAGTTCCAATTATAATATTATTCAGACGTGACTAATCAATTTTAAATAATATATATATATATATATAATTTAAAATTGTTGTTGTAAATCTTAAATACTATAATATAAGATTGCCAACGATCACAATAGACATTGTAATAAAAAATTAAAATGTAAAAAGTTCAAATTTTTAAATCGTAACTATATTTAATACTTTTAGTCGAATTTTATACTTTAATATTTTTTTTGTAATATAATTATTTAAATTTTATCTCAGCAAAAACATTTACTTAAAATAACGTACCTTGTTTGAAAAATGTTTGTAGTCTGACAGAGCTACAAACACAATTTGTAGAAGGCTGTCAAATGCGCAGGTATTCGTTAAACAATAATTTGTGCCATCTATGCTAACTGCTTGTAACTCCATGGTACTACCATTTTTAATTATAGGTAGCTTCGTGCTTTTGCTCCATGCTAGAGAATCTTGTATGTTGTGCTGATTGTTTCCCAAATATTTCGCTGTACGTTTTTTTTTTTATCATTATTTAATCCTCGCCAATTTTCTATGTTTTGCATAGCAAGAATTTCTTCCGAGTTTTTCGATACGGAGCATGATAAACAAATACGTTTTTGTCCATATCCCTCTTCATCGCAAGCTAATGAGCATTCTTGTAACGCATGTACAGGTATTTGGCAAATTGCACAAACGTGTGCACTAGTTGGTATGTCATTATTGATACAAGCTAGACATTTTGAAGCTTGTTGTATAGTTTCAACACTTTCTATTCCTTCTATTTTGTTCATGCATATATCTAAATTGGTTTCATCCTTTGAGAATATACTATTTTCTTCTGCGTCTACAATCTTTAACTTGCCGTGTAAAAAATCTAAATGAATTTTTATAAATTCATCCACTCTCACGGGAAGATTATAATTTTTAAATATATTTTAAATATATTATTTTTTAATTTGTTAAATTCGCCTTCTACAGGTGCGCTGGATGCTGGTACTCGCCCATAGCCAAAATTATCGCGACAAACATTGGACCATAAAGGGAACATATTTATATCTTTTAATAAACGTTCCGCTAATTGGGGAAAATAGTGGGCATTGTCACGATCGCCAACTTCATATAAATTCTTTTCAATTTCTTGATTTATTTCAATGCCCCACGCTGACCAATCATTATCTAAATTTTCAATCATTTCATCTTCGTGAACAGCTGAATCTTTTTCTTCTGATAAGAATTCCTCAGTATTTTCATGATCCGATGATATACCTGCGACATCAGGCAGAAAACAATATAATGTAATAACATACAAATAAATGTTTAACGAGGAACTGTCTAAAAAATACAAGAATAATAGTAAATCTCCAATATCATAATACAAAATTGTTGAATAAATTGTTGAATAAATTATGCCATATAATTGTTGAATAAAATTATTCCATATAGAACTACAATAAAAATATAAATAATATATGCACATATTATGACTTTATTTAATAATAATAGCAATAATTTTTTTATGTTAATGTTAGCTATAATATATATTACTTTGCTATTATATAAAATTTTTATGAAAAATTAAAAATAAGAGAAAAAATTAAGACTGTATATGTACTCTTTAAAAATAAATCTATAATATGTGTAGTATGTCAAACATATAAAAAAAATCTCTCTTTAATAATAAATATATAATTTGTGTAGTATGTCAAACATACTACACAAATTATAGATTTATTATTAAAGAGAGATTTTTTATACTACTGCATATTTAGAAATATGCTAACTAATAAGTTTAAAAAAATATTAATTAATCGAGAATAGTAATGAAAAAATAAAACTAACTTGTTATAATAACTTTTAATTTTTTTCTTTTCTTTTTCGCAATAGGTTTCTTCGCCATTTATTAATACACCTTCTTTTCCCGAACGTGCAACTGTTATTATAGCTCTAAATATAATAGTAGCATCATCTATGTTTAATACATAGCACATAATTAATTGTCCAATAGCAGCCATATAAAAAATTTTTATCCTTCGTGGAAGACTTTATAAGAAATTGGCGTATGTTTTTATACAGTGCGCAATGTCTATACGTATATAACATTCTGGCATGGTTTTAGTTTTGCAGGCATTCGCATAATCTTTTATCGTCACATGAGATGTAAAACATCGTATAACAGCGTTTAACAATGCTTTAGATGAATCAACAACAACCTCACGTGGAAATGGAGCGCCCATTCTGCATCATTCTAATAGTCAAAAGTGTATGTTGTTTGTTGTGTGTCTTTCAGATAGCATTTGTGTTATTGAGAATTGATTGCCATTATAATTAACAACTGCTTGATATAAAAAGATATGTCTTGACAAACTCTTATCTATTCTCATTAACTTTTTTACTATACTGCCTGTGGCATCAATATATATCGAACTTATATTTGTAGAGCAATACTTTTTGTATGTTTGCAATTGATGATTAGTCCAATAATGGACAAAAAAACGGGTCTATTCCAATGTTATGAATGCAGTTGAAATAAGCGCTATATTTCATAACGCACTTTTATCGGATCGTTGTTAAAAAGCTGTGACTTTGTACATTCATTTT